>CAMAOD020000128.1:205000-492500 GCA_945859595.2 Megachile willughbiella
AGACAGAGACAGAGACAGAGACAGAGACAGAGAGAGAGACAGAGACAGAGACAGAGACAGAGACAGAGACAGAGACAGAGGCAGAGGCAGAGGCAGAGACAGAGAAAGAGACGGAGACAGAGACAGAGACAGAGACAGAGACAGAGACAGAGACAGAGACAGAGACAGAGACAGAGACAGAGACAGAGACAGAGACAGAGACAGAGACAGAGACAGAGACAGAGACAGAGACAGAGACAGAGACAGAGACAGAGACAGAGACAGAGACAGAGACAGAGACAGAGACAGAGGCAGAGGCAGAGGCAGAGACAGAGACAGAGAAAGAGACGGAGACAGAGACCGAGACAGAGACAGAGACGGTGACAGAGACGGAGATAGAGACAGAGGCAGATACAGAAACGGAGACAGAGGCAGAGACAGAGCCAGAGACAGAGAACGAGACAAAGACCGAGACGGAGACAGAGACGGAGACAGAGGCAGAGACAGAGACAGAGACAGAGATAGAGACGGAGATAGAGACAGAGACAGAGACAGAGACGGAGACAGAGGCAGAGACAGAGACAGAGACAGCGACAGAGACAGAGACAGAGACAGAGACAGAGACAGAGACAGAGACAGAGACAGAGACAGAGACAGAGACAGAGACAGAGACAGAGACAGAGACAGAGACAGAGACAGAGACAGAGACAGAGACAGAGACAGAGACAGAGACAGAGACAGAGACAGAGACAGAGACGGAGACAAAGACCGAGACAGAGACACAGACAGAGACGGAGACAGTGACGGAGACAAAGACCGAGACAGTGGCAGAGACACAGACAGAGACGGAGAGAGAGACAGAGACAGAGACAGAGACGGAGATAGAGACAGAGACAGAGTCAGAGACGGAGACAGAGGCAGACAGAGAGCCAGGGACAGAGACAGAGACAGAGACAGAGGGAGAAACAGCGACAGAGACAGAGACATAGACAGAGACGGAGATAGAGACAGAGACAGAGACAGAGACAGAGATAGAGACAGAGACAGAGACGGAGACAGAGGCAGAGACAGAGCCAGAGACAGAGACAGGGGGAGAGACAGCGACAGAGACAGAGACCGAGACAGAGACAGAGACGGTGACAGAGACGGAGATAGAGACAGAGGCAGATACAGAAACGGAGACAGAGACAGCGACAGAGACAGAGACAGAGACAGAGACAGAGACAGAGACAGAGACAGAGACAGAGACAGAGACAGAGACAGAGACAGAGACAGAGACAGAGACAGAGACAGAGACAGAGACAGAGACAGAGACAGAGACAGAGACAGAGACAGAGACAGAGACAGAGACAGAGACAGAGACAGTGACAGAGACGGAGACAAAGACCGAGACAGAGACACAGACAGAGACGGAGACAGTGACGGAGACAAAGACCGAGACAGTGGCAGAGACACAGACAGAGACGGAGAGAGAGACAGAGACAGAGACAGAGACGGAGATAGAGACAGAGACAGAGTCAGAGACGGAGACAGAGGCAGACAGAGAGCCAGGGACAGAGACAGAGACAGAGACAGAGGGAGAAACAGCGACAGACACAGAGACATAGACAGAGACGGAGATAGAGACAGAGACAGAGACAGAGACAGAGATCGAGACAGAGACAGAGACGGAGACAGAGGCAGAGACAGAGCCAGAGACAGAGACAGGGGGAGAGACAGCGACAGAGACAGAGACCGAGACAGAGACAGAGACGGTGACAGAGACGGAGATAGAGACAGAGGCAGATACAGAAACGGAGACAGAGACAGCGACAGAGACAGAGACAGAGACAGAGACAGAGACATAGACGGAGATAGAGACAGAGACAGAGACAGAGACGGAGACAGAGACGGAGACAAAGACCGAGACAGAGACAGAGACGGAGACAGAGGCAGAGACAGAGCCAGGGACAGAGACGGAGACAGAGACAGAGGGAGAGACAGCGAGAGAGACGGAGACAGAAACGGAGACAGAGACAGATACGGAGACAGAGACAGAGACAGAGACAGAGACAGAGACAGAGGCAGAGACAGAGACAGAGACAGAGACAGAGACAGAGACAGAGACAGAGACAGAGACATAGACGGACATAGAGACAGAGACAGAGACAGAGACAGAGACGGAGACAGAGACGGAGACAAAGACCGAGACAGAGACAGAGACGGAGACAGAGGCAGAGACAGAGCCAGGGACAGAGACGGAGACAGAGACAGAGACAGAGACAGAGACAGAGACAGAGACTGACACAGAGACAGAGACAGAGACAGAGACAGAGACAGAGACAGAGACAGAGACAGAGACAGAGACAGAGACAGAGACAGAGACAGAGACAGAGACAGAGACAGAGACAGAGACAGAGACAGAGACAGAGACAGAGACAGAGACAGAGATAGAGACAGAGACAGAGACAGAGGCAGAGACAGAGACAGAGACAGAGACAGAGACGGAGACAAAGACCGAGACAGAGACACAGACAGAGACGGAGACAGTGACGGAGACAAAGACCGAGACAGTGGCAGAGACACAGACAGAGACGGAGAGAGAGACAGAGACAGAGACAGAGACGGAGATAGAGACAGAGACAGAGTCAGAGACGGAGACAGAGGCAGACAGAGAGCCAGGGACAGAGACAGAGACAGAGACAGAGGGAGAAACAGCGACAGAGACAGAGACATAGACAGAGACGGAGATAGAGACAGAGACAGAGACAGAGACAGAGATAGAGACAGAGACAGAGACGGAGACAGAGGCAGAGACAGAGCCAGAGACAGAGACAGGGGGAGAGACAGCGACAGAGACAGAGACCGAGACAGAGACAGAGACGGTGACAGAGACGGAGATAGAGACAGAGGCAGATACAGAAACGGAGACAGAGACAGCGACAGAGACAGAGACAGAGACAGAGACAGAGACAGAGACAGAGACAGAGACAGAGACAGAGACAGAGACAGAGACAGAGACAGAGACAGAGACAGAGACAGAGACAGAGACAGAGACAGAGACAGAGACAGAGACAGAGACAGAGACAGAGACAGAGACAGAGACAGAGACAGAGACGGAGACAAAGACCGAGACAGAGACACAGACAGAGACGGAGACAGTGACGGAGACAAAGACCGAGACAGTGGCAGAGACACAGACAGAGACGGAGAGAGAGACAGAGACAGAGACAGAGACGGAGATAGAGACAGAGACAGAGTCAGAGACGGAGACAGAGGCAGACAGAGAGCCAGGGACAGAGACAGAGACAGAGACAGAGGGAGAAACAGCGACAGACACAGAGACATAGACAGAGACGGAGATAGAGACAGAGACAGAGACAGAGACAGAGATCGAGACAGAGACAGAGACGGAGACAGAGGCAGAGACAGAGCCAGAGACAGAGACAGGGGGAGAGACAGCGACAGAGACAGAGACCGAGACAGAGACAGAGACGGTGACAGAGACGGAGATAGAGACAGAGGCAGATACAGAAACGGAGACAGAGACAGCGACAGAGACAGAGACAGAGACAGAGACAGAGACATAGACGGAGATAGAGACAGAGACAGAGACAGAGACGGAGACAGAGACGGAGACAAAGACCGAGACAGAGACAGAGACGGAGACAGAGGCAGAGACAGAGCCAGGGACAGAGACGGAGACAGAGACAGAGGGAGAGACAGCGAGAGAGACGGAGACAGAAACGGAGACAGAGACAGATACGGAGACAGAGACAGAGACAGAGACAGAGACAGAGACAGAGGCAGAGACAGAGACAGAGACAGAGACAGAGACAGAGACAGAGACAGAGACAGAGACAGAGACATAGACGGACATAGAGACAGAGACAGAGACAGAGACAGAGACGGAGACAGAGACGGAGACAAAGACCGAGACAGAGACAGAGACGGAGACAGAGGCAGAGACAGAGCCAGGGACAGAGACGGAGACAGAGACAGAGACAGAGACAGAGACAGAGACAGAGACTGACACAGAGACAGAGACAGAGACAGAGACAGAGACAGAGACAGAGACAGAGACAGAGACAGAGACAGAGACAGAGACAGAGACAGAGACAGAGACAGAGACAGAGACAGAGACAGAGACAGAGACAGAGACAGAGATAGAGACAGAGACAGAGACAGAGGCAGAGACAGAGACAGAGACAGAGACAGAGACAGAGACAGAGACAGAGACAGGGACAGAGACAGAGACAGAGACAGGGACAGAAACAGAGACAGAGACAGAGACAGAAACAGAGACAGAGACAGAGACAGAGACAGAGACAGAGACAGAGACGGAGACAAAGACCGAGACGGAGACAGTGACGGAAACAGAGGCAGAGACAGGGCCAGGGACAGAGACGGAGACTGGGACAGAGGGAGAGACAGCGACAGAGACAGAGACAGAGACAGAGGCAGAGGCAGAGGCAGAGACAGAGAAAGAGACGGAGACAGAGACAGAGACAGAGGCGCAGACGGAGACAGAGACAGAGACAGAGACATAGACAGGGACAGCGACAGAGTTAGAGGCAGAGATAGACACAGAGACAAAGACAGAGACTGAGACAAAGACAGAGACAGAGACAGAGACAGAGACAGAGACAGAGAGAGAGACAGAGACAGAGACAGAGACAGTGACAGAGACAGAGACAGAGACAGAGACAGAGACAGAGACAGAGACAGAGACAGAGACAGTGGGAGAGATAGCGACAGGGACGGAGACAGAGACGGAGACAAAGACCGAGACAGAGACAGAGACAGAGACTGAGACAGAGACAGAGACAGAGACAGAGACAGAGACAGAGACAGAGACAGAGACAGAGACAGAGACAGAGACAGAGACAGAGACAGAGACAGAGACAGAGACAGAGACAGAGACAGAGACAGAGACAGAGACAGAGACAGAGAGAGAGACAGAGACAGAGACAGAGACAGAGACAGAGACAGAGACAGAGGCAGAGGCAGAGGCAGAGACAGAGAAAGAGACGGAGACAGAGACAGAGACAGAGACAGAGGCGCAGACGGAGACAGAGACAGAGACATAGACAGAGACAGAGACAGAGACAGAGACAGAGACAGAGACAGAGACAGAGACAGAGACAGAGACAGAGACAGAGACAGAGACAGAGGCAGAGGCAGAGGCAGAGACAGAGACAGAGAAAGAGACGGAGACAGAGACCGAGACAGAGACAGAGACGGTGACAGAGACGGAGATAGAGACAGAGGCAGATACAGAAACGGAGACAGAGGCAGAGACAGAGCCAGAGACAGAGAACGAGACAAAGACCGAGACGGAGACAGAGACGGAGACAGAGGCAGAGACAGAGACAGAGACAGAGATAGAGACGGAGATAGAGACAGAGACAGAGACAGAGACGGAGACAGAGGCAGAGACAGAGACAGAGACAGCGACAGAGACAGAGACAGAGACAGCGACAGAGACAGAGACAGAGACAGAGACAGAGACAGAGACAGAGACAGAGACAGAGACAGAGACAGAGACAGAGACAGAGACAGAGACAGAGACAGAGACAGAGACAGAGACAGAGACAGAGACGGAGACAAAGAACGAGACAGAGACACAGACAGAGACGGAGACAGTGACGGAGACAAAGACCGAGACAGTGGCAGAGACACAGACAGAGACGGAGAGAGAGACAGAGACAGAGACAGAGACGGAGATAGAGACAGAGACAGAGTCAGAGACGGAGACAGAGGCAGACAGAGAGCCAGGGACAGAGACAGAGACAGAGACAGAGGGAGAAACAGCGACAGAGACAGAGACATAGACAGAGACGGAGATAGAGACAGAGACAGAGACAGAGACAGAGATAGAGACAGAGACAGAGACGGAGACAGAGGCAGAGACAGAGCCAGAGACAGAGACAGGGGGAGAGACAGCGACAGAGACAGAGACCGAGACAGAGACAGAGACGGTGACAGAGACGGAGATAGAGACAGAGGCAGATACAGAAACGGAGACAGAGACAGCGACAGAGACAGAGACAGAGACAGAGACAGAGACATAGACGGAGATAGAGACAGAGACAGAGACAGAGACGGAGACAGAGACGGAGACAAAGACCGAGACAGAGACAGAGACGGAGACAGAGGCAGAGACAGAGCCAGGGACAGAGACGGAGACAGAGACAGAGGGAGAGACAGCGAGAGAGACGGAGACAGAAACGGAGACAGAGACAGATACGGAGACAGAGACAGAGACAGAGACAGAGACAGAGACAGAGGCAGAGACAGAGGCAGAGACAGAGACAGAGACAGAGACAGAGACAGAGACATAGACGGACATAGAGACAGAGACAGAGACAGAGACAGAGACGGAGACAGAGACGGAGACAAAGACCGAGACAGAGACAGAGACGGAGACAGAGGCAGAGACAGAGCCAGGGACAGAGACGGAGACAGAGACAGAGACAGAGACAGAGACAGAGACAGAGACAGAGACTGACACAGAGACAGAGACAGAGACAGAGACAGAGACAGAGACAGAGACAGAGACAGAGACAGAGACAGAGACAGAGACAGAGACAGAGACAGAGACAGAGACAGAGACAGAGACAGAGACAGAGACAGAGACAGAGACAGAGACAGATATAGAGACAGAGACAGAGACAGAGGCAGAGACAGAGACAGAGACAGAGACAGAGACAGAGACAGAGACAGAGACAGAGACAGAGACAGAGACGGAGACAGAGACGGAGACGAAGACCGAGACAGAGACAGAGACGGAGACAGAGGCATAGACAGAGCCAGGGACAGAGACGGAGACAGAGACAGAGGGAGAGACAGCGAGAGAGGCAGAGACAGAAACAGAGACAGAGACAGATACGGAGACAGAGGCAGAGGCAGAGACAGAGGCAGAGACAGAGACGGAGACAGAGACAGAGACAGAGACAGAGACAGAGACAGAGACTGAGACAGAGACAGAGACAGAGACAGAGACAGAGACAGAGACAGAGACAGAGACAGAGACAGAGACAGAGACAGAGACAGAGACAGAGACAGAGACAGAGACAGAGACAGAGACAGAGACAGAGACAGAGACAGAGACGGAGACAAAGACCGAGACAGAGGCAGAGACACAGACAGAGACAGAGACAGAGACAGAGACAGAGACAGGGACAGAGACAGAGACAGAGACAGGGACAGAAACAGAGACAGAGACAGAGAGAGAAACAGAGACAGAGACAGAGACAGAGACAGAGACAGAGACAGAGACGGAGACAAAGACCGAGACGGAGACAGTGACGGAAACAGAGGCAGAGACAGGGCCTGGGACAGAGACGGAGACTGGGACAGAGGGAGAGACAGCGACAGAGACAGAGACAGAGACAGAGGCAGAGGCAGAGGCAGAGACAGAGAAAGAGACGGAGACAGAGACAGAGACAGAGACAGAGACAGAGGCGCAGACGGAGACAGAGACAGAGACATAGACAGGGACAGCGACAGAGTTAGAGGCAGAGATAGACACAGAGACAAAGACAGAGACTGAGACAAAGACAGAGACAGAGACAGAGACAGAGACAGAGACAGAGAGAGAGACAGAGACAGAGACAGAGACAGAGACAGAGACAGAGACAGAGACAGAGACAGAGACAGAGACAGAGACAGAGACAGTGGGAGAGACAGCGACAGGGACGGAGACAGAGACGGAGACAAAGACCGAGAC
The DNA here is from genome assembly GCA_945859595.2 of Megachile willughbiella. Classification (NCBI taxonomy): domain Eukaryota; kingdom Metazoa; phylum Arthropoda; class Insecta; order Hymenoptera; family Megachilidae; genus Megachile; species Megachile willughbiella. The sequence continues at coordinate 212,691 of CAMAOD020000128.1, forward strand.
AGAGACAGAGACAGAGACTGAGACAGAGACAGAGACAGAGACAGAGACAGAGACAGAGACAGAGACAGAGACAGAGACAGAGACAGAGACAGAGACAGAGACAGAGACAGAGACAGAGACAGAGACAGAGACAGAGACAGAGACAGAGACAGAGACAGAGACAGAGACAGAGACAGAGACAGAGACAGAGACAGAGACAGAGACAGAGACAGAGAGAGAGACAGAGACAGAGACAGAGACAGAGACAGAGACAGAGACAGAGGCAGAGGCAGAGGCAGAGACAGAGAAAGAGACGGAGACAGAGACAGAGACAGAGACAGAGGCGCAGACGGAGACAGAGACAGAGACATAGACAGAGACAGAGACAGAGACAGAGACAGAGACAGAGACAGAGACAGAGACAGAGACAGAGACAGAGACAGAGACGGAGACAGAGACCGAGACAGAGACAGAGACGGTGACAGAGACGGAGATAGAGACAGAGGCAGATACAGAAACGGAGACAGAGGCAGAGACAGAGCCAGAGACAGAGAACGAGACAAAGACCGGGACGGAGACAGAGACGGAGACAGAGGCAGAGACAGAGACAGAGACAGAGATAGAGACGGAGATAGAGACAGAGACAGAGACAGAGACGGAGACAGAGGCAGAGACAGAGACAGAGACAGCGACAGAGACAGAGACAGAGACAGAGACAGAGACAGAGACAGAGACATAGACGGAGATAGAGACGGAGACAAAGACCGAGACAGAGACAGAGACGGAGACAGAGGCAGAGACAGAGCCAGGGACAGAGACGGAGACAGAGACAGAGGGAGAGACAGCGAGAGAGACGGAGACAGAAACGGAGACAGAGACAGATACGGAGACAGAGACAGAGACAGAGACAGAGACAGAGACAGAGGCAGAGACAGAGACAGAGACAGAGACAGAGACAGAGACAGAGACAGAGACAGAGACATAGACGGACATAGAGACAGAGACAGAGACAGAGACAGAGACGGAGACAGAGACGGAGACAAAGACCGAGACAGAGACAGAGACGGAGACAGAGACTGAGACGGAGACAGAGACTGACACAGAGGCAGAGACAGAGACAGAGACAGAGACAGAGACAGAGACAGAGACAGAGACAGAGACAGAGACAGAGACAGAGACAGAGACAGAGACAGAGACAGAGACAGAGACAGAGACAGAGACAGAGACAGAGACAGAGACAGAGACAGAGACAGAGACAGAGACAGAGGCAGAGGCAGAGGCAGAGACAGAGAAAGAGACGGAGACAGAGACAGAGACAGAGACAGAGGCGCAGACGGAGACAGAGACAGAGACATAGACAGAGACAGAGACAGAGACAGAGACAGAGACAGAGACAGAGACAGAGACAGAGACAGAGACAGAGACAGAGACAGAGACTGAGACAGAGACAGAGACAGAGACAGAGGCAGAGGCAGAGGCAGAGACAGAGACAGAGAAAGAGACGGAGACAGAGACCGAGACAGAGACAGAGACGGTGACAGAGACGGAGATAGAGACAGAGGCAGATACAGAAACGGAGACAGAGGCAGAGACAGAGCCAGAGACAGAGAACGAGACAAAGACCGAGACGGAGACAGAGACGGAGACAGAGGCAGAGACAGAGACAGAGACAGAGACAGAGACGGAGATAGAGACAGAGACAGAGACAGAGACGGAGACAGAGGCAGAGACAGAGACAGAGACAGCGACAGAGACAGAGACAGAGACAGAGACAGAGACATAGACGGAGATAGAGACGGAGACAAAGACCGAGACACAGACAGAGACGGAGACAGAGGCAGAGACAGAGCCAGGGACAGAGACGGAGACAGAGACAGAGACAGAGACAGAGACAGAGACAGAGGCAGAGGCAGAGGCAGAGACAGAGAAAGAGACGGAGACAGAGACAGAGACAGAGACAGAGGCGCAGACGGAGACAGAGACAGAGACATAGACAGAGACAGAGACAGAGACAGAGACAGAGACAGAGACAGAGACAGAGACAGAGACAGAGACAGAGACAGAGACAGAGACAGAGGCAGAGGCAGAGGCAGAGACAGAGACAGAGAAAGAGACGGAGACAGAGACCGAGACAGAGACAGAGACGGTGACAGAGACGGAGATAGAGACAGAGGCAGATACAGAAACGGAGACAGAGGCAGAGACAGAGCCAGAGACAGAGAACGAGACAAAGACCGAGACGGAGACAGAGACGGAGACAGAGGCAGAGACAGAGACAGAGACAGAGATAGAGACGGAGATAGAGACAGAGACAGAGACAGAGACGGAGACAGAGGCAGAGACAGAGACAGAGACAGCGACAGAGACAGAGACAGAGACAGCGACAGAGACAGAGACAGAGACAGAGACAGAGACAGAGACAGAGACAGAGACAGAGACAGAGACAGAGACAGAGACAGAGACAGAGACAGAGACAGAGACAGAGACAGAGACAGAGACAGAGACAGAGACGGAGACAAAGAACGAGACAGAGACACAGACAGAGACGGAGACAGTGACGGAGACAAAGACCGAGACAGTGGCAGAGACACAGACAGAGACGGAGAGAGAGACAGAGACAGAGACAGAGACGGAGATAGAGACAGAGACAGAGTCAGAGACGGAGACAGAGGCAGACAGAGAGCCAGGGACAGAGACAGAGACAGAGACAGAGGGAGAAACAGCGACAGAGACAGAGACATAGACAGAGACGGAGATAGAGACAGAGACAGAGACAGAGACAGAGATAGAGACAGAGACAGAGACGGAGACAGAGGCAGAGACAGAGCCAGAGACAGAGACAGGGGGAGAGACAGCGACAGAGACAGAGACCGAGACAGAGACAGAGACGGTGACAGAGACGGAGATAGAGACAGAGGCAGATACAGAAACGGAGACAGAGACAGCGACAGAGACAGAGACAGAGACAGAGACAGAGACATAGACGGAGATAGAGACAGAGACAGAGACAGAGACGGAGACAGAGACGGAGACAAAGACCGAGACAGAGACAGAGACGGAGACAGAGGCAGAGACAGAGCCAGGGACAGAGACGGAGACAGAGACAGAGGGAGAGACAGCGAGAGAGACGGAGACAGAAACGGAGACAGAGACAGATACGGAGACAGAGACAGAGACAGAGACAGAGACAGAGACAGAGGCAGAGACAGAGGCAGAGACAGAGACAGAGACAGAGACAGAGACAGAGACATAGACGGACATAGAGACAGAGACAGAGACAGAGACAGAGACGGAGACAGAGACGGAGACAAAGACCGAGACAGAGACAGAGACGGAGACAGAGGCAGAGACAGAGCCAGGGACAGAGACGGAGACAGAGACAGAGACAGAGACAGAGACAGAGACAGAGACAGAGACTGACACAGAGACAGAGACAGAGACAGAGACAGAGACAGAGACAGAGACAGAGACAGAGACAGAGACAGAGACAGAGACAGAGACAGAGACAGAGACAGAGACAGAGACAGAGACAGAGACAGAGACAGAGACAGAGACAGAGACAGAGACAGAGACAGAGACAGAGACAGATATAGAGACAGAGACAGAGACAGAGGCAGAGACAGAGACAGAGACAGAGACAGAGACAGAGACAGAGACAGAGACAGAGACAGAGGCAGAGGCAGAGGCAGAGACAGAGAAAGAGACGGAGACAGAGACAGAGACAGAGACAGAGGCGCAGACGGAGACAGAGACAGAGACATAGACAGAGACAGAGACAGAGACAGAGACAGAGACAGAGACAGAGACAGAGACAGAGACAGAGACAGAGACAGAGACGGAGACAGAGACAGAGACAGAGACAGAGACAGAGGCAGAGGCAGAGGCAGAGACAGAGACAGAGAAAGAGACGGAGACAGAGACCGAGACAGAGACAGAGACGGTGACAGAGACGGAGATAGAGACAGAGGCAGATACAGAAACGGAGACAGAGGCAGAGACAGAGCCAGAGACAGAGAACGAGACAAAGACCGAGACGGAGACAGAGACGGAGACAGAGGCAGAGACAGAGACAGAGACAGAGATAGAGACGGAGATAGAGACAGAGACAGAGACAGAGACGGAGACAGAGGCAGAGACAGAGACAGAGACAGCGACAGAGACAGAGACAGAGACAGAGACAGAGACAGAGACAGAGACATAGACGGAGATAGAGACGGAGACAAAGACCGAGACAGAGACAGAGACGGAGACAGAGGCAGAGACAGAGCCAGGGACAGAGACGGAGACAGAGACAGAGGGAGAGACAGCGAGAGAGACGGAGACAGAAACGGAGACAGAGACAGATACGGAGACAGAGACAGAGACAGAGACAGAGACAGAGACAGAGGCAGAGACAGAGACAGAGACAGAGACAGAGACAGAGACAGAGACAGAGACAGAGACATAGACGGACATAGAGACAGAGACAGAGACAGAGACAGAGACGGAGACAGAGACGGAGACAAAGACCGAGACAGAGACAGAGACGGAGACAGAGACTGAGACGGAGACAGAGACTGACACAGAGGCAGAGACAGAGACAGAGACAGAGACAGAGACAGAGACAGAGACAGAGACAGAGACAGAGACAGAGACAGAGACAGAGACAGAGACAGAGACAGAGACAGAGACAGAGACAGAGACAGAGACAGAGACAGAGACAGAGACAGAGACAGAGACAGAGGCAGAGGCAGAGGCAGAGACAGAGAAAGAGACGGAGACAGAGACAGAGACAGAGACAGAGGCGCAGACGGAGACAGAGACAGAGACATAGACAGAGACAGAGACAGAGACAGAGACAGAGACAGAGACAGAGACAGAGACAGAGACAGAGACAGAGACAGAGACAGAGACAGAGACTGAGACAGAGACAGAGACAGAGACAGAGGCAGAGGCAGAGGCAGAGACAGAGACAGAGAAAGAGACGGAGACAGAGACCGAGACAGAGACAGAGACGGTGACAGAGACGGAGATAGAGACAGAGGCAGATACAGAAACGGAGACAGAGGCAGAGACAGAGCCAGAGACAGAGAACGAGACAAAGACCGAGACGGAGACAGAGACGGAGACAGAGGCAGAGACAGAGACAGAGACAGAGACAGAGACGGAGATAGAGACAGAGACAGAGACAGAGACGGAGACAGAGGCAGAGACAGAGACAGAGACAGCGACAGAGACAGAGACAGAGACAGAGACAGAGACATAGACGGAGATAGAGACGGAGACAAAGACCGAGACACAGACAGAGACGGAGACAGAGGCAGAGACAGAGCCAGGGACAGAGACGGAGACAGAGACAGAGGGAGAGACAGCGAGAGAGACGGAGACAGAAACGGAGACAGAGACAGATACGGAGACAGAGACAGAGACAGAGACAGAGACAGAGACAGAGGCAGAGACAGAGACAGAGACAGAGACAGAGACAGAGACAGAGACAGAGACAGAGACATAGACAGAGACAGAGACAGAGACAGAGACAGAGACAGAGATAGAGACAGAGACAGAGACAGAGGCAGAGACAGAGACAGAGACAGAGACAGAGACAGACACAGAGACAGAGACAGAGACAGAGACAGAGGCAGAGGCAGAGGCAGAGACAGAGACAGAGAAAGAGACGGAGACAGAGACCGAGACAGAGACAGAGACGGTGACAGAGACGGAGATAGAGACAGAGGCAGATACAGAAACGGAGACAGAGGCAGAGACAGAGCCAGAGACAGAGAACGAGACAAAGACCGAGACGGAGACAGAGACGGAGACAGAGGCAGAGACAGAGACAGAGACAGAGACAGAGACGGAGATAGAGACAGAGACAGAGACAGAGACGGAGACAGAGGCAGAGACAGAGACAGAGACAGCGACAGAGACAGAGACAGAGACAGAGACAGAGACATAGACGGAGATAGAGACGGAGACAAAGACAGAGGCAGAGACAGAGACAGAGACAGAGACAGAGACAGAGACAGAGACAGAGACAGAGACAGAGACAGAGACAGAGACGGAGACAGAGACGGAGACGAAGACCGAGACAGAGACAGAGACGGAGACAGAGGCACAGACAGAGCCAGGCACAGAGACGGAGACAGAGACAGAGGGAGAGACAGCGAGAGAGGCAGAGACAGAAACAGAGACAGAGACAGATACGGAGACAGAGGCAGAGGCAGAGACAGAGGCAGAGACAGAGACGGAGACAGAGACAGAGACAGAGACAGAGACAGAGACAGAGACTGAGACAGAGACAGAGACAGAGACAGAGACAGAGACAGAGACAGAGACAGAGACAGAGACAGAGACAGAGACAGAGACAGAGACAGAGACAGAGACAGAGACAGAGACAGAGACAGAGACAGAGACAGAGACAGAGACAGAGACAGAGACAGAGACAGAGACAGTGACGGAGACAAAGACCGAGACAGAGGCAGAGACAGAGACAGAGACAGAGACAGAGACAGAGACAGAGACAGAGACAGAGACAGAGACAGAGACAGAGACAGAGACAGAGACAGAGACAGAGACAGAGACAGAGACAGAGACAGAGACAGAGACAGAGACAGAGACAGAGACAGAGACAGAGACAGAGACAGAGACAGAGACAGAGACAGAGACAGAGACAGAGACGGAGACAAAGACCGAGACAGAGGCAGAGACACAGACAGAGACAGAGACAGAGACAGAGACAGAGACAGGGACAGAGACAGAGACAGAGACAGGGACAGAAACAGAGACAGAGACAGAGACAGAAACAGAGACAGAGACAGAGACAGAGACAGAGACAGAGACAGAGACGGAGACAAAGACCGAGACGGAGACAGTGACGGAAACAGAGGCAGAGACAGGGCCAGGGACAGAGACGGAGACTGGGACAGAGGGAGAGACAGCGACAGAGACAGAGACAGAGACAGAGGCAGAGGCAGAGGCAGAGACAGAGAAAGAGACGGAGACAGAGACAGAGACAGAGACAGAGGCGCAGACGGAGACAGAGACAGAGACATAGACAGAGACAGAGACAGAGACAGAGACAGAGACAGAGACAGAGACAGAGACAGAGACAGAGACAGAGACAGAGACAGAGACAGAGACAGAGACAGAGGCAGAGGCAGAGGCAGAGACAGAGACAGAGAAAGAGACGGAGACAGAGACCGAGACAGAGACAGAGACGGTGACAGAGACGGAGATAGAGACAGAGGCAGATACAGAAACGGAGACAGAGGCAGAGACAGAGCCAGAGACAAAGACCGAGACGGAGACAGAGACGGAGACAGAGGCAGAGACAGAGACAGAGACAGAGATAGAGACGGAGATAGAGACAGAGACAGAGACAGAGACGGAGACAGAGGCAGAGACAGAGACAGAGACAGCGACAGAGACAGAGACAGAGACAGAGACAGAGACAGAGACAGAGACAGAGACAGAGACAGAGACAGAGACAGAGACAGAGACAGAGACAGAGACAGAGACAGAGACAGAGACAGAGACAGAGACAGAGACAGAGACAGAGACAGAGACAGAGACAGAGACAGAGACAGAGACGGAGACAAAGACCGAGACAGAGACACAGACAGAGACGGAGACAGTGACGGAGACAAAGACCGAGACAGTGGCAGAGACACAGACAGAGACGGAGAGAGAGACAGAGACAGAGACGGAGATAGAGACAGAGACAGAGTCAGAGACGGAGACAGAGGCAGACAGAGAGCCAGGGACAGAGACAGAGACAGAGACAGAGGGAGAAACAGCGACAGAGACAGAGACATAGACAGAGACGGAGATAGAGACAGAGACAGAGACAGAGACAGAGATAGAGACAGAGACAGAGACGGAGACAGAGGCAGAGACAGAGCCAGAGACAGAGACAGGGGGAGAGACAGCGACAGAGACAGAGACCGAGACAGAGACAGAGACGATGACAGAGACGGAGATAGAGACAGAGGCAGATACAGAAACGGAGACAGAGACAGCGACAGAGACAGAGACAGAGACAGAGACAGAGACAGAGACAGAGACAGAGACGGAGACAAAGACCGAGACAGAGGCAGAGACACAGACAGAGACAGAGACAGAGACAGAGACAGAGACAGGGACAGAGACAGAGACAGAGACAGGGACAGAAACAGAGACAGAGACAGAGACAGAAACAGAGACAGAGACAGAGACAGAGACAGAGACAGAGACAGAGACGGAGACAAAGACCGAGACGGAGACAGTGACGGAAACAGAGGCAGAGACAGGGCCTGGGACAGAGACGGAGACTGGGACAGAGGGAGAGACAGCGACAGAGACAGAGACAGAGACAGAGGCAGAGGCAGAGGCAGAGACAGAGAAAGAGACGGAGACAGAGACAGAGACAGAGACAGAGACAGAGGCGCAGACGGAGACAGAGACAGAGACATAGACAGGGACAGCGACAGAGTTAGAGGCAGAGATAGACACAGAGACAAAGACAGAGACTGAGACAAAGACAGAGACAGAGACAGAGACAGAGACAGAGACAGAGAGAGAGACAGAGACAGAGACAGAGACAGAGACAGAGACAGAGACAGAGACAGAGACAGAGACAGAGACAGTGGGAGAGACAGCGACAGGGACGGAGACAGAGACGGAGACAAAGACCGAGACAGAGACAGAGACAGAGACTGAGACAGAGACAGAGACAGAGACAGAGACAGAGACAGAGACAGAGACAGAGACAGAGACAGAGACAGAGACAGAGACAGAGACAGAGACAGAGGCAGAGACAGAGAAGGAGACAGAGACAGAGACAGAGACAGAGACAGAGACAGAGACAGAGACAGAGACAGAGACAGAGACAGAGACAGAGACAGAGAGAGAGACAGAGACAGAGACAGAGACAGAGACAGAGACAGAGACAGAGGCAGAGGCAGAGGCAGAGACAGAGAAAGGGACGGAGACAGAGACAGAGACAGAGACAGAGGCGCAGACGGAGACAGAGACAGAGACATAGACAGAGACAGAGACAGAGACAGAGACAGAGACAGAGACAGAGACAGAGACAGAGACAGAGACAGAGACAGAGACAGAGACAGAGACAGAGACAGAGACAGAGACAGAGACAGAGGCAGAGGCAGAGGCAGAGACAGAGACAGAGAAAGAGACGGAGACAGAGACCGAGACAGAGACAGAGACGGTGACAGAGACGGAGATAGAGACAGAGGCAGATACAGAAACGGAGACAGAGGCAGAGACAGAGCCAGAGACAGAGAACGAGACAAAGACCGAGACGGAGACAGAGACGGAGACGGAGACAGAGGCAGAGACAGAGACAGAGACAGAGATAGAGACGGAGATAGAGACAGAGACAGAGACAGAGACGGAGACAGAGGCAGAGACAGAGACAGAGACAGCGACAGAGACAGAGACAGAGACAGAGACAGAGACAGAGACATAGACGGAGATAGAGACGGAGACAAAGACCGAGACAGAGACAGAGACGGAGACAGAGGCAGAGACAGAGCCAGGGACAGAGACGGAGACAGAGACAGAGGGAGAGACAGCGAGAGAGACGGAGACAGAAACGGAGACAGAGACAGATACGGAGACAGAGACAGAGACAGAGACAGAGACAGAGACAGAGGCAGAGACAGAGACAGAGACAGAGACAGAGACAGAGACAGAGACAGAGACAGAGACAGAGACATAGACGGACATAGAGACAGAGACAGAGACAGAGACAGAGACGGAGACAGAGACGGAGACAAAGACCGAGACAGAGACAGAGACGGAGACAGAGACTGACACAGAGGCAGAGACAGAGACAGAGACAGAGACAGAGACAGAGACAGAGACAGAGACAGAGACAGAGACAGAGACAGAGACAGAGACAGAGACAGAGACAGAGACAGAGACAGAGACAGAGACAGAGACAGAGACGGAGACAGAGACAGAGACAGAGACAGAGACAGAGACAGAGACAGAGACAGAGACAGAGACAGAGGCAGAGACAGAGACAGAGACAGAGACAGAGACAGAGACAGAGACAGAGACAGAGACAGAGACAGAGACAGAGACGGAGACAGAGACGGAGACGAAGACCGAGACAGAGACAGAGACGGAGACAGAGGCACAGACAGAGCCAGGGACAGAGACGGAGACAGAGACAGAGGGAGAGACAGCGAGAGAGGCAGAGACAGAAACAGAGACAGAGACAGATACGGAGACAGAGGCAGAGGCAGAGACAGAGGCAGAGACAGAGACGGAGACAGAGACAGAGACAGAGACAGAGACAGAGACAGAGACTGAGACAGAGACAGAGACAGAGACAGAGACAGAGACAGAGACAGAGACAGAGACAGAGACAGAGACAGAGACAGAGACAGAGGCAGAGACAGAGACAGAGACAGAGACAGAGACAGAGACAGAGACAGAGACAGAGACAGAGACAGAGACAGAGACAGAGACAGAGACAGAGACAGAGACAGAGACAGAGACAGAGACAGAGACAGAGACAGAGACAGAGACAGAGACAGAGACGGAGACAGAGACAGAGACAGAGACGGAGACAAAGACCGAGACAGAGGCAGAGACACAGACAGAGACAGAGACAGAGACGGTGACAGAGACGGAGATAGAGACAGAGGCAGATACAGAAACGGAGACAGAGGCAGAGACAGAGCCAGAGACAGAGAACGAGACAAAGACCGAGACGGAGACAGAGACGGAGACAGAGGCAGAGACAGAGACAGAGACAGAGACAGAGACAGAGACGGAGATAGAGACAGAGACAGAGACAGAGACGGAGACAGAGGCAGAGACAGAGACAGAGACAGCGACAGAGACAGAGACAGAGACAGAGACATAGACGGAGATAGAGACGGAGACAAAGACAGAGGCAGAGACAGAGACAGAGACAGAGACAGAGACAGAGACAGAGACAGAGACAGAGACAGAGACAGAGACAGAGACGGAGACAGAGACGGAGACGAAGACCGAGACAGAGACAGAGACGGAGACAGAGGCACAGACAGAGCCAGGGACAGAGACGGAGACAGAGACAGAGGGAGAGACAGCGAGAGAGGCAGAGACAGAAGCAGAGACAGAGACAGATACGGAGACAGAGGCAGAGACAGAGACAGAGACAGAGACAGAGACAGAGACAGAGACAGAGACAGAGACATAGTCAGAGACAGAGACAGAGACAGAGACAGAGACAGAGATAGAGACAGAGACAGAGACAGAGGCAGAGACAGAGACAGAGACAGAGACAGAGACAGAGACAGAGACAGAGACAGAGACAGAGACAGAGGCAGAGGCAGAGGCAGAGACAGAGACAGAGAAAGAGACGGAGACAGAGACCGAGACAGAGACAGAGACGGTGACAGAGACGGAGATAGAGACAGAGGCAGATACAGAAACGGAGACAGAGGCAGAGACAGAGCCAGAGACAGAGAACGAGACAAAGACCGAGACGGAGACAGAGACGGAGACAGAGGCAGAGACAGAGACAGAGACAGAGACAGAGACGGAGATAGAGACAGAGACAGAGACAGAGACGGAGACAGAGGCAGAGACAGAGACAGAGACAGCGACAGAGACAGAGACAGAGGCAGAGACAGAGACATAGACGGAGATAGAGACGGAGACAAAGACAGAGGCAGAGACAGAGACAGAGACAGAGACAGAGACAGAGACAGAGACAGAGACAGAGACAGAGACAGAGACAGAGACGGAGACAGAGACGGAGACGAAGACCGAGACAGAGACAGAGACGGAGACAGAGGCACAGACAGAGCCAGGGACAGAGACGGAGACAGAGACAGAGGGAGAGACAGCGGGAGAGGCAGAGACAGAAACAGAGACAGGGACAGATACGGAGACAGAGGCAGAGGCAGAGACAGAGGCAGAGACAGAGACGGAGACAGAGACAGAGACAGAGACAGAGACAGAGACAGAGACTGAGACAGAGACAGAGACAGAGACAGAGACAGAGACAGAGACAGAGACAGAGACAGAGACAGAGACAGAGACAGAGACAGAGACAGAGACAGAGACAGAGACAGAGACAGAGACAGAGACAGAGACAGAGACAGAGACAGAGACAGTGACGGAGACAAAGACCGAGACAGAGGCAGAGACAGAGACAGAGACAGAGACAGAGACAGAGACAGAGACAGAGACAGAGACAGAGACAGAGACAGAGACAGAGACAGAGACAGAGACAGAGACAGAGACAGAGACAGAGACAGAGACAGAGACAGAGACAGAGACAGAGACAGAGACAGAGACAGAGACGGAGACAAAGACCGAGACAGAGGCAGAGACACAGACAGAGACAGAGACAGAGACAGAGACAGAGACAGGGACAGAGACAGAGACAGAGACAGGGACAGAAACAGAGACAGAGACAGAGACAGAAACAGAGACAGAGACAGAGACAGAGACAGAGACAGAGACAGAGACGGAGACAAAGACCGAGACGGAGACAGTGACGGAAACAGAGACATAGACAGGGACAGCGACAGAGTTAGAGGCAGAGATAGACACAGAGACAAAGACAGAGACTGAGACAAAGACAGAGACAGAGACAGAGACAGAGACAGAGACAGAGAGAGAGACAGAGACAGAGACAGAGACAGAGACAGAGACAGAGACAGAGACAGAGACAGAGACAGAGACAGAGGCAGAGGCAGAGGCAGAGACAGAGACAGAGAAAGAGACGGAGACAGAGACCGAGACAGAGACAGAGACGGTGACAGAGACGGAGATAGAGACAGAGGCAGATACAGAAACGGAGACAGAGGCAGAGACAGAGCCAGAGACAGAGAACGAGACAAAGACCGAGACGGAGACAGAGACGGAGACAGAGGCAGAGACAGAGACAGAGACAGAGATAGAGACGGAGATAGAGACAGAGACAGAGACAGAGACGGAGACAGAGGCAGAGACAGAGACAGAGACAGCGACAGAGACAGAGACAGAGACAGAGACAGAGACATAGACGGAGATAGAGACGGAGACAAAGACCGAGACAGAGACAGAGACGGAGACAGAGGCAGAGGCAGAGACAGAGCCAGGGACAGAGACGGAGACAGAGACAGAGGGAGAGACCGCGAGAGAGACGGAGACAGAAACGGAGACAGAGACAGATACGGAGACAGAGACAGAGACAGAGACAGAGACAGAGACAGAGGCAGAGACAGAGACAGAGACAGAGACAGAGACAGAGACAGAGACAGAGACAGAGACAGAGACATAGACGGACATAGAGACAGAGACAGAGACAGAGACAGAGACGGAGACAGAGACGGAGACAAAGACCGAGACAGAGACAGAGACGGAGACAGAGACTGACACAGAGGCAGAGACAGAGACAGAGACAGAGACAGAGACAGAGACAGAGACAGAGACAGAGACAGAGACAGAGACAGAGACAGAGACGGAGACAGAGACAGAGACAGAGACAGAGACAGAGACAGAGACAGAGACAGAGACAGAGACAGAGACAGAGACAGAGACAGAGACAGAGAGAGAGACAGAGACAGAGACAGAGACAGAGACAGAGACAGAGACAGAGGCAGAGGCAGAGGCAGAGACAGAGAAAGAGACGGAGACAGAGACAGAGACACAGACAGAGGCGCAGACGGAGGCAGAGACAGAGACATAGACAGAGACAGAGACAGAGACAGAGACAGAGACAGAGACAGAGACAGAGACAGAGACAGAGACAGAGACAGAGACAGAGACAGAGACAGAGACAGAGACAGAGACAGAGACAGAGACAGAGACAGAGACAGAGACAGAGGCAGAGGCAGAGGCAGAGACAGAGACAGAGAAAGAGACGGAGACAGAGACCGAGACAGAGACAGAGACGGTGACAGAGACGGAGATAGAGACAGAGGCAGATACAGAAACGGAGACAGAGGCAGAGACAGAGCCAGAGACAGAGAACGAGACAAAGACCGAGACGGAGACAGAGACGGAGACAGAGGCAGAGACAGAGACAGAGACAGAGACAGAGACGGAGATAGAGACAGAGACAGAGACAGAGACGGAGACAGAGGCAGAGACAGAGACAGAGACAGCGACAGAGACAGAGACAGAGACAGAGACAGAGACATAGACGGAGATAGAGACGGAGACAAAGACCGAGACAGAGACAGAGACGGAGACAGAGGCAGAGACAGAGCCAGGGACAGAGACGGAGACAGAGACAGAGGGAGAGACAGCGAGAGAGACGGAGACAGAAACGGAGACAGAGACAGATACGGAGACAGAGACAGAGACAGAGACAGAGACAGAGACAGAGGCAGAGACAGAGACAGAGACAGAGACAGAGACAGAGACAGAGACAGAGACAGAGACATAGACGGACATAGAGACAGAGACAGAGACAGAGACAGAGACGGAGACAGAGACGGAGACAAAGACCGAGACAGAGACAGAGACGGAGACAGAGACTGACACAGAGACAGAGACAGAGACAGAGACAGAGACAGAGACAGAGACAGAGACAGAGACAGAGACAGAGACAGAGACAGAGACAGAGACAGAGACAGAGACAGAGACAGAGACAGAGACAGAGACAGAGACAGAGACAGAGACAGAGACAGAGACAGAGACAGAGACAGAGACAGAGACAGAGACAGAGACAGAGACGGAGACAAAGACCGAGACAGAGGCAGAGACACAGACAGAGACAGAGACAGAGACAGAGACAGAGACAGGGACAGAGACAGAGACAGAGACAGGGACAGAAACAGAGACAGAGACAGAGACAGAAACAGAGACAGAGACAGAGACAGAGACAGAGACAGAGACAGAGACGGAGACAAAGACCGAGACGGAGACAGTGACGGAAACAGAGACATAGACAGGGACAGCGACAGAGTTAGAGGCAGAGATAGACACAGAGACAAAGACAGAGACTGAGACAAAGACAGAGACAGAGACAGAGACAGAGACAGAGACAGAGACAGAGAGAGAGACAGAGACAGAGACAGAGACAGAGACAGAGACAGAGACAGAGACAGAGACAGAGACAGAGACAGAGGCAGAGGCAGAGGCAGAGACAGAGACAGAGAAAGAGACGGAGACAGAGACCGAGACAGAGACAGAGACGGTGACAGAGACGGAGATAGAGACAGAGGCAGATACAGAAACGGAGACAGAGGCAGAGACAGAGCCAGAGACAGAGAACGAGACAAAGACCGAGACGGAGACAGAGACGGAGACAGAGGCAGAGACAGAGACAGAGACAGAGATAGAGACGGAGATAGAGACAGAGACAGAGACAGAGACGGAGACAGAGGCAGAGACAGAGACAGAGACAGCGACAGAGACAGAGACAGAGACAGAGACAGAGACATAGACGGAGATAGAGACGGAGACAAAGACCGAGACAGAGACAGAGACGGAGACAGAGGCAGAGGCAGAGACAGAGCCAGGGACAGAGACGGAGACAGAGACAGAGGGAGAGACCGCGAGAGAGACGGAGACAGAAACGGAGACAGAGACAGATACGGAGACAGAGACAGAGACAGAGACAGAGACAGAGACAGAGGCAGAGACAGAGACAGAGACAGAGACAGAGACAGAGACAGAGACAGAGACAGAGACAGAGACATAGACGGACATAGAGACAGAGACAGAGACAGAGACAGAGACGGAGACAGAGACGGAGACAAAGACCGAGACAGAGACAGAGACGGAGACAGAGACTGACACAGAGGCAGAGACAGAGACAGAGACAGAGACAGAGACAGAGACAGAGACAGAGACAGAGACAGAGACAGAGACAGAGACAGAGACAGAGACGGAGACAGAGACAGAGACAGAGACAGAGACAGAGACAGAGACAGAGACAGAGACAGAGACAGAGACAGAGACAGAGACAGAGACAGAGAGAGAGACAGAGACAGAGACAGAGACAGAGACAGAGACAGAGACAGAGGCAGAGGCAGAGGCAGAGACAGAGAAAGAGACGGAGACAGAGACAGAGACAGAGACAGAGTCGCAGACGGAGGCAGAGACAGAGACATAGACAGAGACAGAGACAGAGACAGAGACAGAGACAGAGACAGAGACAGAGACAGAGACAGAGACAGAGACAGAGACAGAGACAGAGACAGAGACAGAGACAGAGACAGAGACAGAGACAGAGACAGAGGCAGAGGCAGAGGCAGAGACAGAGACAGAGAAAGAGACGGAGACAGAGACCGAGACAGAGACAGAGACGGTGACAGAGACGGAGATAGAGACAGAGGCAGATACAGAAACGGAGACAGAGGCAGAGACAGAGCCAGAGACAGAGAACGAGACAAAGACCGAGACGGAGACAGAGACGGAGACAGAGGCAGAGACAGAGACAGAGACAGAGACAGAGACGGAGATAGAGACAGAGACAGAGACAGAGACGGAGACAGAGGCAGAGACAGAGACAGAGACAGCGACAGAGACAGAGACAGAGACAGAGACAGAGACATAGACGGAGATAGAGACGGAGACAAAGACCGAGACAGAGACAGAGACGGAGACAGAGGCAGAGACAGAGCCAGGGACAGAGACGGAGACAGAGACAGAGGGAGAGACAGCGAGAGAGACGGAGACAGAAACGGAGACAGAGACAGATACGGAGACAGAGACAGAGACAGAGACAGAGACAGAGACAGAGGCAGAGACAGAGACAGAGACAGAGACAGAGACAGAGACAGAGACAGAGACAGAGACATAGACGGACATAGAGACAGAGACAGAGACAGAGACAGAGACGGAGACAGAGACGGAGACAAAGACCGAGACAGAGACAGAGACGGAGACAGAGACTGACACAGAGACAGAGACAGAGACAGAGACAGAGACAGAGACAGAGACAGAGACAGAGACAGAGACAGAGACAGAGACAGAGACAGAGACAGAGACAGAGACAGAGACAGAGACAGAGACAGAGACAGAGACAGAGACAGAGACAGAGACAGAGACAGAGATAGAGACAGAGACAGAGACAGAGGCAGAGACAGAGACAGAGACAGGGACAGAGACAGAGACAGAGACAGAGACAGAGACAGAGACAGAGACAGAGACGGAGACAGAGACGGAGACGAATACCGAGACAGAGACAGAGACGGAGACAGAGGCACAGACAGAGCCAGGGACAGAGACGGAGACAGAGACAGAGGGAGAGACAGCGAGAGAGGCAGAGACAGAAACAGAGACAGAGACAGATACGGAGACAGAGGCAGAGACAGAGACATAGACGGAGATAGAGACAGAGACAGAGACAGAGACGGAGACAGAGACGGAGACAAAGACCGAGACAGAGACAGAGACGGAGACAGAGGCAGAGACAGAGCCAGGGACAGAGACGGAGACAGAGACAGAGGGAGAGACAGCGAGAGAGACAGAGACAGAAACGGAGACAGAGACAGATACGGAGACAGAGACAGAGACAGAGACAGAGACAGAGACAGAGGCAGAGACAGAGACAGAGACAGAGACAGAGACAGAGACAGAGACAGAGACAGAGACATAGACGGACATAGAGACAGAGACAGAGACAGAGACAGAGACGGAGACAGAGACGGAGACAAAGACCGAGACAGAGGCAGAGACACAGACAGAGACGGATAGAGAGACAGAGACAGAGACAGAGACGGAGATAGAGACAGAGACAGAGGCGGAGACAAAGACCGAGACGGAGACAGAGACGGAGACAGAGGCAGAGACAGAGCCAGGGACAGAGACGGAGACAGAGACAGAGGGAGAGACAGCGAGAGAGACAGAGACAGAAACAGAGACAGAGACAGATACGGAGACAGAGACAGAGACTGAGACAGAGACGGAGACAGAGACAGAGGCAGAGACAGAGACAGAGGCAGAGACAGAGACAGAGACAGAGACAGAGACAGAGACAGAGACAGAGACAGAGACAGAGGCAGAGACAGAGACAGAGACAGAGACAGAGACAGAGACAGAGACAGAGACAGAGACAGAGACAGAGACAGAGACAGAGACAGAGACATAGACGGAGATAGAGACAGAGACAGAGACAGAGACGGAGACAGAGACGGAGACAAAGACCCAGACAGAGACAGAGACGGAGACAGAGGCAGAGACAGAGCCAGGGACAGAGACGGAGACAGAGACAGAGGGAGAGATAGCGGGAGAGACGGAGACAGAAACGGAGACAGAGACATATACGGAGACAGAGACAGAGACAGAGACGGAGATAGAGACAGAGGCAGATACAGAGACGGAGACAGAGGCAGAGACAGAGCCAGAGACAGAGACAGAGACAGAGGCAGAGGCAGAGACAGAGACGGAGACAAAGACCGAGACGGAGACAGAGACGGAGACAGAGGCAGAGACAGAGACAGAGACAGAGACAGAGACGGAGATAGAAACAGAGACAGAGACAGAGACGGAGACAGAGGCAGAGAGAGAGCCAGAGAAAGAGACAGAGACAGAGACAGAGACGGAGATAGAGACAGAGGCAGATACAGAGACGGAGACAGAGACAGAGACAGAGACAGAGACAGACACAGAGACAGAGACAGAGACAGAGACAGAGACAGAGACAGAGACAGAGACAGAGACAGAGACAGAGACAGAGACAGAGACGGAGACAAAGACCGAGACAGAGGCAGAGACACAGACAGAGACGGAGAGAGAGACAGAGACAGAGACAGAGACAGAGACAGAGACAGAGACATAGACAGAGACAGTGGCAGAGACGGAGACAGAGACAGAGACAGAGACAGAGACATAGACGGAGATAGAGACAGAGACAGAAACAGGGACGGAGACAGAGACGGAGACAAAGACCGAGACAGAGACAGAGACGGAGACAGAGGCAGAGACAGAGCCAGGGACAGAGACGGAGACAGAGACAGAGGGAGAGACAGCGAGAGAGACAGAGACAGAAACAGAGACAGAGACAGATACGGAGACAGAGACAGAGGCAGAGACAGAGATAGAGACAGAGACAGAGGCAGAGACAGAGACGGAGACAACGACCGAGACAGAGACAGGGACGGAGACAGAGGCAGAGACAGAGACAGAGACAGAGAAAGAGACGGAGATAGAGACAGGGACAGAGACAGAGACAGAGACGGAGACAGAGGCAGATACAGAGCCAGAGACAGAGACAGAGACAGAGACGGAGATAGAGACAGAGGCAGATACAGAGACGGAGACAGAGGCAGAGACAGAGCCAGAGGCAGAGACAGAGACAGAGACAGAGACAGGGGGAGAGATAGCGACAGAGACAGAGACTGAGACAGAGACAGAGACAGAGACAGAGACAGAGACAGAGACAGAGACAGAGACAGAGACAGAGACAGAGACAGAGACAGAGACAGAGACAGAGACAGAGACGGAGACAGAGACGGAGACAAAGACCGAGACAGAGGCAGAGACACAGACAGAGACGGATAGAGAGACAGAGACAGAGACAGAGACGGAGATAGAGACAGAGACAGAGGCGGAGACAAAGACCGAGACGGAGACAGAGACGGAGACAGAGGCAGAGACAGAGACAGAGACAGAGACGGAGATAGAGACAGAGACAGAGACAGAGACGGAGGCAGAGGCAGAGACAGAGCCAGAGACAGAGACAGAGACAGAGACACAGACAGGAGGAGAGACAGCGACAGAGACAGAGACAGAGACAGAGACAGAGACAGAGACAGAGACAGAGACAGAGACAGAGGCGGAGACAAAGACCGAGACGGAGACAGCGACGGAGACAGAGACAGAGACACACACAGAGACAGAGACAGAGACAGAGACAGAGACAGAGACAGAGACAGAGACAGAGACAGAGACAGAGACAGAGACAGAGACAGAGACAGAGACAGAGACAGAGACAGAGACAGAGACAGAAACAGAGACAGAGACAGAAACAGAGACAGAGACGCAGACGGAGACAGAGACAGAGACATAGACAGGGACAGCGACAGAGTCAGAGGCAGAGATGGACACAGAGGCAGAGACAGAGACTGAGACAGAGACAGAGACAGAGACTGAGATAGAGACAGAGACAGAGACAGAGACAGAGACAGAGACAGAGACAGAGACAGAGAGAGAGACAGAGACAGAGACAGAGACATAGGCGGAGATAGAGACAGAGACAGAGACAGAGACAGAGACGGAGACAGAGACGGAGACAAAGACCGAGACAGAGACAGAGGCAGGGACAGAGAAAGAGACAGAGACAGAGGCAGAGACAGAGACAGAGACAGAGACGGAGACAGAGACAGATACATAGACAGAGACAGAGACAGAGACAGAGACGGAGACAAAGACCAAGACAGAGACAGAGACTGTGACAGAGGCAGAGACAGAGCCAGGGACAGAGACGGAGACAGAGACAGAGACGCAGACGGAGACAGAGACGGAGACATATACAGGGACAGCGACAGAGTCAGAGGCAGAGATAGACACAGAGACAGAGACAGAGACAGAGACAGAGACAGAGACAGAGACAGAGACAGAGACAGAGACAGAGAGAGAGACAGATACAGAGACAGAGACAGAGACGGGGACAAAGACCGAGACAGAGGCAGAGACACAGACAGAGACAGAGACAGAGACAGAAACAGAGACAGGGGCAGAGACAGAAACAGAGACAGAGACAGAGACAGAGACAGAGACAGAGACAGAGACAGAGACAGATACAGAGACAGAGACAGAGATGGGGACAAAGACCGAGACAGAGGCAGAGACACAGACAGAGACAGAGACAGAGACAGAAACATAGACAGGGACAGAGGCAGAAACAGAGACAGAGACAGAGACAGAGACAGAGACAGAGACAGAGACAGAGACAGAGACAGAGACAGAGACAGAGACAGAGACAGAGACAGAGACAGAGACAGAGACGGAGACAGAGGCAGAGACAGAGACAGAGACAGCGACAGAGACAGAGACAGAGACAGAGACAGAGACAGAGACATAGACGGAGATAGAGACGGAGACAGAGACAGAGACAGAGACAGAGACAGAGACAGAGACAGAGACAGAGGCAGAGGCAGAGGCAGAGACAGAGACAGAGAAAGAGACGGAGACAGAGACCGAGACAGAGACAGAGACGGAGACAGAGACAGAGACAGAGACAGAGACAGAGACAGTGGGAGAGACAGCGACAGGGACGGAGACAGAGACGGAGACAAAGACCGAGACAGAGACAGAGACAGAGACTGAGACAGAGACAGAGACAGAGACAGAGACAGAGACAGAGACAGAGACAGAGACAGAGACAGAGACAGAGACAGAGACAGAGACAGAGACAGAGACAGAGACAGAGACAGAGACAGAGACAGAGACAGAGACAGAGACAGAGACAGAGACAGAGACAGAGACAGAGAGAGAGACAGAGACAGAGACAGAGACAGAGACAGAGACAGAGACAGAGGCAGAGGCAGAGGCAGAGACAGAGAAAGGGACGGAGACAGAGACAGAGACAGAGACAGAGGCGCAGACGGAGACAGAGACAGAGACATAGACAGAGACAGAGACAGAGACAGAGACAGAGACAGAGACAGAGACAGAGACAGAGACAGAGACAGAGACAGAGACAGAGACAGAGACAGAGACAGAGACAGAGACAGAGACAGAGGCAGAGGCAGAGGCAGAGACAGAGACAGAGAAAGAGACGGAGACAGAGACCGAGACAGAGACAGAGACGGTGACAGAGACGGAGATAGAGACAGAGGCAGATACAGAAACGGAGACAGAGGCAGAGACAGAGCCAGAGACAGAGAACGAGACAAAGACCGAGACGGAGACAGAGACGGAGACGGAGACAGAGGCAGAGACAGAGACAGAGACAGAGATAGAGACGGAGATAGAGACAGAGACAGAGACAGAGACGGAGACAGAGGCAGAGACAGAGACAGAGACAGAGACAGAGACAGAGACATAGACGGAGATAGAGACGGAGACAAAGACCGAGACAGAGACAGAGACGGAGACAGAGGCAGAGACAGAGCCAGGGACAGAGACGGAGACAGAGACAGAGGGAGAGACAGCGAGAGAGACGGAGACAGAAACGGAGACAGAGACAGATACGGAGACAGAGACAGAGACAGAGACAGAGACAGAGACAGAGGCAGAGACAGAGACAGAGACAGAGACAGAGACAGAGACAGAGACAGAGACAGAGACATAGACGGACATAGAGACAGAGACAGAGACAGAGACAGAGACGGAGACAGAGACGGAGACAAAGACCGAGACAGAGACAGAGACGGAGACAGAGACTGACACAGAGGCAGAGACAGAGACAGAGACAGAGACAGACAGAGACAGAGACAGAGACAGAGACAGAGACAGAGACAGAGACAGAGACAGAGACAGAGACAGAGACAGAGACAGAGACAGAGACAGAGACAGAGACAGAGACAGAGACGGAGACAGAGACAGAGACAGAGACAGAGACAGAGACAGAG
Source organism: Megachile willughbiella (assembly GCA_945859595.2). NCBI lineage: Eukaryota > Metazoa > Arthropoda > Insecta > Hymenoptera > Megachilidae > Megachile > Megachile willughbiella. The sequence goes on from CAMAOD020000128.1 coordinate 235,109, forward strand.
ACAGAGACAGAGACAGAGGCAGAGACAGAGACAGAGACAGAGACAGAGACAGAGACAGAGACAGAGACAGAGACAGAGACGGAGACAGAGACGGAGACGAAGACCGAGACAGAGACAGAGACGGAGACAGAGGCACAGACAGAGCCAGGGACAGAGACGGAGACAGAGACAGAGGGAGAGACAGCGAGAGAGGCAGAGACAGAAACAGAGACAGAGACAGATACGGAGACAGAGGCAGAGGCAGAGACAGAGGCAGAGACAGAGACGGAGACAGAGACAGAGACAGAGACAGAGACAGAGACAGAGACTGAGACAGAGACAGAGACAGAGACAGAGACAGAGACAGAGACAGAGACAGAGACAGAGACAGAGACAGAGACAGAGACAGAGGCAGAGACAGAGACAGAGACAGAGACAGAGACAGAGACAGTGACGGAGACAAAGACCGAGACAGAGGCAGAGACAGAGACAGAGACAGAGACAGAGACAGAGACAGAGACAGAGACAGAGACAGAGACAGAGACAGAGACAGAGACAGAGACAGAGACAGAGACAGAGACAGAGACAGAGACAGAGACAGAGACAGAGACAGAGACAGAGACGGAGACAGAGACAGAGACAGAGACGGAGACAAAGACCGAGACAGAGGCAGAGACACAGACAGAGACAGAGACAGAGACAGAGACAGAGACAGGGACAGAGACAGAGACAGAGGCAGGGACAGAAACAGAGACAGAGACAGAAACAGAGACAGAGACAGAGACAGAGACAGAGACAGAGACAGAGACAGAGACAGAGACGGAGACAGTGACGGAAACAGAGGCAGAGACAGGGCCTGGGACAGAGACGGAGACTGGGACAGAGGGAGAGACAGCGACAGAGACAGAGACAGAGACAGAGGCAGAGGCAGAGGCAGAGACAGAGAAAGAGACGGAGACAGAGACAGAGACAGAGACAGAGACAGAGGCGCAGACGGAGACAGAGACAGAGACATAGACAGGGACAGCGACAGAGTTAGAGGCAGAGATAGACACAGAGACAAAGACAGAGACTGAGACAAAGACAGAGACAGAGACAGAGACAGAGACAGAGACAGAGAGAGAGACAGAGACAGAGACAGAGACAGAGACAGAGACAGTGGGAGAGACAGCGACAGGGACGGAGACAGAGACAGAGGGAGAGACAGCGAGAGAGACGGAGACAGAAACGGAGACAGAGACAGATACGGAGACAGAGACAGAGACAGAGACAGAGACAGAGACAGAGACAGAGACAGAGACAGAGACAGAGACAGAGACAGAGACAGAGACAGAGACAGAGACAGAGACGGAGACAGTGACGGAAACAGAGGCAGAGACAGGGCCTGGGACAGAGACGGAGACTGGGACAGAGGGAGAGACAGCGACAGAGACAGAGACAGAGACAGAGGCAGAGGCAGAGGCAGAGACAGAGAAAGAGACGGAGACAGAGACAGAGACAGAGACAGAGACAGAGGCGCAGACGGAGACAGAGACAGAGACATAGACAGGGACAGCGACAGAGTTAGAGGCAGAGATAGACACAGAGACAAAGACAGAGACTGAGACAAAGACAGAGACAGAGACAGAGACGGAGACGAAGACCGAGACAGAGACAGAGACGGAGACAGAGGCACAGACAGAGCCAGGGACAGAGACGGAGACAGAGACAGAGGGAGAGACAGCGAGAGAGGCAGAGACAGAAGCAGAGACAGAGACAGATACGGAGACAGAGGCAGAGACAGAGACAGAGACAGAGACAGAGACAGAGGCAGAGACAGAGACAGAGACAGAGACAGAGACAGAGACAGAGACAGAGACAGAGACATAGTCAGAGACAGAGACAGAGACAGAGACAGAGACAGAGATAGAGACAGAGACAGAGACAGAGGCAGAGACAGAGACAGAGACAGAGACAGAGACAGAGACAGAGACAGAGACAGAGACAGAGGCAGAGGCAGAGGCAGAGACAGAGACAGAGAAAGAGACGGAGACAGAGACCGAGACAGAGACAGAGACGGTGACAGAGACGGAGATAGAGACAGAGGCAGATACAGAAACGGAGACAGAGGCAGAGACAGAGCCAGAGACAGAGAACGAGACAAAGACCGAGACGGAGACAGAGACGGAGACAGAGGCAGAGACAGAGACAGAGACAGAGACAGAGACGGAGATAGAGACAGAGACAGAGACAGAGACGGAGACAGAGGCAGAGACAGAGACAGAGACAGCGACAGAGACAGAGACAGAGGCAGAGACAGAGACATAGACGGAGATAGAGACGGAGACAAAGACAGAGGCAGAGACAGAGACAGAGACAGAGACAGAGACAGAGACAGAGACAGAGACAGAGACAGAGACAGAGACAGAGACAGAGACAGAGACAGAGACGGAGACAGAGACAGAGACAGAGACAGAGACAGAGACAGAGACTGAGACAGAGACAGAGACAGAGACAGAGACAGAGACAGAGACAGAGACAGAGACAGAGACAGAGACAGAGACAGAGACAGAGACAGAGACAGAGACAGAGACAGAGACAGAGACAGAGACAGAGACAGAGACAGAGACAGTGACGGAGACAAAGACCGAGACAGAGGCAGAGACAGAGACAGAGACAGAGACAGAGACAGAGACAGAGACAGAGACAGAGACAGAGACAGAGACAGAGACAGAGACAGAGACAGAGACAGAGACAGAGACAGAGACAGAGACAGAGACAGAGACAGAGACAGAGACGGAGACAAAGACCGAGACAGAGGCAGAGACACAGACAGAGACAGAGACAGAGACAGAGACAGAGACAGGGACAGAGACAGAGACAGAGACAGGGACAGAAACAGAGACAGAGACAGAGACAGAAACAGAGACAGAGACAGAGACAGAGACAGAGACAGAGACAGAGACGGAGACAAAGACCGAGACGGAGACAGTGACGGAAACAGAGACATAGACAGGGACAGCGACAGAGTTAGAGGCAGAGATAGACACAGAGACAAAGACAGAGACTGAGACAAAGACAGAGACAGAGACAGAGACAGAGACAGAGACAGAGAGAGAGACAGAGACAGAGACAGAGACAGAGACAGAGACAGAGACAGAGACAGAGACAGAGACAGAGACAGAGGCAGAGGCAGAGGCAGAGACAGAGACAGAGAAAGAGACGGAGACAGAGACCGAGACAGAGACAGAGACGGTGACAGAGACGGAGATAGAGACAGAGGCAGATACAGAAACGGAGACAGAGGCAGAGACAGAGCCAGAGACAGAGAACGAGACAAAGACCGAGACGGAGACAGAGACGGAGACAGAGGCAGAGACAGAGACAGAGACAGAGATAGAGACGGAGATAGAGACAGAGACAGAGACAGAGACGGAGACAGAGGCAGAGACAGAGACAGAGACAGCGACAGAGACAGAGACAGAGACAGAGACAGAGACATAGACGGAGATAGAGACGGAGACAAAGACCGAGACAGAGACAGAGACGGAGACAGAGGCAGAGGCAGAGACAGAGCCAGGGACAGAGACGGAGACAGAGACAGAGGGAGAGACCGCGAGAGAGACGGAGACAGAAACGGAGACAGAGACAGATACGGAGACAGAGACAGAGACAGAGACAGAGACAGAGACAGAGGCAGAGACAGAGACAGAGACAGAGACAGAGACAGAGACAGAGACAGAGACAGAGACAGAGACAGAGACATAGACGGACATAGAGACAGAGACAGAGACAGAGACAGAGACGGAGACAGAGACGGAGACAAAGACCGAGACAGAGACAGAGACGGAGACAGAGACTGACACAGAGGCAGAGACAGAGACAGAGACAGAGACAGAGACAGAGACAGAGACAGAGACAGAGACAGAGACAGAGACAGAGACAGAGACGGAGACAGAGACAGAGACAGAGACAGAGACAGAGACAGAGACAGAGACAGAGACAGAGACAGAGACAGAGACAGAGACAGAGACAGAGAGAGAGACAGAGACAGAGACAGAGACAGAGACAGAGACAGAGACAGAGGCAGAGGCAGAGGCAGAGACAGAGAAAGAGACGGAGACAGAGACAGAGACAGAGACAGAGGCGCAGACGGAGGCAGAGACAGAGACATAGACAGAGACAGAGACAGAGACAGAGACAGAGACAGAGACAGAGACAGAGACAGAGACAGAGACAGAGACAGAGACAGAGACAGAGACAGAGACAGAGACAGAGACAGAGACAGAGACAGAGACAGAGACAGAGGCAGAGGCAGAGGCAGAGACAGAGACAGAGAAAGAGACGGAGACAGAGACCGAGACAGAGACAGAGACGGTGACAGAGACGGAGATAGAGACAGAGGCAGATACAGAAACGGAGACAGAGGCAGAGACAGAGCCAGAGACAGAGAACGAGACAAAGACCGAGACGGAGACAGAGACGGAGACAGAGGCAGAGACAGAGACAGAGACAGAGACAGAGACGGAGATAGAGACAGAGACAGAGACAGAGACGGAGACAGAGGCAGAGACAGAGACAGAGACAGCGACAGAGACAGAGACAGAGACAGAGACAGAGACATAGACGGAGATAGAGACGGAGACAAAGACCGAGACAGAGACAGAGACGGAGACAGAGGCAGAGACAGAGCCAGGGACAGAGACGGAGACAGAGACAGAGGGAGAGACAGCGAGAGAGACGGAGACAGAAACGGAGACAGAGACAGATACGGAGACAGAGACAGAGACAGAGACAGAGACAGAGACAGAGGCAGAGACAGAGGCAGAGACAGAGACAGAGACAGAGACAGAGACAGAGACAGAGACAGAGACAGAGACATAGACGGACATAGAGACAGAGACAGAGACAGAGACAGAGACGGAGACAGAGACGGAGACAAAGACCGAGACAGAGACAGAGACGGAGACAGAGACTGACACAGAGACAGAGACAGAGACAGAGACAGAGACAGAGACAGAGACAGAGACAGAGACAGAGACAGAGACAGAGACAGAGACAGAGACAGAGACAGAGACAGAGACAGAGACAGAGACAGAGACAGAGACAGAGACAGAGACAGAGATAGAGACAGAGACAGAGACAGAGGCAGAGACAGAGACAGAGACAGGGACAGAGACAGAGACAGAGACAGAGACAGAGACAGAGACAGAGACAGAGACGGAGACAGAGACGGAGACGAATACCGAGACAGAGACAGAGACGGAGACAGAGGCACAGACAGAGCCAGGGACAGAGACGGAGACAGAGACAGAGGGAGAGACAGCGAGAGAGGCAGAGACAGAAACAGAGACAGAGACAGATACGGAGACAGAGGCAGAGACAGAGACATAGACGGAGATAGAGACAGAGACAGAGACAGAGACGGAGACAGAGGGAGAGATAGCGGGAGAGACGGAGACAGAAACGGAGACAGAGACATATACGGAGACAGAGACAGAGACAGAGACGGAGATAGAGACAGAGGCAGATACAGAGACGGAGACAGAGGCAGAGACAGAGCCAGAGACAGAGACAGAGACAGAGGCAGAGGCAGAGACAGAGACGGAGACAAAGACCGAGACGGAGACAGAGACGGAGACAGAGGCAGAGACAGAGACAGAGACAGAGACAGAGACGGAGATAGAAACAGAGACAGAGACAGAGACGGAGACAGAGGCAGAGAGAGAGCCAGAGAAAGAGACAGAGACAGAGACAGAGACAGAGACAGAGACGGAGACAAAGACCGAGACAGAGGCAGAGACACAGACAGAGACGGAGAGAGAGACAGAGACAGAGACAGAGACAGAGACAGAGACAGAGACATAGACAGAGACAGTGGCAGAGACGGAGACAGAGACAGAGACAGAGACAGAGACATAGACGGAGATAGAGACAGAGACAGAAACAGGGACGGAGACAGAGACGGAGACAAAGACCGAGACAGAGACAGAGACGGAGACAGAGGCAGAGACAGAGCCAGGGACAGAGACGGAGACAGAGACAGAGGGAGAGACAGCGAGAGAGACAGAGACAGAAACAGAGACAGAGACAGATACGGAGACAGAGACAGAGGCAGAGACAGAGATAGAGACAGAGACAGAGGCAGAGACAGAGACGGAGACAACGACCGAGACAGAGACAGGGACGGAGACAGAGGCAGAGACAGAGACAGAGACAGAGAAAGAGACGGAGATAGAGACAGGGACAGAGACAGAGACAGAGACGGAGACAGAGGCAGATACAGAGCCAGAGACAGAGACAGAGACAGAGACGGAGATAGAGACAGAGGCAGATACAGAGACGGAGACAGAGGCAGAGACAGAGCCAGAGGCAGAGACAGAGACAGAGACAGAGACAGGGGGAGAGATAGCGACAGAGACAGAGACTGAGACAGAGACAGAGACAGAGACAGAGACAGAGACAGAGACAGAGACAGAGACAGAGACAGAGACAGAGACAGAGACAGAGACAGAGACAGAGACAGAGACAGAGACGGAGACAGAGACGGAGACAAAGACCGGGACAGAGGCAGAGACACAGACAGAGACGGATAGAGAGACAGAGACAGAGACAGAGACGGAGATAGAGACAGAGACAGAGGCGGAGACAAAGACCGAGACGGAGACAGAGACGGAGACAGAGGCAGAGACAGAGACAGAGACAGAGACGGAGATAGAGACAGAGACAGAGACAGAGACGGAGGCAGAGGCAGAGACAGAGCCAGAGACAGAGACAGAGACAGAGACACAGACAGGAGGAGAGACAGCGACAGAGACAGAGACAGAGACAGAGACAGAGACAGAGACAGAGACAGAGACAGAGACAGAGACAGAGGCGGAGACAAAGACCGAGACGGAGACAGCGACGGAGACAGAGACAGAGACACACACAGAGACAGAGACAGAGACAGAGACAGAGACGGAGACAGAGACGGAGACAAAGACCGAGACAGAGGCAGAGACACAGACAGAGACGGATAGAGAGACAGAGACAGAGACAGAGACGGAGATAGAGACAGAGACAGAGGCGGAGACAAAGACCGAGACGGAGACAGAGACGGAGACAGAGGCAGAGACAGAGACAGAGACAGAGACGGAGATAGAGACAGAGACAGAGACAGAGACGGAGGCAGAGGCAGAGACAGAGCCAGAGACAGAGACAGAGACAGAGACACAGACAGGAGGAGAGACAGCGACAGAGACAGAGACAGAGACAGAGACAGAGACAGAGACAGAGACAGAGACAGAGACAGAGACAGAGGCGGAGACAAAGACCGAGACGGAGACAGCGACGGAGACAGAGACAGAGACACACACAGAGACAGAGACAGAGACAGAGACAGAGACAGAGACAGAGACAGAGACAGAGACAGAGACAGAGACAGAGACAGAGACAGAGACAGAGACAGAGACAGAGACAGAGACAGAGACAGAGACAGAGACAGAAACAGAGACAGAGACAGAAACAGAGACAGAGACGCAGACGGAGACAGAGACAGAGACATAGACAGGGACAGCGACAGAGTCAGAGGCAGAGATGGACACAGAGGCAGAGACAGAGACTGAGACAGAGACAGAGACAGAGACAGAGACTGAGATAGAGACAGAGACAGAGACAGAGACAGAGACAGAGACAGAGACAGAGACAGAGAGAGAGACAGAGACAGAGACAGAGACATAGACGGAGATAGAGACAGAGACAGAGACAGAGACAGAGACGGAGACAGAGACGGAGACAAAGACCGAGACAGAGACAGAGGCAGGGACAGAGAAAGAGACAGAGACGGAGGCAGAGACAGAGACAGAGACAGAGACGGAGACAGAGACAGATACATAGACAGAGACAGAGACAGAGACAGAGACGGAGACAAAGACCAAGACAGAGACAGAGACGGTGACAGAGGCAGAGACAGAGCCAGGGACAGAGACGGAGACAGAGACAGAGACGCAGACGGAGACAGAGACGGAGACATATACAGGGACAGCGACAGAGTCAGAGGCAGAGATAGACACAGAGACAGAGACAGAGACAGAGACAGAGACAGAGACAGAGACAGAGACAGAGACAGAGACAGAGAGAGAGACAGATACAGAGACAGAGACAGAGACGGGGACAAAGACCGAGACAGAGGCAGAGACACAGACAGAGACAGAGACAGAGACAGAAACAGAGACAGGGGCAGAGACAGAAACAGAGACAGAGACAGAGACAGAGACAGAGACAGAGACAGAGACAGAGACAGATACAGAGACAGAGACAGAGATGGGGACAAAGACCGAGACAGAGGCAGAGACACAGACAGAGACAGAGACAGAGACAGAAACATAGACAGGGACAGAGGCAGAAACAGAGACAGAGACAGAGACAGAGACAGAGACAGAGACAGAGACAGAGACAGAGACAGAGACAGAGACAGAGACAGAGACAGAGACAGAGACAGAGACAGAGACAGAGGCAGAGACACAGACAGAGACAGAGACAGAGACGGAGACAGAGACAGAGACAGAGACAGAGACAGAGACAGAGACAGAGACAGAGACAGAGACAGAGACAGAGACGGAGACAGAGACGGAGACAAAGACCGAGACAGAGGCAGAGACACAGACAGAGACGGAGAGAGAGACAGAGACAGAGACAGAGACGGAGATAGAGACGGAGACAGAGTCAGAGACGGAGACAGAGGCAGACAGAGAGCCAGGGACAGAGACAGAGACAGAGACAGAGACAGAGGCAGAGACAGAGAAAGAGACAGAGACAGAGGCAGAGACAGAGACAGAGACAGAGACGGAGACAGAGACAGATACATAGACAGAGACAGAGACAGAGACAGAGACGGAGACAAAGACCGAGACAGAGACAGAGACAGAGACGGTGACAGAGGCAGAGACAGAGCCAGGGACAGAGACGGAGACAGAGACAGAGACGCAGACGGAGACAGAGACGGAGACATATACAGGGACAGCGACAGAGTCAGAGGCAGAGATAGACACAGAGACAAAGACAGAGACAGAGACAGAGACAGAGACAGAGACAGAGACAGAGACAGAGACAGAGAGAGAGACAGATACAGAGACAGAGACAGAGACGGGGACAAAGACCGAGACAGAGGCAGAGACACAGACAGAGACAGAGACAGAGACAGAAACAGAGACAGGGGCAGAGACAGAAACAGAGACAGAGACAGAGACAGAGACAGAGACAGAGACAGAGACAGAGACAGAGACAGAGACAGATACAGAGACAGAGACAGAGATGGGGACAAAGACCGAGACAGAGGCAGAGACACAGACAGAGACAGAGACAGAGACAGAAACATAGACAGGGACAGAGGCAGAAACAGAGACAGAGATAGAGACAGAGACAGAGACAGAGACAGAGACAGAGACAGAGACAGAGACAGAGACAGAGACAGAGACAGAGACAGAGACAGAGACAGAGACAGAGACAGAGACAGAGGCAGAGACACAGACAGAGACAGAGACAGAGACAGAGACAGAGACAGAGGCAGAGACAGAGAAAGAGACAGAGACAGAGGCAGAGACAGAGACAGAGACAGAGACAGAGACGGAGACAGAGACAGATACATAGACAGAGATAGAGACAGAGACAGAGACGGAGACAAAGACCGAGACAGAGACAGAGACGGTGACAGAGGCAGAGACAGAGCCAGGGACAGAGACGGAGACAGAGACAGAGACGCAGACGGAGACAGAGACGGAGACATATACAGGGACAGCGACAGAGTCAGAGGCAGAGATAGACACAGAGACAGAGACAGAGACAGAGACAGAGACAGAGACAGAGACAGAGACAGAGACAGAGAGAGAGACAGATACAGAGACAGAGACAGAGACGGGGACAAAGACCGAGACAGAGGCAGAGACACAGACAGAGACAGAGACAGAGGCAGAAACAGAGACAGGGGCAGAGACAGAAACAGAGACAGAGACAGAGACAGAGACAGAGACAGAGACAGAGACAGAGACAGAGACAGAGACAGAGACAGAGACAGAGACAGAGACAGAGACAGAGACAGAGACAGACAGAGACAGAGACAGAGATAGAGACAGAGACAGAGGCAGAGACAGAGACGGAGACAACGACCGAGACGGAGACAGAGACGGAGACAGAGGCAGAGACAGAGACAGAGACAGAGACGGAGATAGAGACAGAGGCAGATACAGAGACGGAGACAGAGGCAGAGACAGAGCCAGAGACAGAGACAGAGACAGAGACAGGGGGAGAGATAGCGACAGAGACAGAGACTGAGACAGAGACAGAGACAGAGACAGAGACAGAGACGGAGATAGAGACAGAGGCAGATATAGAGACGGAGACAGAGGCAGGGACAGAGCCAGAGACAGAGACAGAGACAGAGACAGAGACAGGGGGAGAGATAGCGACAGAGACAGAGACTGAGACAGAGACAGAGACAGAGACAGAGACAGAGACAGAGACAGAGACAGAGACAGAGACAGAGACAGAGACAGAGACAGAGACGGAGACAGAGACGGAGACAAAGACCGAGACAGAGGCAGAGACACAGACAGAGACGGATAGAGAGACAGAGACAGAGACAGAGACGGAGATAGAGACAGAGACAGAGGCGGAGACAAAGACCGAGACGGAGACAGAGACGGAGACAGAGGCAGAGACAGAGACAGAGACAGAGACTGAGACAGAGACAGAGACAGAGACAGAGACGCAGACGGAGACAGAGACAGAGACATAGACAGGGACAGCGACAGAGTCAGAGGCAGAGATAGACACAGAGACAGAGACAGAGACTGAGACAAAGACAGAGACAGAGACAGAGACAGAGACAGAGACAGAGACAGAGACAGAGACAGGGACAGAGACAGAGACAGAGACAGAGACAGAGACAGAGACAGTGGGAGAGACAGCGACAGGGACGGAGACAGAGACGGAGACAAAGACCGAGACAGAGACAGAGACAGAGACAGAGACTGAGACAGAGACAGAGACAGAGACAGAGACAGAGACAGAGACGGAGACAAAGACCGAGACGGAGACAGAGACGGAGACAGAGACAGAGACACAGACAGAGACAGAGACAGAGACAGAGACAGAGACAGAGACAGAGACAGAGACAGAGACAGAGACAGAGACAGAGACAGAGACAGAGACAGAAACAGAGACAGAGACAGAGACAGAGACAGAGACAGAGACAGAGACAGAGACAGAGACAGAGACAGAGACAGAGACAGAGACAGAGACAGAGACAGTGGGAGAGACAGCGACAGGGACGGAGACAGAGACGGAGACAAAGACCGAGACAGAGACAGAGACAGAGACTGAGACAGAGACAGAGACAGAGACAGAGACAGAGACAGAGACAGAGACAGAGACAGAGACGGAGACAAAGACCGAGACGGAGACAGAGACGGAGACAGAGACAGAGACACAGACAGAGACAGAGACAGAGACAGAGACAGAGACAGAGACAGAGACAGAGACAGAGACAGAGACAGAGACAGAGACAGAGACAGAGACAGAGACAGAGACAGAGACAGAGACAGAGACAGAGACAGAGACAGAGACAGAGACAGAGACAGAGACAGAGACAGAGACAGAGACAGAGGCAGAGACAGAGCCAGGGACTGAGACGGAGACAGAGACAGAGGGAGAGACAGCGAGAGAGACAGAGACAGAAACGGAGACAGAGACAGATACGGAGGCAGAGACAGAGGCAGAGACAGAGACAGAGACAGAGACAGAGACAGAGACAGCGACAGAGACAGAGACAGAGACAGAGACAGAGACAGAGACAGAGACAGTGGCAGAGACAGAGACAGAGACAGAGACAGAGACAGAGACATAGACGGAGATAGAGACAGAGACAGAGACAGGGACGGAGACAGAGATGGAGACAAAGACCGAGACAGAGCCAGAGACGGAGACAGACGCAGAGACAGAGCCAGGGACAGAGACGGAGACAGAGACAGAGGGAGAGACAGCGAGAGAGACAGAGACAGAAACAGAGACAGCGACAGATACGGAGGCAGAGACAGAGGCAGAGATAGAGACAGAGACAGAGACAGAGACAGAGACAGAGACAGAGACGGAGATAGAGACAGAGACAGAGACAGAGACGGAGACAGAGGCAGAGACACAGACAGAGACGGAGAGAGAGACAGAGACAGAGACAGAGACGGAGATAGAGACAGAGACAGAGACGGGGACAGAGACGGAGAAAAAGACCGAGACAGAGACAGAGACGGAGACAGAGGCAGAGACAGAGCCAGGGACAGAGACGGAGACAGAGACAGAGGGAGAGACAGCGAGAGAGACAGAGACAGAGACAGAGGCAGAGACAGAGACAGAGACAGATACAGAGACGGAGATAGAGACAGAGACAGAGACAGAGACAGAGACAGAGACAGAGACAGAGACAGAGACAGAGACAGAGACAGAGACAGAGACAGAGACAGAGACAGAGACAGAGACAGAGACAGAGACAGAGACAGAGACAGAGACAGAGACAGAGACAGAGACAGAGACAGAGACAGAGACAGAGACAGAGACAGAGACAGATACAGAGACAGAGACAGAGACGGAGACAAAGACCGAGACAGAGGCAGAGACACAGACAGAGACAGAGACAGAGACAGAGACAGAGACAGAGACAGAGGCAGAGACAGAGCCAGGGACTGAGACGGAGACAGAGACAGAGGGAGAGACAGCGAGAGAGACAGAGACAGAAACGGAGACAGAGACAGATACGGAGGCAGAGACAGAGGCAGAGACAGAGACAGAGACAGACACGAAGACAGAGACAGAGACAGAGACAGAGACAGCGGCAGAGACAGAGACAGAGACAGAGACAGAGACAGAGACAGAGACAGTGGCAGAGACAGAGACAGAGACAGAGACAGAGACAGAGACAGAGACATAGACGGAGATAGAGACAGAGACAGAGACAGGGACGGAGACAGAGATGGAGACAAAGACCGAGACAGAGACAGAGACGGAGACAGAGGCAGAGACAGAGCCAGGGACAGAGACGGAGACAGAGACAGAGGGAGAGACAGCGAGAGAGACAGAGACAGAACAGAGACAGCGACAGATACGGAGGCAGAGACAGAGGCAGAGACAGAGACAGAGACAGAGACAGAGACAGAGACAGAGACAGAGACAGAGACGGAGATAGAGACAGAGACAGAGACAGAGACGGAGACAGAGGCAGAGACAGAGACAGAGACAGAGACGGAGACAAAGACAGAGACAGAGACAGAGACGGAGACAGAGACAGATACATAGACAGAGATAGAGACAGAGACAGAGACGGAGACAAAGACCGAGACAGAGACAGAGACGGTGACAGAGGCAGAGACAGAGCCAGGGACAGAGACGGAGACAGAGACGGAGACGCAGACGGAGACAGAGACGGAGACATATACAGGGACAGCGACAGAGTCAGAGGCAGAGATAGACACAGAGACAGAGACAGAGACAGAGACAGAGACAGAGACAGAGACAGAGACAGAGACAGAGAGAGAGACAGATACAGAGACAGAGACAGAGACGGGGACAAAGACCGAGACAGAGGCAGAGACACAGACAGAGACAGAGACAGAGACAGAAACAGAGACAGGGGCAGAGACAGAAACAGAGACAGAGACAGAGACAGAGACAGAGACAGAGACAGAGACAGAGACAGAGACAGATACAGAGACAGAGACAGAGATGGGGACAAAGACCGAGACAGAGGCAGAGACACAGACAGAGACAGAGACAGAGACAGAAACATAGACAGGGACAGAGGCAGAAACAGAGACAGAGATAGAGACAGAGACAGAGACAGAGACAGAGACAGAGACAGAGACAGAGACAGAGACAGAGACAGAGACAGAGACAGAGACAGAGACAGAGACAGAGACAGAGACAGAGACAGAGACAGAGGCAGAGACACAGACAGAGACAGAGACAGAGACAGAGACAGAGACAGAGGCAGAGACAGAGAAAGAGACAGAGACAGAGGCAGAGACAGAGACAGAGACAGAGACGGAGACAGAGACAGATACATAGACAGAGATAGAGACAGAGACAGAGACGGAGACAAAGACCGAGACAGAGACAGAGACGGTGACAGAGGCAGAGACAGAGCCAGGGACAGAGACGGAGACAGAGACAGAGACGCAGACGGAGACAGAGACGGAGACATATACAGGGACAGCGACAGAGTCAGAGGCAGAGATAGACACAGAGACAGAGACAGAGACAGAGACAGAGACAGAGACAGAGACAGAGACAGAGACAGAGAGAGAGACAGATACAGAGACAGAGACAGAGACGGGGACAAAGACCGAGACAGAGGCAGAGACACAGACAGAGACAGAGACAGAGACAGAAACAGAGACAGGGGCAGAGACAGAAACAGAGACAGAGACAGAGACAGAGACAGAGACAGAGACAGAGACAGAGACAGAGACAGAGACAGAGACAGAGACAGAGACAGAGACAGAGACAGAGACAGAGACAGAGACAGACAGAGACAGAGACAGAGATAGAGACAGAGACAGAGGCAGAGACAGAGACGGAGACAACGACCGAGACGGAGACAGAGACGGAGACAGAGGCAGAGACAGAGACAGAGACAGAGACAGAGACGGAGATAGAGACAGAGGCAGATACAGAGACGGAGACAGAGGCAGAGACAGAGCCAGAGACAGAGACAGAGACAGAGACAGGGGGAGAGATAGCGACAGAGACAGAGACTGAGACAGAGACAGAGACAGAGACAGAGACAGAGACGGAGATAGAGACAGAGGCAGATATAGAGACGGAGACAGAGGCAGAGACAGAGCCAGAGACAGAGACAGAGACAGAGACAGAGACAGGGGGAGAGATAGCGACAGAGACAGAGACTGAGACAGAGACAGAGACAGAGACAGAGACAGAGACAGAGACAGAGACAGAGACAGAGACAGAGACAGAGACAGAGACAGAGACGGAGACAGAGACGGAGACAAAGACCGAGACAGAGGCAGAGACACAGACAGAGACGGATAGAGAGACAGAGACAGAGACAGAGACCGAGATAGAGACAGAGACAGAGGCGGAGACAAAGACCGAGACGGAGACAGAGACGGAGACAGAGGCAGAGACAGAGACAGAGACAGAGACTGAGACAGAGACAGAGACAGAGACAGAGACGCAGACGGAGACAGAGACAGAGACATAGACAGGGACAGCGACAGAGTCAGAGGCAGAGATAGACACAGAGACAGAGACAGAGACTGAGACAAAGACAGAGACAGAGACAGAGACAGAGACAGAGACAGAGACAGAGACAGAGACAGGGACAGAGACAGAGACAGAGACAGAGACAGAGACAGAGACAGTGGGAGAGACAGCGACAGGGACGGAGACAGAGACGGAGACAAAGACCGAGACAGAGACAGAGACAGAGACTGAGACAGAGACAGAGACAGAGACAGAGACAGAGACAGAGACGGAGACAAAGACCGAGACGGAGACAGAGACGGAGACAGAGACAGAGACACAGACAGAGACAGAGACAGAGACAGAGACAGAGACAGAGACAGAGACAGAGACAGAGACAGAGACAGAGACAGAGACAGAGACAGAGACAGAGACAGAAACAGAGACAGAGACAGAGACAGAGACAGAGACAGAGACAGAGACAGAGACAGAGACAGAGACAGAGACAGAGACAGAGACAGAGACAGAGACAGTGGGAGAGACAGCGACAGGGACGGAGACAGAGACGGAGACAAAGACCGAGACAGAGACAGAGACAGAGACTGAGACAGAGACAGAGACAGAGACAGAGACAGAGACAGAGACAGAGACAGAGACAGAGACGGAGACAAAGACCGAGACGGAGACAGAGACGGAGACAGAGACAGAGACACAGACAGAGACAGAGACAGAGACAGAGACAGAGACAGAGACAGAGACAGAGACAGAGACAGAGACAGAGACAGAGACAGAGACAGAGACAGAGACAGAGACAGAGACAGAGACAGAGACAGAGACAGAGACAGAGACAGAGACAGAGACAGAGACAGAGACAGAGACAGAGGCAGAGACAGAGCCAGGGACTGAGACGGAGACAGAGACAGAGGGAGAGACAGCGAGAGAGACAGAGACAGAAACGGAGACAGAGACAGATACGGAGGCAGAGACAGAGGCAGAGACAGAGACAGAGACAGAGACAGAGACAGAGACAGCGACAGAGACAGAGACAGAGACAGAGACAGAGACAGAGACAGAGACAGTGGCAGAGACAGAGACAGAGACAGAGACAGAGACAGAGACATAGACGGAGATAGAGACAGAGACAGAGACAGGGACGGAGACAGAGATGGAGACAAAGACCGAGACAGAGCCAGAGACGGAGACAGACGCAGAGACAGAGCCAGGGACAGAGACGGAGACAGAGACAGAGGGAGAGACAGCGAGAGAGACAGAGACAGAAACAGAGACAGCGACAGATACGGAGGCAGAGACAGAGGCAGAGATAGAGACAGAGACAGAGACAGAGACAGAGACAGAGACAGAGACGGAGATAGAGACAGAGACAGAGACAGAGACGGAGACAGAGGCAGAGACACAGACAGAGACGGAGAGAGAGACAGAGACAGAGACAGAGACGGAGATAGAGACAGAGACAGAGACGGGGACAGAGACGGAGAAAAAGACCGAGACAGAGACAGAGACGGAGACAGAGGCAGAGACAGAGCCAGGGACAGAGACGGAGACAGAGACAGAGGGAGAGACAGCGAGAGAGACAGAGACAGAGACAGAGGCAGAGACAGAGACAGAGACAGATACAGAGACGGAGATAGAGACAGAGACAGAGACAGAGACAGAGGCAGAGACAGAGACAGAGACAGATACAGAGACGGAGATAGAGACAGAGACAGAGACAGAGACAGAGACAGAGACAGAGACAGAGACAGAGACAGAGACAGAGACAGAGACAGAGACAGAGACAGAGACAGAGACAGAGACAGAGACAGAGACAGAGACAGAGACAGAGACAGAGACAGAGACAGAGACAGAGACAGAGACAGAGACAGAGACAGAGACAGATACAGAGACAGAGACAGAGACGGAGACAAAGACCGAGACAGAGGCAGAGACACAGACAGAGACAGAGACAGAGACAGAGACAGAGACAGAGGCAGAGACAGAGCCAGGGACTGAGACGGAGACAGAGACAGAGGGAGAGACAGCGAGAGAGACAGAGACAGAAACGGAGACAGAGACAGATACGGAGGCAGAGACAGAGGCAGAGACAGAGACAGAGACAGACACGAAGACAGAGACAGAGACAGAGACAGAGACAGCGGCAGAGACAGAGACAGAGACAGAGACAGAGACAGAGACAGAGACAGTGGCAGAGACAGAGACAGAGACAGAGACAGAGACAGAGACAGAGACATAGACGGAGATAGAGACAGAGACAGAGACAGGGACGGAGACAGAGATGGAGACAAAGACCGAGACAGAGACAGAGACGGAGACAGAGGCAGAGACAGAGCCAGGGACAGAGACGGAGACAGAGACAGAGGGAGAGACAGCGAGAGAGACAGAGACAGAACAGAGACAGCGACAGATACGGAGGCAGAGACAGAGGCAGAGACAGAGACAGAGACAGAGACAGAGACAGAGACAGAGACAGAGACAGAGACGGAGATAGAGACAGAGACAGAGACAGAGACGGAGACAGAGGCAGAGACAGAGACAGAGACAGAGACGGAGACAAAGACCGAGACGGAGACAGAGACGGAGACAGAGGCAGAGACAGAGCCAGAGACAGAGACAGAGACAGAGACAGAGACGGAGATAGAGACAGAGGCAGATACAGAGACGGAGACAGAGGCAGAGACAGAGCCAGAGACAGAGACAGAGACAGAGACAGAGACAGAGACAGAGACAGAGACAGGGGGAGAGACAGCGACAGAGACAGAGACTGAGACAGAGACAGAGACAGAGACAGAGACAGAGACAGAGACAGAGACAGAGACAGAGACAGAGACAGAGACAGAGACAGAGACAGAGACAGAGACGGAGACAGAGACGGAGACAAAGTCCGAGACAGAGGCAGAGACACAGACAGAGACGGAGAGAGAGACAGAGACAGAGACAGAGACGGAGATAGAGACAGAGACAGAGACGGGGACAGAGACGGAGACAAAGACCGAGACAGAGACAGAGACGGAGACAGAGGCAGAGACAGAGCCAGGGACAGAGACGGAGACAGAGACAGAGGGAGAGACAGCGAGAGAGACAGAGACAGAGACAGAGACGGAGACAGAGGCAGAGACAGAGACAGAGACAGATACAGAGACGGAGATAGAGACAGAGACAGAGACAGAGACGGAGACAGAGGCAGAGACACAGCCAGAGACAGAGACAGAGACAGAGACAGAGACAGAGACAGAGACAGAGACAGAGACAGAGATATAGACAGAGGCAGATACAGAGACGGAGACAGAGGCAGAGACAGAGCCAGAGACAGAGACAGAGACAGAGACAGAGACAGAGACAGAGACAGAGACGGAGACAGAGGCAGAGAGAGAGCCAGGGACAGAGACAGAGACAGAGACAGAGGGAGAAACAGCGACAGAGACAGAGACAGAGACAGAGACGGTGACAGAGACGGTGACAGAGGCAGAGACAGAGCCAGGGACAGAGACGGAGACAGAGACAGAGACAGAGACAGAGACAGAGACAGAGACACAGACATAGACAGAAGGGCAGGAGACAAAGTCGGAGGCAGAGGGGCAGGAGACAAAGACGGAGACAAGGACGGAGACAAAGACGGACAAGAGACAGAGACGGAGACAGAGACAGAGACAGAGACAGAGACAGAGACAGAGACAGAGACAGAGACAGAGACAGAGACTGACACAGAGACAGAGACAGAGACGGAGACAGAGACAGAGACAGAGACAGAGACAGAGACAGAGACAGAGACAGAGACAGAGACAGAGACAGAGATAGAGACAGAGACAGAGACAGAGACAGAGACAGATACAGAGACAGAGACAGAGACGGAGACAAAGACCGAGACAGAGGCAGAGACACAGACAGAGACAGAGACAGAGACAGAGACAGAGACAGAGGCAGAGACAGAGCCAGGGACTGAGACGGAGACAGAGACAGAGGGAGAGACAGCGAGAGAGACAGAGACAGAAACGGAGACAGAGACAGATACGGAGGCAGAGACAGAGGCAGAGACAGAGACAGAGACAGACACGAAGACAGAGACAGAGATAGAGACAGAGACAGCGGCAGAGACAGAGACAGAGACAGAGACAGAGACAGAGACAGAGACAGTGGCAGAGACAGAGACAGAGACAGAGACAGAGACAGAGACAGAGACATAGACGGAGATAGAGACAGAGACAGAGACAGGGACGGAGACAGAGATGGAGACAAAGACCGAGACAGAGACAGAGACGGAGACAGAGGCAGAGACAGAGCCAGGGACAGAGACGGAGACAGAGACAGAGGGAGAGACAGCGAGAGAGACAGAGACAGAACAGAGACAGCGACAGATACGGAGGCAGAGACAGAGGCAGAGACAGAGACAGAGACAGAGACAGAGACAGAGACAGAGACAGAGACAGAGACGGAGATAGAGACAGAGACAGAGACAGAGACGGAGACAGAGGCAGAGACAGAGACAGAGACAGAGACGGAGACAAAGACCGAGACGGAGACAGAGACGGAGACAGAGGCAGAGACAGAGCCAGAGACAGAGACAGAGACAGAGACAGAGACGGAGATAGAGACAGAGGCAGATACAGAGACGGAGACAGAGGCAGAGACAGAGCCAGAGACAGAGACAGAGACAGAGACAGAGACAGAGACAGAGACAGAGACAGAGACAGGGGGAGAGACAGCGACAGAGACAGAGACTGAGACAGAGACAGAGACAGAGACAGAGACAGAGACAGAGACAGAGACAGAGACAGAGACAGAGACAGAGACAGAGACAGAGACAGAGACAGAGACGGAGACAGAGACGGAGACAAAGTCCGAGACAGAGGCAGAGACACAGACAGAGACGGAGAGAGAGACAGAGACAGAGACAGAGACGGAGATAGAGACAGAGACAGAGACGGGGACAGAGACGGAGACAAAGATCGAGACAGAGACAGAGACGGAGACAGAGGCAGAGACAGAGCCAGGGACAGAGACGGAGACAGAGACAGAGGGAGAGACAGCGAGAGAGACAGAGACAGAGACAGAGACAGAGACAGAGGCAGAGACAGAGACAGAGACAGATACAGAGACGGAGATAGAGACAGAGACAGAGACAGAGACGGAGACAGAGGCAGAGACACAGCCAGAGACAGAGACAGAGACAGAGACAGAGACAGAGACAGAGACAGAGACAGAGATATAGACAGAGGCAGATACAGAGACGGAGACAGAGGCAGAGACAGAGCCAGAGACAGAGACAGAGACAGAGACAGAGACAGAGACAGAGACGGAGACAGAGGCAGAGAGAGAGCCAGGGACAGAGACAGAGACAGAGACAGAGGGAGAAACAGCGACAGAGACAGAGACAGAGACAGAGACGGTGACAGAGACGGTGACAGAGGCAGAGACAGAGCCAGGGACAGAGACGGAGACAGAGACAGAGACAGAGACAGAGACAGAGACACAGACATAGACAGAAGGGCAGGAGACAAAGTCGGAGGCAGAGGGGCAGGAGACAAAGACGGAGACAAGGACGGAGACAAAGACGGACAAGAGACAGAGACGGAGACAGAGACAGAGACAGAGACAGAGACAGAGACAGAGACAGAGACAGAGACAGAGACAGAGACAGAGAGAGAGACAGAGACAGAGACAGAGACAGAGACAGAGACAGAGACAGAGACAGAGACAGAGACAGATACAGAGACAGACACAGAGACGGAGACAAAGACCGAGACAGAGGCAGAGACACAGACAGAGACAGAGACAGAGACAGAGACAGAGACAGAGACAGGGACAGAAACAGAGACAGAGACAGAGACAGAGACAGAGACAGAAACAGAGACAGAGACAGAGACAGAGACAGAGACAGAGACAGAGACAGAGACAGAGACGGAGACAAAGACCGAGACGGAGACAGTGACGGAGACAGAGGCAGAGACAGGGCCAGGGAACGAGACGGAGACAGGGACAGAGGAAGAGCCACCGACAGAGACAGAGACAGAGACAGAGGCAGAGGCAGAGGCAGAGACAGAGAAAGAGACGGAGACAGAGACAGAGACAGAGACAGAGACGCAGACGGAGACAGTGACAGAGACATAGACAAGGACAGCGACAGAGTCAGAGGCAGAGATAGACACAGAGACAGAGACAGAGACTGAGACAAAGACAGAGACAGAGACAGAGACAGAGACAGAGACAGAGACAGAGACAGAGACAGAGACAGAGACAGAGACAGAGACAGAGACAGAGACAGAGACAGAGACAGAGACAGAGACAGAGACAGAGACAGAGACAGAGACAGAGACAGAGACAGAGACAGAGACAGAGACAGAGACAGAGACAGAGACAGTGGGAGAGACAGCGACAGGGACGAAGACAGAGACGGAGACAAAGACCGAGACAGAGATAGAGACAGAGACTGAGACAGAGACAGAGACAGAGACAGAGACAGAGACGGAGACAAAGACCGAGACGGAGACAGAGACGGAGACAGAGACAGAGACACAGACAGAGACAGAGACAGAGACAGAGACAGAGACAGAGACAGAGACAGAGACAGAGACAGAGACAGAGACGGAGACAGAGACAGAGACAGAGACAGAGACAGAGACAGAGACAGAGACAGAGACAGAGAGAGAGACAGAGACAGAGACAGAGGCAGAGACAGAGACAGAGGCAGAGACAGAGCCAGGGACTGAGACGGAGACAGAGACAGAGGGAGAGACAGCGAGAGAGACAGAGACGGAAACGGAGACAGAGACAGATACGGAGGCAGAGACAGAGGCAGAGACAGAGACAGAGACAGAGACGAAGACAGAGACAGAGAGAGAGACAGAGACAGCGACAGAGACAGAGACAGAGACAGAGACAGAGACAGAGACAGTGGCAGAGACAGAGACAGAGACAGAGACAGAGACAGAGACATAGACGGAGATAGAGACAGAGACAGAGACAGGGACGGAGACAGAGATGGAGACAAAGACCGAGACAGAGACAGAGACGGAGACAGAGGCAGAGACAGAGCCAGGGACAGAGACGGAGACAGAGACAGAGGGAGAGACAGCGAGAGAGACAGAGACAGAAACAGAGACAGCGACAGATACGGAGGCACAGACAGAGACAGAGACAGAGACGGTGACAGAGACGGTGACAGAGGCAGAGACAGAGCCAGGGACAGAGACGGAGACAGAGACAGAGACAGAGACAGAGACAGAGACACAGACATAGACAGAAGGGCAGGAGACAAAGTCGGAGGCAGAGGGGCAGGAGACAAAGACGGAGACAAGGACGGAGACAAAGACGGACAAGACACAGAGACGGAGACAGAGACAGAGACAGAGACAGAGACAGAGACAGAGACAGAGACAGAGACAGAGACAGAGACAGAGACAGAGACAGAGACAGAGACAGGGACAGAGACAGGGACAGAGACAGAGAAAGAGACAGAGACAGAGACAGAGACAGAGACAGATACAGAGACAGAGACAGAGATGGGGACAAAGACCGAGACAGAGGCAGAGACACAGACAGAGACAGAGACAGAGACAGAAACATAGACAGGGACAGAGGCAGAAACAGAGACAGAGACAGAGACAGAGACAGAGACAGAGACAGAGACAGAGACAGAGACAGAGACAGAGACAGAGGCAGAGACACAGACAGAGACAGAGACAGAGACGGAGACAGAGACAGAGACAGAGACAGAGACAGAGACAGAGACAGAGACAGAGACGGAGACAAAGACCGAGACGGAGACAGAGGCAGAGACAGAGCCAGGGACAGAGACGAAAACAGGGACAGAGGGAGAGACAGCGACAGAGACAGAGACAGAGACAGAGGCAGAGGCAGAGGCAGACACAGAGACAGAGACAGAGACAGAGACAGAGACAGAGACAGAGACAGAGACAGAGACAGAGACAGAGACAGACACAGAGACAGAGACAGAGACAGAGACAGAGACAGAGAAAGAGACAGAGACAGAGGCAGAGACAGAGACAGAGACAGAGACGGAGACAGAGACAGATACATAGACAGAGACAGAGACAGAGACAGAGACGGAGACAAAGACCGAGACAGAGACAGAGACGGTGACAGAGGCAGAGACAGAGCCAGGGACAGAGACGGAGACAGAGACAGAGACAGAGACAGAGACAGAGACAGAGACAGAGACAGAGAGAGAGACAGATACAGAGACAGAGACAGAGACGGGGACAAAGACCGAGATAGAGGCAGAGACACAGACAGAGACAGAGACAGAGACAGAAACAGAGACAGGGGCAGAGACAGAAACAGAGACAGAGACAGAGACAGAGACAGAGACAGAGACAGAGACAGAGACAGAGACAGAGACAGAGGCAGAGACAGAGAAAGAGACAGAGACAGAGGCAGAGACAGAGAGAGAGACAGAGACGGAGACAGAGACAGATACATAGACAGAGACAGAGACTGGGACAGAGACGGAGACAGAGACAGAGACGCGGACGGAGACAGAGACGGAGACATATACAGGGACAGCGACAGAGTCGGAGGCAGGGACAGACACAGAGACAGAGGCAGGGTCTCAGACAGAGACAGAGACGGAGACAGAGACAGAGACAAAGACCGAGACAGAGACAGAGACGGTGACAGAGGCAAAGACAGAGCCAGGGACAGAGACGGAGACAGAGACAGAGACTGGGACAGAGACGGAGACAGAGACAGAGACAGAGACAGAGACAGAGACAGAGACAGAGACAGAGACAGAGACAGAGACAGAGACGGATTCAGAGACAGAGACACAGACAGGGACAGATACATAGACAGAGACAGAGACAAAGACAGAGACACAGACAGAGACAGATACATAGACAGAAACAGAGACAGAGACAGAGACGGAGACAAACACCGAGACAGAGGCAGGGACAAAGACAGAGACAAAGACCGAGACAGAGACAGAGACGGTGACAGAGGCAGAGACAGAGCCAGGGACAGAGACGGAGACAGAGACAGAGACTGGGACAGAGACGGAGACAGAGACAGAGACAGAGACGGAGACAGAGACAGAGACAGAGACGGATTCAGAGACAGAGACACAGACAGGGACAGATACATGGACAGAGACAGAGACAAAGACAGAGACACAGACAGAGACAGATACATAGACAGAGACAGAGACAGAGACAGAGACGGAGACAAAGACCGAGACAGAGACAGAGACAGAGACAGAGACAGAGACAATGACCGAGACAGAGACCGTGACGGTGACAGAGGCAGAGGCAGAGCCAGGGACAGAGACGGAGACAGAGACAGAGACTGGGACAGAGACAGAGACAGAGACAGAGACTGAGACAGAGACAGAGACAGAGACCGAGACAGAGACAGAGACAGAGACAGAGACAGAGACAGAGACAGAGACAGAGACAGAGACAGAGACAGAGACAGAGACACAGACAGAGACAGAGACAGAGACGGCGACAGAAACAGAGACAGAGACAGAGACAGAGACAGAGACAGAGACGGAGACAAAGACCGAGACAGAGACGGAGACAGAGGCAGAGACAGGGCCAGGGACAGAGACGAAGACAGGGACAGAGGGAGAGACAGCGACAGAGACAGAGACAGAGACAGAGACAGAGACAGAGACAGAGGCAGAGGCAGAGACAGAGACAGAGACAGGGACAGCGACAGAGTCAGAGACAGAGACAGAGACAGAGACAGAGACAGAGACAGAGAAAGAGAGAGAGACAGATACAGAGACAGAGACAGAGACAGAGACAGAGGCAGAGTCTCAGACAGAGACAGTGACAGAGACAGAGACAGAGACAGAGACAGAGACAGAGACAGAGACAGAGACAGAGACAGAGACAGAGACAGAGACGGAGGCAAAGACCGAGACAGAGACAGAGACGGTGACAGAGGCAGAGACAGAGCCAGGGACAGTGACGGAGACAGATACAGAGACAGAGACAGAGACAGAGACAGAGACAGAGACGGAGGCAAAGACCGAGACAGAGACGGAGACAGAGGCAGAGACAGAGCCAGAGACAGAGACAGAGACAGAGGCAGAGTCTCAGACAGAGACAGAGACAGAGACAGAGTCAGAGACAGAGACAGAGACAGACACAGAGACAGAGACAGAGACAGAGACAGAGACAGAGACAGAGACAGAGACAGAGACAGAGGCAGAGACAGAGTCAGAGACAGAGACAGAGACAGACACAGAGACAGAGACAGAGACAGAGACAGAGACAGAGACAGAGACAGAGACAGAGACAGAGACAGAGACAGGGACAGAGACAGAGACAGATACAGATACAGAGACAGAGACAGAGACAGAGACAGAGACAGAGACAGAGGCAGAGACAGAGACAGAGACATAGATGGAGATAGAGACAGAGACAGAGACAGAGACAGAGACAGAGACAGAGACAGAGACATGGACGGAGATAGAGACAGAGACAGGGACAGAGACGGAGACAGAGACAGAGACAGAGACAGAGACGGAGACAGAGACAG
This sequence comes from Megachile willughbiella, assembly GCA_945859595.2. NCBI lineage: Eukaryota > Metazoa > Arthropoda > Insecta > Hymenoptera > Megachilidae > Megachile > Megachile willughbiella. Next base: position 260,813 of record CAMAOD020000128.1, read on the forward strand.
AGGGAGAGACAGCGAGAGGGACAGAGACAGAAACAGAGACAGAGACAGATACGGAGACAGAGACAGAGGCAGAGACAGAGACAGAGACAGAGACAGAGACAGAGACAGAGACAGAGACAGACAGAGACAGAGACAGAGATAGAGACAGAGACAGAGGCAGAGACAGAGACGGAGACAACGACCGAGACGGAGACAGAGACGGAGACGGAGGCAGAGACAGAGACAGAGACAGAGACAGAGACAGAGACAGAGACAGAGACATGGACGGAGATAGAGACAGAGACAGGGACAGAGACGGAGACAGAGACAGAGACAGAGACAGAGACAGAGACAGAGATAGAGACAGAGACAGAGACAGAGGCAGAGACAGAGACAGAGACAGAGACAGAGACGGAGACAGAGACGCAGACAAAGACCGAGACAGAGGCAGAGACACAGACAGAGACGGATAGAGAGACAGAGACAGAGACAGAGACGGAGATAGAGACAGAGACAGAGGCGGAGACAAAGACCGAGACGGAGACAGAGACGGAGACAGAGGCAGAGACAGAGACAGAGACAGAGACGGAGATAGAGACAGAGACAGAGACAGAGACGGAGACAGAGGCAGAGACAGAGCCAGAGACAGAGACAGAGACAGAGACACAGACAGGAGGAGAGACAGCGACAGAGACAGAGACAGAGACAGAGACAGAGACAGAGGCGGAGACAAAGACCGAGACGGAGACAGCGACGGAGACAGAGACAGAGACACACACAGAGACAGAGACAGAGACAGAGACAGAGACAGAGACAGAGACAGAGACAGAGACAGAGACACAGACAGAGACAGAGACAGAGACAGAGACAGAGACAGAGACAGAGACAGAGACAGAGACAGAGACAGAGACAGAGACAGAGACAGAGACAGAGACAGAGACAGAGACGGAGACAAAGACCGAGACAGAGGCAGAGACACAGACAGAGACAGAGACAGAGACAGAAACAGAAACGGAGACAGAGACAGAGACAGACACAGAGACAGAGACAGAGACAGAGACAGAGACAGAGACAGAGACAGAGACAGAGACGCAGACGGAGACAGAGGCAGAAACAGAGACAGAGACATAGACAGGGACAGCGACAGAGTCAGAGGCAGAGACAGAGACAGAGACTGAGACAGAGACAGAGACAGAGACAGAGACAGAGACAGAGACAGAGACAGAGACAGAGACAGAGACAGAGACAGAGACAGAGACAGAGACAGAGACAGAGACAGAGACAGAGACAGAGGCAGAGACAGAGACAGAGACAGAGACAGAGACAGAGACAGAGACAGAGACAGAGACAGAGACAGAGACAGATACAGAGACAGAGACAGAGACGGAGACAAAGACCGGGACAGAGGCAGAGACACAGACAGAGACAGAGACAGAGACAGACACAGAGACAGAGACAGAGACAGAGACAGAGACAGAGACAGAGACAGTGGGAGAGACAGCGACAGGGACGGAGACAGAGACGGAGACAAAGACCGAGACAGAGACAGAGACAGAGACTGAGACAGAGACAGAGACAGAGACAGAGACAGAGACAGAGACAGAGACGGAGACAAGGACCGAGACGGAGACAGAGACGGAGACAGAGACAGAGACACAGACAGAGACAGAGACAGAGACAGAGACAGAGACAGAGACAGAGACAGAGACAGAGACAGAGACAGAGACAGAGACAGAGACAGAGACAGAGACAGAGACAGAGACAGAGACGGAGACAGAGACAGAGACAGAGACAGAGGCAGAGACAGAGCCAGGGACTGAGACGGAGACAGAGACAGAGGGAGAGACAGCGAGAGAGACAGAGACAGAAACGGAGACAGAGACAGATACGGAGGCAGAGGCAGAGGCAGAGACAGAGACAGAGACAGAGACGAAGACAGAGACAGAGACAGAGACAGAGACAGCGACAGAGACAGAGACAGAGACAGAGACAGAGACAGAGACAGAGACAGTGGCAGAGACAGAGACAGAGACAGAGACAGAGACAGAGACATAGACGGAGATAGAGACAGAGACAGAGACAGGGACGGAGACAGAGATGGAGACAAAGACCGAGACAGAGACAGAGACGGAGACAGAGGCAGAGACAGAGCCAGGGACAGAGACGGAGACAGAGACAGAGGGAGAGACAGCGAGAGAGACAGAGACAGAAACAGAGACAGCGACAGATACGGAGGCAGAGACAGAGGCAGAGACAGAGACAGAGACAGAGACAGAGACAGAGACAGAGACGGAGATAGAGACAGAGACAGAGACAGAGACAGAGACATAGACGGAGATAGAGACAGAGACAGAGACGGAGACAGAGACAGAGGGAGAGACAGCGAGAGAGACAGAGACAGAAACAGAGACAGCGACAGATACGGAGGCAGAGACAGAGGCAGAGACAGAGACAGAGGCAGAGACGGAGGCAGAGACAGAGACAGAGACAGAGACAGAGACAGAGACGGAGATAGAGACAGAGACAGAGACAGAGACGGAGACAGAGGCAGAGACAGAGACAGAGACAGAGACGGAGACAAAGACCGAGACGGAGACAGAGACGGAGACAGAGGCAGAGACAGAGCCAGAGACAGAGACAGAGACAGAGACAGAGACGGAGATAGAGACAGAGGCAGATACAGAGACGGAGACAGAGGCAGAGACAGAGCCAGAGACAGAGACAGAGACAGAGACAGAGACAGGGGGAGAGACAGCGACAGAGACAGAGACTGAGACAGAGACAGAGACAGAGACAGAGACAGAGACAGAGACAGAGACAGAGACAGAGACAGAGACAGAGACAGAGACAGAGACAGAGACGGAGACAGAGACGGAGACAAAGACCGAGACGGAGGCAGAGACACAGACAGAGACGGAGAGAGAGACAGAGACAGAGACAGAGGCAGAGAGAGAGCCAGGGACAGAGACAGAGACAGAGACAGAGGGAGAAACAGCGACAGAGACAGAGACAGAGACAGAGACGGTGACAGAGACGGTGACAGAGGCAGAGACAGAGCCAGGGACAGAGACGGAGACAGAGACAGAGACAGAGACAGAGACACAGACATAGACAGAAGGGCAGGAGACAAAGTCGGAGGCAGAGGGGCAGGAGACAAAGACGGAGACATGGACGGAGACAAAGACGGACAAGAGACAGAGACGGAGACAGAGACAGAGACAGAGACAGAGACAGAGACAGAGACAGAGACAGAGACAGAGACAGAGACAGAGACGGTGACAGAGACGGTGACAGAGGCAGAGACAGAGCCAGGGACAGAGACGGAGACAGAGACAGAGACAGAGACAGAGACAGAGACACAGACATAGACAGAAGGGCAGGAGACAAAGTCGGAGGCAGAGGGGCAGGAGACAAAGACGGAGACAAGGACGGAGACAAAGACGGACAAGAGACGGAGACAAAGACCGAGACGGAGACAGAGACGGAGACAGAGGCAGAGACAGAGCCAGAGACAGAGACAGAGACAGAGACAGAGACGGAGATAGAGACAGAGGCAGATACAGAGACGGAGACAGAGGCAGAGACAGAGCCAGAGACAGAGACAGAGACAGAGACAGAGACAGAGACAGAGACAGAGACAGAGACAGAGACAGAGACAGGGGGAGAGACAGCGACAGAGACAGAGACTGAGACAGAGACAGAGACAGAGACAGAGACAGAGACAGAGACAGAGACAGAGACAGAGACAGAGACAGAGACAGAGACAGAGACAGAGACAGAGACGGAGACAGAGACGGAGACAAAGTCCGAGACAGAGGCAGAGACACAGACAGAGACGGAGAGAGAGACAGAGACAGAGACAGAGACGGAGATAGAGACAGAGACAGAGACGGGGACAGAGACGGAGACAAAGACCGAGACAGAGACAGAGACGGAGACAGAGGCAGAGACAGAGCCAGGGACAGAGACGGAGACAGAGACAGAGGGAGAGACAGCGAGAGAGACAGAGACAGAGACAGAGACAGAGACAGAGGCAGAGACAGAGACAGAGACAGATACAGAGACGGAGATAGAGACAGAGACAGAGACAGAGACGGAGACAGAGGCAGAGACACAGCCAGAGACAGAGACAGAGACAGAGACAGAGACAGAGACAGAGACAGAGACAGAGACAGAGATATAGACAGAGGCAGATACAGAGACGGAGACAGAGGCAGAGACAGAGCCAGAGACACAGACAGAGACAGAGACAGAGACAGAGACAGAGACAGAGACGGAGACAGAGGCAGAGAGAGAGCCAGGGACAGAGACAGAGACAGAGACAGAGGGAGAAACAGCGACAGAGACAGAGACAGAGACAGAGACGGTGACAGAGACGGTGACAGAGGCAGAGACAGAGCCAGGGACAGAGACGGAGACAGAGACAGAGACAGAGACAGAGACAGAGACACAGACATAGACAGAAGGGCAGGAGACAAAGTCGGAGGCAGAGGGGCAGGAGACAAAGACGGAGACAAGGACGGAGACAAAGACGGACAAGAGACAGAGACGGAGACAGAGACAGAGACAGAGACAGAGACAGAGACAGAGACAGAGACAGAGACAGAGACAGAGACAGAGAGAGAGACAGAGACAGAGACAGAGACAGAGACAGAGACAGAGACAGAGACAGAGACAGATACAGAGACAGACACAGAGACGGAGACAAAGACCGAGACAGAGGCAGAGACACAGACAGAGACAGAGACAGAGACAGAGACAGAGACAGAGACAGAGACAGGGACAGAAACAGAGACAGAGACAGAGACAGAGACAGAGACAGAAACAGAGACAGAGACAGAGACAGAGACAGAGACAGAGACAGAGACAGAGACGGAGACAAAGACCGAGACGGAGACAGTGACGGAGACAGAGGCAGAGACAGGGCCAGGGACAGAGACGGAGACAGGGACAGAGGAAGAGCCACCGACAGAGACAGAGACAGAGACAGAGGCAGAGGCAGAGGCAGAGACAGAGAAAGAGACGGAGACAGAGACAGAGACAGAGACAGAGACGCAGACGGAGACAGTGACAGAGACATAGACAAGGACAGCGACAGAGTCAGAGGCAGAGATAGACACAGAGACAGAGACAGAGACTGAGACAAAGACAGAGACAGAGACAGAGACAGAGACAGAGACAGAGACAGAGACAGAGACAGAGACAGAGACAGAGACAGAGACAGAGACAGAGACAGAGACAGAGACAGAGACAGAGACAGAGACAGAGACAGAGACAGAGACAGAGACAGAGACAGAGACAGAGACAGAGACAGAGACAGAGACAGTGGGAGAGACAGCGACAGGGACGAAGACAGAGACGGAGACAAAGACCGAGACAGAGATAGAGACAGAGACTGAGACAGAGACAGAGACAGAGACAGAGACAGAGACAGAGACGGAGACAAAGACCGAGACGGAGACAGAGACGGAGACAGAGACAGAGACACAGACAGAGACAGAGACAGAGACAGAGACAGAGACAGAGACAGAGACAGAGACAGAGACGGAGACAGAGACAGAGACAGAGACAGAGACAGAGACAGAGACAGAGACAGAGACAGAGACAGAGAGAGAGACAGAGACAGAGACAGAGGCAGAGACAGAGACAGAGGCAGAGACAGAGCCAGGGACTGAGGCGGAGACAGAGACAGAGGGAGAGACAGCGAGAGAGACAGAGACGGAAACGGAGACAGAGACAGATACGGAGGCAGAGACAGAGGCAGAGACAGAGACAGAGACAGAGACGAAGACAGAGACAGAGAGAGAGACAGAGACAGCGACAGAGACAGAGACAGAGACAGAGACAGAGACAGAGACAGTGGCAGAGACAGAGACAGAGACAGAGACAGAGACAGAGACATAGACGGAGATAGAGACAGAGACAGAGACAGGGACGGAGACAGAGATGGAGACAAAGACCGAGACAGAGACAGAGACGGAGACAGAGGCAGAGACAGAGCCAGGGACAGAGACGGAGACAGAGACAGAGGGAGAGACAGCGAGAGAGACAGAGACAGAAACAGAGACAGCGACAGATACGGAGGCACAGACAGAGACAGAGACAGAGACAGAGACAGAGACAGAGACAGAGACAGAGACAGAGACAGAGACAGGGACAGAGACAGAGACAGAGACAGAGACAGAGACAGAGACGGACACAGAGGCAGAGAGAGAGCCAGGGACAGAGACAGAGACAGAGACAGAGGGAGAAACAGCGACAGAGACAGAGACAGAGACAGAGACGGTGACAGAGACGGTGACAGAGACGGTGACAGAGGCAGAGACAGAGCCAGGGACAGAGACGGAGACAGAGACAGAGACAGAGACAGAGACAGAGACACAGACATAGACAGAAGGGCAGGAGACAAAGTCGGAGGCAGAGGGGCAGGAGACAAAGACGGAGACAAGGACGGAGACAAAGACGGACAAGACACAGAGACGGAGACAGAGACAGAGACAGAGACAGAGACAGAGACAGAGACAGAGACAGAGACAGAGACAGAGACAGAGACAGAGACAGGGACAGAGACAGGGACAGAGACAGAGACAGAGACAGAGACAGAGACAGAGACAGAGACAGATACAGAGACAGAGACAGAGATGGGGACAAAGACCGAGACAGAGGCAGAGACACAGACAGAGACAGAGACAGAGACAGAAACATAGACAGGGACAGAGGCAGAAACAGAGACAGAGACAGAGACAGAGACAGAGACAGAGACAGAGACAGAGACAGAGACAGAGACAGAGGCAGAGACACAGACAGAGACAGAGACAGAGACGGAGACAGCGACAGAGACAGAGACAGAGACAGAGACAGAGACAGAGACAGAGACAGAGACGGAGACAAAGACCGAGACGGAGACAGAGGCAGAGACAGAGCCAGGGACAGAGACGAAAACAGGGACAGAGGGAGAGACAGCGACAGAGACAGAGACAGAGACAGAGGCAGAGGCAGAGGCAGACACAGAGACAGAGACAGAGACAGAGACAGAGACAGAGACAGAGACAGAGACAGAGACAGAGACAGAGACAGAGACAGACACAGAGACAGAGACAGAGACAGAGACAGAGACAGAGAAAGAGACAGAGACAGAGGCAGAGACAGAGACAGAGACAGAGACGGAGACAGAGACAGATACATAGACAGAGACAGAGACAGAGACAGAGACGGAGACAAAGACCGAGACAGAGACAGAGACGGTGACAGAGGCAGAGACAGAGCCAGGGACAGAGACGGAGACAGAGACAGAGACAGAGACAGAGACAGAGACAGAGACAGAGACAGAGAGAGAGACAGATACAGAGACAGAGACAGAGACGGGGACAAATACCGAGACAGAGGCAGAGACACAGACAGAGACAGAGACAGAGACAGAAACAGAGACAGGGGCAGAGACAGAAACAGAGACAGAGACAGAGACAGAGACAGAGACAGAGACAGAGACAGAGACAGAGACAGAGACAGAGGCAGAGACAGAGAAAGAGACAGAGACAGAGGCAGAGACAGAGACAGAGACAGAGACGGAGACAGAGACAGATACATAGACAGAGACAGAGACTGGGACAGAGACGGAGACAGAGACAGAGACGCGGACGGAGACAGAGACGGAGACATATACAGGGACAGCGACAGAGTCGGAGGCAGGGACAGACACAGAGACAGAGGCAGGGTCTCAGACAGAGACAGAGACGGAGACAGAGACAGAGACAAAGACCGAGACAGAGACAGAGACGGTGACAGAGGCAAAGACAGAGCCAGGGACAGAGACGGAGACAGAGACAGAGACTGGGACAGAGACGGAGACAGAGACAGAGACAGAGACAGAGACAGAGACAGAGACAGAGACAGAGACAGAGACAGAGACAGAGACGGATTCAGAGACAGAGACACAGACAGGGACAGATACATAGACAGAGACAGAGACAAAGACAGAGACACAGACAGAGACAGATACATAGACAGAAACAGAGACAGAGACAGAGACGGAGACAAAGACCGAGACAGAGGCAGGGACAAAGACAGAGACAAAGACCGAGACAGAGACAGAGACGGTGACAGAGGCAGAGACAGAGCCAGGGACAGAGACGGAGACAGAGACAGAGACTGGGACAGAGACGGAGACAGAGACAGAGACAGAGACGGAGACAGAGACAGAGACAGAGACGGATTCAGAGACAGAGACACAGACAGGGACAGATACATGGACAGAGACAGAGACAAAGACAGAGACACAGACAGAGACAGATACATAGACAGAGACAGAGACAGAGACAGAGACGGAGACAAAGACCGAGACAGAGACAGAGACAGAGACAGAGACAGAGACAATGACCGAGACAGAGACCGTGACGGTGACAGAGGCAGAGGCAGAGCCAGGGACAGAGACGGAGACAGAGACAGAGACTGGGACAGAGACAGAGACAGAGACAGAGACTGAGACAGAGACAGAGACAGAGACCGAGACAGAGACAGAGACAGAGACAGAGACAGAGACAGAGACAGAGACAGAGACAGAGACAGAGACAGAGACAGAGACACAGACAGAGACAGAGACAGAGACGGCGACAGAAACAGAGACAGAGACAGAGACAGAGACAGAGACAGAGACGGAGACAAAGACCGAGACAGAGACGGAGACAGAGGCAGAGACAGGGCCAGGGACAGAGACGAAGACAGGGACAGAGGGAGAGACAGCGACAGAGACAGAGACAGAGACAGAGACAGAGACAGAGACAGAGACAGAGGCAGAGGCAGAGACAGAGACAGAGACAGGGACAGCGACAGAGTCAGAGACAGAGACAGAGACAGAGACAGAGACAGAGACAGAGAAAGAGAGAGAGACAGATACAGAGACAGAGACAGAGACAGAGACAGAGGCAGAGTCTCAGACAGAGACAGTGACAGAGACAGAGACAGAGACAGAGACAGAGACAGAGACAGAGACAGAGACAGAGACAGAGACAGAGACAGAGACAGAGACAGGGACAGAGACAGAGACAGAGACAGATACAGAGACAGAGACAGAGACGGAGACAAAGACCGAGACAGAGGCAGAGACACAGACAGAGACAGAGACGGAGACAAAGTCCGAGACAGAGACAGAGACGGAGACAGAGGCAGAGACAGAGCCAGGGACAGAGACGAAGACAGGGACAGAGGGAGAGACAGCGACAGAGACAGAGACAGAGACAGAGACAGAGACAGAGGCAGAGACAGAGACATAGACAGAGACACGGACGGAGACAGAGACAGAGACACGGACGGAGACAGAGACAGAGACAGAGACTGAAACAGAGACAGAGACAGCGGCAGAGACAGAGACGGAGACAGAGACAGAGACACAGACAGAGACAGAGACAGAGTCTCAGACAGAGACAGAGACGGAGCCAGAGACAGAGACAAAGACCGAGACAGAGACAGAGACGGTGACAGAGGCAGAGACAGAGCCAGGGACAGAGACGGAGACAGAGGCAGAGACTGGGACAGAGACGGAGACAGAGACAGAGACAGAGACAGAGACAGAGACAGAGACAGAGACGGATTCAGAGACAGAGACACAGACAGGGACAGATACATAGACAGAGACAGAGACAAAGACAGAGACACAGACAGAGACAGATACATAGACAGAGACAGAGACAGAGACAGAGACGGAGACAAAGACCGAGACAGAGACAGAGACAGAGACAGAGACAAAGACCGAGACTGAGACCGTGACGGTGACAGAGGCAGAGGCAGAGCCAGGGACAGAGACGGAGACAGATACAGAGACAGAGACAGAGACAGAGACAGAGACAGAGACGGAGGCAAAGACCGAGACAGAGACGGAGACAGAGGCAGAGACAGAGCCAGGGACAGAGACGAAGACAGGGACAGAGGGAGAGACAGCGACAGAGACAGAGACAGAGACAGAGACAGAGACAGAGGCAGAGGCAGAGACAGAGACAGAGACAGAGACAGAGACAGAGACAGAGGCAGAGTCTCAGACAGAGACAGAGACAGAGACAGAGTCAGAGACAGAGACAGAGACAGACACAGAGACAGAGACAGAGACAGAGACAGAGACAGAGACAGAGACAGAGACAGAGACAGAGGCAGAGACAGAGACAGGGACAGAGACAGAGACAGATACAGATACAGAGACAGAGACAGAGACAGAGACAGAGACAGAGACAGAGGCAGAGACAGAGACAGAGACATAGATGGAGATAGAGGCAGAGACAGAGACAGGGACGGAGACAGGGACGGAGACAAAGACCGAGACAGAGACAGAGACGGAGACAGAGGCAGAGACAGAGCCAGGGACAGAGACGGAGACAGAGACAGAGGGAGAGACAGCGAGAGAGACAGAGACAGAAACAGAGACAGAGACAGATACGGAGACAGAGACAGAGGCAGAGACAGAGACAGAGACAGAGACAGAGACAGAGACAGAGACAGACAGAGACAGAGACAGAGATAGAGACAGAGACAGAGGCAGAGACAGAGACGGAGACAACGACCGAGACGGAGACAGAGACGGAGACGGAGGCAGAGACAGAGACAGAGACAGAGACAGAGACAGAGACAGAGACAGAGACAGAGACAGAGACAGAGACAGAGACAGAGACATGGACGGAGATAGAGACAGAGACAGGGACAGAGACGGAGACAGAGACAGAGACAGAGACAGAGACAGAGACAGAGATAGAGACAGAGACAGAGACAGAGGCAGAGACAGAGACAGAGACAGAGACAGAGACAGAGACGGAGACAGAGACGCAGACAAAGACCGAGACAGAGGCAGAGACACAGACAGAGACGGATAGAGAGACAGAGACAGAGACAGAGACGGAGATAGAGACAGAGACAGAGGCGGAGACAAAGACCGAGACGGAGACAGAGACGGAGACAGAGGCAGAGACAGAGACAGAGACAGAGACGGAGATAGAGACAGAGACAGAGACAGAGACGGAGACAGAGGCAGAGACAGAGCCAGAGACAGAGACAGAGACAGAGACACAGACAGGAGGAGAGACAGCGACAGAGACAGAGACAGAGACAGAGACAGAGACAGAGGCGGAGACAAAGACCGAGACGGAGACAGCGACGGAGACAGAGACAGAGACACACACAGAGACAGAGACAGAGACAGAGACAGAGACAGAGACAGAGACAGAGACAGAGACAGAGACACAGACAGAGACAGAGACAGAGACAGAGACAGAGACAAAGACAGAGACAGAGACAGAGACAGAGACAGAGACAGAGACAGAGACAGAGACAGAGACAGAGACAGAGACGGAGACAAAGACCGAGACAGAGGCAGAGACACAGACAGAGACAGAGACAGAGACAGAAACAGAAACGGAGACAGAGACAGAGACAGACACAGAGACAGAGACAGAGACAGAGACAGAGACAGAAACAGAGACAGAGACAGAGACGCAGACGGAGACAGAGGCAGAAACAGAGACAGAGACATAGACAGGGACAGCGACAGAGTCAGAGGCAGAGACAGAGACAGAGACTGAGACAGAGACAGAGACAGAGACAGAGACAGAGACAGAGACAGAGACAGAGACAGAGACAGAGACAGAGACAGAGACAGAGACAGAGACAGAGACAGAGACAGAGACAGAGACAGAGACAGAGACAGAGACAGAGACAGAGACAGAGACGGAGACAGAGACAGAGACAGAGACAGAGGCAGAGACAGAGCCAGGGACTGAGACGGAGACAGAGACAGAGGGAGAGACAGCGAGAGAGACAGAGACAGAAACGGAGACAGAGACAGATACGGAGGCAGAGGCAGAGGCAGAGACAGAGACAGAGACAGAGACGAAGACAGAGACAGAGACAGAGACAGAGACAGCGACAGAGACAGAGACAGAGACAGAGACAGAGACAGAGACAGAGACAGTGGCAGAGACAGAGACAGAGACAGAGACAGAGACAGAGACATAGACGGAGATAGAGACAGAGACAGAGACAGGGACGGAGACAGAGATGGAGACAAAGACCGAGACAGAGACAGAGACGGAGACAGAGGCAGAGACAGAGCCAGGGACAGAGACGGAGACAGAGACAGAGGGAGAGACAGCGAGAGAGACAGAGACAGAAACAGAGACAGCGACAGATACGGAGGCAGAGACAGAGGCAGAGACAGAGACAGAGACAGAGACAGAGACAGAGACAGAGACGGAGATAGAGACAGAGACAGAGACAGAGACAGAGACATAGACGGAGATAGAGACAGAGACAGAGACGGAGACAGAGACAGAGGGAGAGACAGCGAGAGAGACAGAGACAGAAACAGAGACAGCGACAGATACGGAGGCAGAGACAGAGGCAGAGACAGAGACAGAGACAGAGACAGAGGCAGAGACAGAGACAGAGACAGAGACAGAGACAGAGACGGAGATAGAGACAGAGACAGAGACAGAGACGGAGACAGAGGCAGAGACAGAGACAGAGACAGAGACGGAGACAAAGACCGAAACGGAGACAGAGACGGAGACAGAGGCAGAGACAGAGCCAGAGACAGAGACAGAGACAGAGACAGAGACGGAGATAGAGACAGAGGCAGATACAGAGACGGAGACAGAGGCAGAGACAGAGCCAGAGACAGAGACAGAGACAGAGACAGAGACAGGGGGAGAGACAGCGACAGAGACAGAGACTGAGACAGAGACAGAGACAGAGACAGAGACAGAGACAGAGACAGAGACAGAGACAGAGACAGAGACAGAGACAGAGACAGAGACAGAGACAGAGACAGAGACGGAGACAGAGACGGAGACAAAGACCGAGACGGAGGCAGAGACACAGACAGAGACGGAGAGAGAGACAGAGACAGAGACAGAGGCAGAGAGAGAGCCAGGGACAGAGACAGAGACAGAGACAGAGGGAGAAACAGCGACAGAGACAGAGACAGAGACAGAGACGGTGACAGAGACGGTGACAGAGGCAGAGACAGAGCCAGGGACAGAGACGGAGACAGAGACAGAGACAGAGACAGAGACACAGACATAGACAGAAGGGCAGGAGACAAAGTCGGAGGCAGAGGGGCAGGAGACAAAGACGGAGACATGGACGGAGACAAAGACGGACAAGAGACAGAGACGGAGACAGAGACAGAGACAGAGACAGAGACAGAGACAGAGACAGAGACAGAGACAGAGACAGAGACGGTGACAGAGACGGTGACAGAGGCAGAGACAGAGCCAGGGACAGAGACGGAGACAGAGACAGAGACAGAGACAGAGACAGAGACACAGACATAGACAGAAGGGCAGGAGACAAAGTCGGAGGCAGAGGGGCAGGAGACAAAGACGGAGACAAGGACGGAGACAAAGACGGACAAGAGACAGAGACGGAGACAGAGACAGAGACAGAGACAGAGACAGAGACAGAGACAGAGACAGAGACAGAGACAGAGACAGGGACAGAGACAGAGACAGAGACAGAGACAGAGACAGAGACAGAGACAGAGACAGAGACAGATACAGAGACAGAGACAGAGATGGGGACAAAGACCGAGACAGAGGCAGAGACACAGACAGAGACAGAGACAGAGACAGAAACATAGACAGGGACAGAGGCAGAAACAGAGACAGAGACAGAGACAGAGACAGAGACAGAGACAGAGACAGAGACAGAGACAGAGACAGAGACAGAGACAGAGACAGAGACAGAGACAGGGACAGAGGCAGAGACACAGACAGAGACAGAGACAGAGACGGAGACAGAGACAGAGACAGAGACAGAGACAGAGACAGAGACAGAGACAGAGACAGAGACAGAGACAGAGACGGAGACAAAGACCGAGACGGAGACAGAGGCAGAGACAGAGCCAGGGACAGAGACAGAGACAGAGACAGAGACAGAGGCAGAGACAGAGAAAGAGACAGAGACAGAGGCAGAGACAGAGACAGAGACAGAGACGGAGACAGAGACAGGTACATAGACAGAGACAGAGACAGAGACAGAGACGGAGACAAAGACCGAGACAGAGACAGAGACGGTGACAGAGGCAGAGACAGAGCCAGGGACAGAGACGGAGACAGAGACAGAGACGCAGACTGAGACAGAGACGGAGACATATACAGGGACAGCGACAGAGTCAGAGGCAGAGATAGACACAGAGACAGAGACAGAGACAGAGACAGAGACAGAGACAGAGACAGAGACAGAGACAGAGAGAGAGACAGATACAGAGACAGAGACAGAGACGGGGACAAAGACCGAGACAGAGGCAGAGACACAGACAGAGACAGAGACAGAGACAGAAACAGAGACAGGGGCAGAGACAGAAACAGAGACAGAGACAGAGACAGGGGGAGAGATAGCGACAGAGACAGAGACTGAGACAGAGACAGAGACAGAGACAGAGACAGAGACGGAGATGGAGACAGAGGCAGATACAGAGACGGAGACAGAGGCAGAGACAGAGCCAGAGACAGAGACAGAGACAGAGACAGGGGGAGAGATAGCGACAGAGACAGAGACTGAGACAGAGACAGAGACAGAGACAGAGACAGAGACAGAGACAGAGACAGAGACATAGATAGAGACAGAGGCAGATACAGAGACGGAGACAGAGGCAGAGACAGAGCCAGAGACAGAGACAGAGACAGAGACAGGGGGAGAGATAGCGACAGAGACAGAGACTGAGACAGAGACAGAGACAGAGACAGAGACAGAGACAGAGACAGAGACAGAGACAGAGACAGAGACAGAGACAGAGACAGAGACAGAGACAGAGACAGAGACAGAGACAGAGACGGAGACAGAGACGGAGACAAAGACCGAGACAGAGGCAGAGACACAGACAGAGACGGATAGAGAGACAGAGACAGAGACAGAGACGGAGATAGAGGCAGAGACAGAGACAGAGACAGAGACAGAGACAGAGACAGAGACAGAGACAGAGACAGAGACAGAGACAGAGACAGAGACAGAGACACAGACAGAGACAGAGACAGAGACAGAGACAGAGACAGAGACGGAGACAACGACCGAGACGGAGACAGAAACGGAGACAGAGGCAGAGACAGAGACAGAGACAGAGACAGAGACGGAGATAGAGACAGAGGCAGATACAGAGACGGAGACAGAGGCAGAGACAGAGCCAGAGACAGAGACAGAGACAGAGACAGGGGGAGAGATAGCGACAGAGACAGAGACTGAGACAGAGACAGAGACAGAGACAGAGACAGAGACGGAGATGGAGACAGAGGCAGATACAGAGACGGAGACAGAGGCAGAGACAGAGCCAGAGACAGAGACAGAGACAGAGACAGAGACAGGGGGAGAGATAGCGACAGAGACAGAGACTGAGACAGAGACAGAGACAGAGACAGAGACAGAGACAGAGACAGAGACAGAGACAGAGACAGAGACAGAGACAGAGACAGAGACGGAGACAGAGACGGAGACAAAGACCGAGACAGAGGCAGAGACACAGACAGAGACGGATAGAGAGACAGAGACAGAGACAGAGACGGAGATAGAGGCAGAGACAGAGGCGGAGACAAAGACCGAGACGGAGACAGAGACGGAGACAGAGGCAGAGACAGAGACAGAGACAGAGACGGAGATAGAGACAGAGACAGAGACAGAGACGGAGACAGAGGCAGAGACAGAGCCAGAGACAGAGACAGAGACAGAGACACAGACAGGAGGAGAGACAGCGACAGAGACAGAGACAGAGACAGAGACAGAGACAGAGACAGAGACAGAGACAGAGGCGGAGACAAAGACCGAGACGGAGACAGCGACGGAGACAGAGACAGAGACACACACAGAGACAGAGACAGAGACAGAGACAGAGACAGAGACAGAGACAGAGACAGAGACAGAGACAGAGACAGAGACAGAGACAGAGATAGAGACAGAGACAGAGACAGAGACAGAGACAGAGACAGAGACAGAGACAGAGACAGAGACAGAGACAGAGACAGAAACAGAGACAGAGACGCGGACGGAGACAGAGACAGAGACATAGACAGGGACAGCGACAGAGTCAGAGGCAGAGATGGACACAGAGGCAGAGACAGAGACTGAGACGGAGACAGAGACAGAGACTGAGATAGAGACAGAGACAGAGACAGAGACAGAGACAGAGACAGAGACAGAGACAGAGACAGAGACAGAGACAGAGACAGAGACAGAGACAGAGACAGAGACATAGACGGAGATAGAGACAGAGACAGAGACAGAGACAGAGACGGAGACAGAGACAGAAACAGAGACAGAGACGCGGACGGAGACAGAGACAGAGACATAGACAGGGACAGCGACAGAGTCAGAGGCAGAGATGGACACAGAGGCAGAGACAGAGACTGAGACGGAGACAGAGACAGAGACTGAGATAGAGACAGAGACAGAGACAGAGACAGAGACAGAGACAGAGACAGAGACAGAGACAGAGACAGAGACAGAGACAGAGACAGAGACAGAGACATAGACGGAGATAGAGACAGAGACAGAGACAGAGACAGAGACGGAGACAGAGACGGAGACAAAGACCGAGACAGAGACAGAGACGGAGACAGAGGCAGAGACAGAGCCAGGGACAGAGACGGAGACAGAGACAGAGGGAGAGACAGCGAGAGAGACGGAGTCAGAAACGGAGACAGAGACAGATGCGGAGACAGAGACAGAGACAGAGACGGAGACAGAGACAGAGACAGAGACAGAGACAGAGACAGAGACTGACACAGAGACAGAGACAGAGACAGAGACAGAGACAGAGACACAGACAGAGACAGATACATAGACAGAAACAGAGACAGAGACAGAGACGGAGACAAAGACCGAGACAGAGGCAGGGACAAAGACAGAGACAAAGACCGAGACAGAGACAGAGACGGTGACAGAGGCAGAGACAGAGCCAGGGACAGAGACGGAGACAGAGACAGAGACTGGGACAGAGACGGAGACAGAGACAGAGACGCGGACGGAGACAGAGACGGAGACATATACAGGGACAGCGACAGAGTCGGAGGCAGGGACAGAGACAGAGACAGAGGCAGAGTCTCAGACAGAGACAGAGACGGAGACAGAGACAGAGACAGAGACAAAGACCGAGACAGAGACAGAGACGGTGACAGAGGCAGAGACAGAGCCAGGGACAGAGACGGAGACAGAGACAGAGACTGGGACAGAGACGGAGACAGAGACAGAGACAGAGACGGAGACAGAGACAGAGACAGAGACGGATTCAGAGACAGAGACACAGACAGGGACAGATACATAGACAGAGACAGAGACAAAGACAGAGACACAGACAGAGACAGATACATAGACAGAGACAGAGACAGAGACAGAGACGGAGACAAAGACCGAGACAGAGACAGAGACAGAGACAGAGACAGAGACAAAGACCGAGACAGAGACCGTGACGGTGACAGAGGCAGAGGCAGAGCCAGGGACAGAGACGGAGACAGAGACAGAGACTGGGACAGAGACAGAGACAGAGACAGAGACTGAGACAGAGACAGAGACAGAGACAGAGACAGAGACAGAGACAGAGACAGAGACAGAGACAGAGACAGAGACAGAGACAGAGACAGAGACAGAGACAGAGACAGAGACAGAGACAGAGACACAGACAGAGACAGAGACAGAGACGGAGACAGAAACAGAGACAGAGACAGAGACAGAGACAGAGACAGAGACAGAGACGGAGACAAAGACCGAGACAGAGACGGAGACAGAGGCAGAGACAGGGCCAGGGACAGAGACGAAGACAGGGACAGAGGGAGAGACAGCGACAGAGACAGAGACAGAGACAGAGACAGAGACAGAGACTGAAACAGAGACAGAGACAGCGGCAGAGACAGAGACGGAGACAGAGACAGAGACACAGACAGAGACAGAGACAGAGTCTCAGACAGAGACAGAGACGGAGCCAGAGACAGAGACAAAGACCGAGACAGAGACAGAGACGGTGACAGAGGCAGAGACAGAGCCAGGGACAGAGACGGAGACAGAGGCAGAGACTGGGACAGAGACGGAGACAGAGACAGAGACAGAGACAGATACATAGACAGAGACAGAGACAGAGACGGAGACAAAGACCGAGACAGAGACACAGACAGAGACAGAGACAAAGACCGAGACTGAGACCGTGACGGTGACAGAGGCAGAGGCAGAGCCAGGGACAGAGACGGAGACAGATACAGAGACAGAGACAGAGACAGAGACAGAGACAGAGACGGAGGCAAAGACCGAGACAGAGACGGAGACAGAGGCAGAGACAGAGCCAGGGACAGAGACGAAGACAGGGACAGAGGGAGAGACAGCGACAGAGACAGAGACAGAGACAGAGACAGAGACAGAGACAGAGGCAGAGGCAGAGACAGAGACAGTGACAGAGACAGAGACAGAGACAGAGACAGAGGCAGAGTCTCAGACAGAGACAGAGACAGAGACAGAGTCAGAGACAGAGACAGAGACAGACACAGAGACAGAGACAGAGACAGAGACAGAGACAGAGACAGAGACAGAGACAGAGACAGGGACAGAGACAGAGACAGATACAGATACAGAGACAGAGACAGAGACAGAGACAGAGACAGAGACAGAGACAGAGGCAGAGACAGAGACAGAGACATAGACGGAGATAGAGACAGAGACAGAGACAGGGACGGAGACAGGGACGGAGACAAAGACCGAGACAGAGACAGAGACGGAGACAGAGGCAGAGACAGAGCCAGGGACAGAGACGGAGGCAGAGACAGAGGGAGAGACAGCGAGAGAGACAGAGACAGAAACAGAGACAGAGACAGATACGGAGACAGAGACAGAGGCAGAGACAGAGACAGAGACAGAGACAGAGACAGAGACAGACAGAGACAGAGACAGAGATAGAGACAGAGACAGAGGCAGAGACAGAGACGGAGACAACGACCGAGACGGAGACAGAGACGGAGACGGAGGCAGAGACAGAGACAGAGACAGAGACAGAGACGGAGATAGAGACAGAGGCAGATACAGAGACGGAGACAGAGGCAGAGACAGAGCCAGAGACAGAGACAGAGACAGAGACAGAGACAGGGGGAGAGATAGCGACAGAGACAGAGACTGAGACAGAGACAGAGACAGAGACAGAGACAGAGACGGAGATAGAGACAGAGGCAGATACAGAGACGGAGACAGAGGCAGAGACAGAGCCAGAGACAGAGACAGAGACAGAGACAGAGACAGGGGGAGAGATAGCGACAGAGACAGAGACTGAGACAGAGACGGAGATAGAGACAGAGGCAGATACAGAGACAGAGACAGAGACAGAGACAGAGACAGAGACAGAGACGGAGACAGAGACGGAGACAAAGACCGAGACAGAGGCAGAGACACAGACAGAGACGGAGAGAGAGACAGAGACAGAGACAGAGACGGAGATAGAGACAGAGACAGAGACGGGGACAGAGACGGAGACAAAGACCGAGACAGAGACAGAGACGGAGACAGAGGCAGAGACAGAGCCAGGGACAGAGACGGAGACAGAGACAGAGGGAGAGACAGCGAGAGAGACAGAGACAGAGACAGAGACAGAGACAGAGGCAGAGGCAGAGACAGAGACAGAGACAGATACAGAGACGGAGATAGAGACAGAGACAGAGACAGAGACGGAGACAGAGGCAGAGACACAGCCAGAGACAGAGACAGAGACAGAGACAGAGACAGAGACAGAGACGGAGATATAGACAGAGGCAGATACAGAGACGGAGACAGAGGCAGAGACAGAGCCAGAGACAGAGACAGAGACAGAGACAGAGACAGAGACAGAGACGGAGACAGAGGCAGAGACAGAGCCAGGGACAGAGACGGAGACAGAGACAGAGGGAGAAACAGTGACAGAGACAGAGACAGAGACAGAGACGGTGACAGAGACGGTGACAGAGGCAGAGACAGAGCCAGGGACAGAGACGGAGACAGAGGCAGAGACAGAGCCAGGGACAGAGACGGAGACAGAGACAGAGGGAGAGACCGCGAGAGAGACAGAGACAGAAACAGAGACAGAGACAGATACGGAGACAGAGACAGAGGCAGAGACAGAGACAGAGACAGAGACAGAGACAGAGACAGAGACAGACAGAGACAGAGACAGAGATAGAGACAGAGACAGAGGCAGAGACAGAGACGGAGACAACGACCGAGACGGAGACAGAGACGGAGACGGAGGCAGAGACAGAGACAGAGACAGAGACAGAGACGGAGATAGAGACAGAGGCAGATACAGAGACGGAGACAGAGGCAGAGACAGAGCCAGAGACAGAGACAGAGACAGAGACAGAGACAGGGGGAGAGATAGCGACAGAGACAGAGACTGAGACAGAGACAGAGACAGAGACAGAGACAGAGACGGAGATAGAGACAGAGGCAGATACAGAGACGGAGACAGAGGCAGAGACAGAGCCAGAGACAGAGACAGAAACAGAGACAGAGTCAGGGGGAGAGATAGCGACAGAGACAGAGACTGAGACAGAGACGGAGATAGAGACAGAGGCAGATACAGAGACAGAGACAGAGACAGAGACAGAGACAGAGACGGAGACAGAGACGGAGACAAAGACCGAGACAGAGGCAGAGACACAGACAGAGACGGAGAGAGAGACAGAGACAGAGACAGAGACGGAGATAGAGACAGAGACAGAGACGGGGACAGAGACGGAGACAAAGACCGAGACAGAGACAGAGACGGAGACAGAGGCAGAGACAGAGCCAGGGACAGAGACAGAGACAGAGACAGAGACAGGGGCAGAGACAGAGAAAGAGACAGAGACAGAGGCAGAGACAGAGACAGAGACAGAGACGGAGACAGAGACAGATACATAGACAGAGACAGAGACAGAGACAGAGACGGAGACAAAGACCGAGACAGAGACAGAGACGGTGACAGAGGCAGAGACAGAGCCAGGGACAGAGACGGAGACAGAGACAGAGACGCAGACTGAGACAGAGACGGAGACATATACAGGGACAGCGACAGAGTCAGAGGCAGAGATAGACACAGAGACAGAGACAGAGACAGAGACAGAGACAGAGACAGAGAGAGAGACAGATACAGAGACAGAGACAGAGATAGAGACAGAGACAGAGGCAGAGACAGAGACGGAGACAACGACCGAGACGGAGACAGAGACGGAGACGGAGGCAGAGACAGAGACAGAGACAGAGACAGAGACGGAGATAGAGACAGAGGCAGATACAGAGACGGAGACAGAGGCAGAGACAGAGCCAGAGACAGAGACAGAGACAGAGACAGAGACAGGGGGAGAGACACAGCCAGAGACAGAGACAGAGACAGAGACAGAGACAGAGACAGAGACGGAGATATAGACAGAGGCAGATACAGAGACGGAGACAGAGGCAGAGACAGAGCCAGAGACAGAGACAGAGACAGAGACAGAGACAGAGACAGAGACGGAGACAGAGGCAGAGAGAGAGCCAGGGACAGAGACAGAGACAGAGACAGAGGGAGAAACAGTGACAGAGACAGAGACAGAGACAGAGACGGTGACAGAGACGGTGACAGAGGCAGAGACAGAGCCAGGGACAGAGACGGAGACAGAGGCAGAGACAGAGCCAGGGACAGAGACGGAGACAGAGACAGAGGGAGAGACAGCGAGAGAGACAGAGACAGAAACAGAGACAGAGACAGATACGGAGACAGAGACACAGGCAGAGACAGAGACAGAGACAGAGACAGAGACAGAGACAGAGACAGACAGAGACAGAGACAGAGATAGAGACAGAGACAGAGGCAGAGACAGAGACGGAGACAACGACCGAGACGGAGACAGAGACGGAGACGGAGGCAGAGACAGAGACAGAGACAGAGACAGAGACGGAGATAGAGACAGAGGCAGATACAGAGACGGAGACAGAGGCAGAGACAGAGCCAGAGACAGAGACAGAGACAGAGACAGAGACAGGGGGAGAGATAGCGACAGAGACAGAGACTGAGACAGAGACAGAGACAGAGACAGAGACAGAGACGGAGATAGAGACAGAGGCAGATACAGAGACGGAGACAGAGGCAGAGACAGAGCCAGAGACAGAGACAGAAACAGAGACAGAGACAGGGGGAGAGATAGCGACAGAGACAGAGACTGAGACAGAGACGGAGATAGAGACAGAGGCAGATACAGAGACAGAGACAGAGACAGAGACAGAGACAGAGACGGAGACAGAGACGGAGACAAAGACCGAGACAGAGGCAGAGACACAGACAGAGACGGAGAGAGAGACAGAGACAGAGACAGAGACGGAGATAGAGACAGAGACAGAGACGGGGACAGAGACGGAGACAAAGACCGAGACAGAGACAGAGACGGAGACAGAGGCAGAGACAGAGCCAGGGACAGAGACAGAGACAGAGACAGAGACAGGGGCAGAGACAGAGAAAGAGACAGAGACAGAGGCAGAGACAGAGACAGAGACAGAGACGGAGACAGAGACAGATACATAGACAGAGACAGAGACAGAGACAGAGACGGAGACAAAGACCGAGACAGAGACAGAGACGGTGACAGAGGCAGAGACAGAGCCAGGGACAGAGACGGAGACAGAGACAGAGACGCAGACTGAGACAGAGACGGAGACATATACAGGGACAGCGACAGAGTCAGAGGCAGAGATAGACACAGAGACAGAGACAGAGACAGAGACAGAGACAGAGACAGAGACAGAGAGAGAGACAGATACAGAGACAGAGACAGAGATAGAGACAGAGACAGAGGCAGAGACAGAGACGGAGACAACGACCGAGACGGAAACAGAGACGGAGACGGAGGCAGAGACAGAGACAGAGACAGAGACAGAGACGGAGATAGAGACAGAGGCAGATACAGAGACGGAGACAGAGGCAGAGACAGAGCCAGAGACAGAGACAGAGACAGAGACAGAGACAGGGGGAGAGATAGCGACAGAGACAGAGACTGAGACAGAGACAGAGACAGAGACAGAGACAGAGACGGAGATAGAGACAGAGGCAGATGCAGAGACGGAGACAGAGGCAGAGACAGAGCCAGAGACAGAGACAGAGACAGAGACAGGGGGAGAGATAGCGACAGAGACAGAGACTGAGACAGAGACGGAGATAGAGACAGAGGCAGATACAGAGACAGAGACAGAGACAGAGACAGAGACAGAGACGGAGACAGAGACGGAGACAAAGACCGAGACAGAGGCAGAGACACAGACAGAGACGGAGAGAGAGACAGAGACAGAGACAGAGACGGAGATAGAGACAGAGACAGAGACGGGGACAGAGACGGAGACAAAGACCGAGACAGAGACAGAGACGGAGACAGAGGCAGAGACAGAGCCAGGGACAGAGACAGAGACAGAGACAGAGACAGGGGCAGAGACAGAGAAAGAGACAGAGACAGAGGCAGAGACAGAGACAGAGACAGAGACGGAGACAGAGACAGATACATAGACAGAGACAGAGACAGAGACAGAGACGGAGACAAAGACCGAGACAGAGACAGAGACGGTGACAGAGGCAGAGACAGAGCCAGGGACAGAGACGGAGACAGAGACAGAGACGCAGACTGAGACAGAGACGGAGACATATACAGGGACAGCGACAGAGTCAGAGGCAGAGATAGACACAGAGACAGAGACAGAGACAGAGACAGAGACAGAGACAGAGAGAGAGACAGATACAGAGACAGAGACAGAGACGGGGACAAAGACCGAGACAGAGGCAGAGACACAGACAGAGACAGAGACAGAGACAGAAACAGAGACAGGGGCAGAGACAGAAACAGAGACAGAGACAGAGACAGAGACAGAGACAGAGACAGAGACAGAGACAGAGACAGAGACAGAGACAGACAGAGACAGAGACAGAGATAGAGACAGAGACAGAGGCAGAGACAGAGACGGAGACAACGACCGAGACGGAGACAGAGACGGAGACAGAGGCAGAGACAGAGACAGAGACAGAGACAGAGACGGAGATAGAGACAGAGGCAGATACAGAGACGGAGACAGAGGCAGAGACAGAGCCAGAGACAGAGACAGAGACAGAGACAGGGGGAGAGATAGCGACAGAGACAGAGACTGAGACAGAGACAGAGACAGAGACAGAGACAGAGACGGAGATGGAGACAGAGGCAGATACAGAGACGGAGACAGAGGCAGAGACAGAGCCAGAGACAGAGACAGAGACAGAGACAGAGACAGGGGGAGAGATAGCGACAGAGACAGAGACTGAGACAGAGACAGAGACAGAGACAGAGACAGAGACAGAGACAGAGACAGAGACAGAGACAGAGACAGAGACGGAGACAGAGACGGAGACAGAGACAGAGACAGAGACAGAGACGGAGACAAAGACCGAGACAGAGACGGAGACAGAGGCAGAGACAGGGCCAGGGATAGAGACGAAGACAGGGACAGAGGGAGAGACAGCGACAGAGACAGAGACAGAGACAGAGACAGAGACAGAGACTGAAACAGAGACAGAGACAGCGGCAGAGACAGAGACGGAGACAGAGACAGAGACACAGACAGAGACAGAGACAGAGTCTCAGACAGAGACAGAGACGGAGCCAGAGACAGAGACAAAGACCGAGACAGAGACAGAGACGGTGACAGAGGCAGAGACAGAGCCAGGGACAGAGACGGAGACAGAGGCAGAGACTGGGACAGAGACGGAGACAGAGACAGAGACAGAGACAGAGACAGAGACAGAGACAGAGACAGAGACGGATTCAGAGACACAGACACAGACAGGGACAGATACATAGACAGAGACAGAGACAAAGACAGAGACACAGACAGAGACAGATACATAGACAGAGACAGAGACAGAGACAGAGACGGAGACAAAGACCGAGACAGAGACAGAGACAGAGACAGAGACAAAGACCGAGACTGAGACCGTGACGGTGACAGAGGCAGAGGCAGAGCCAGGGACAGAGACGGAGACAGATACAGAGACAGAGACAGAGACAGAGACAGAGACAGAGACGGAGGCAAAGACCGAGACAGAGACGGAGACAGAGGCAGAGACAGAGCCAGGGACAGAGACGAAGACAGGGACAGAGGGAGAGACAGCGACAGAGACAGTGACAGAGACAGAGACAGAGACAGAGACAGAGAGAGACAGATACAGAGACAGAGACAGAGACAGAGACAGAGACAGAGACAGAGACAGAGACAGAGGCAGAGTCTCAGACAGAGACAGAGACAGAGACAGAGTCAGAGACAGAGACAGAGACAGACACAGAGACAGAGACAGAGACAGAGACAGAGACAGAGACAGAGACAGAGACAGAGACAGAGACAGAGACAGGGACAGAGACAGAGACAGATACAGATACAGAGACAGAGACAGAGACAGAGACAGAGGCAGAGACAGAGGCAGAGACAGAGACAGAGACATAGACGGAGATAGAGACAGAGACAGAGACAGGGACGGAGACAGGGACGGAGACAAAGACCGAGGCAGAGACAGAGACGGAGACAGAGGCAGAGACAGAGCCAGGGACAGAGACGGAGACAGAGACAGAGGGAGAGACAGCGAGAGAGACAGAGACAGAAACAGAGACAGAGACAGATACGGAGACAGAGACAGAGGCAGAGACAGAGACAGAGACAGAGACAGAGACAGAGACAGAGACAGACAGAGACAGAGACAGAGATAGAGACAGAGACAGAGGCAGAGACAGAGACGGAGACAACGACCGAGACGGAGACAGAGACGGAGACGGAGGCAGAGACAGAGACAGAGACAGAGACAGAGACGGAGATAGAGACAGAGGCAGATACAGAGACGGAGACAGAGGCAGAGACAGAGCCAGAGACAGAGACAGAGACAGAGACAGAGACAGAGACAGGGGGAGAGATAGCGACAGAGACAGAGACTGAGACAGAGACAGAGACAGAGACAGAGACAGAGACGGAGATAGAGACAGAGGCAGATACAGAGACGGAGACAGAGGCAGAGACAGAGCCAGAGACAGAGACAGAGACAGAGACAGAGACAGGGGGAGAGATAGCGACAGAGACAGAGACTGAGACAGAGACGGAGATAGAGACAGAGGCAGATACAGAGACAGAGACAGAGACAGAGACAGAGACAGAGACGGAGACAGAGACGGAGACAAAGACCGAGACAGAGGCAGAGACACAGACAGAGACGGAGAGAGAGACAGAGACAGAGACAGAGACGGAGATAGAGACAGAGACAGAGACGGGGACAGAGACGGAGACAAAGACCGAGACAGAGACAGAGACGGAGACAGAGGCAGAGACAGAGCCAGGGACAGAGACGGAGACAGAGACAGAGGGAGAGACAGCGAGAGAGACAGAGACAGAGACAGAGACAGAGACAGAGGCAGAGGCAGAGACAGAGACAGAGACAGATACAGAGACGGAGATAGAGACAGAGACAGAGACAGAGACGGAGACAGAGGCAGAGACACAGCCAGAGACAGAGACAGAGACAGAGACAGAGACAGAGACAGAGACGGAGATATAGACAGAGGCAGATACAGAGACGGAGACAGAGGCAGAGACAGAGCCAGAGACAGAGACAGAGACAGAGACAGAGACAGAGACAGAGACAGAGACGGAGACAGAGGCAGAGAGAGAGCCAGGGACAGAGACAGAGACAGAGACAGAGGGAGAAACAGCGACAGAGACAGAGACAGAGACAGAGACGGTGACAGAGACGGTGACAGAGGCAGAGACAGAGCCAGGGACAGAGACGGAGACAGAGGCAGAGACAGAGCCAGGGACAGAGACGGAGACAGAGACAGAGGGAGAGACAGCGAGAGAGACAGAGACAGAAACAGAGACAGAGACAGATACGGAGACAGAGACAGAGGCAGAGACAGAGACAGAGACAGAGACAGAGACAGAGACAGACAGAGACAGAGACAGAGATAGAGACAGAGACAGAGGCAGAGACAGAGACATAGACAGAGACAGAGACAGAGGCAGAGACAGAGCCAGGGACAGAGACGGAGACAGAGACAGAGACAGAGACAGATACATAGACAGAGACAGAGACAGAGACAGAGACGGAGACAAAGACCGAGACAGAGACAGAGACGGTGACAGAGGCAGAGACAGAGCCAGGGACAGAGACGGAGACAGAGACAGAGACGCAGACTGAGACAGAGACGGAGACATATACAGGGACAGCGACAGAGTCAGAGGCAGAGATAGACACAGAGACAGAGACAGAGACAGAGACAGAGACAGAGAAAGAGACAGAGACAGAGACAGAGACAGAGACAGAGACAGAGACAGACAGAGACAGAGACAGAGATAGAGACAGAGACAGAGGCAGAGACAGAGACGGAGACAACGACCGAGACGGAGACAGAGACGGAGACAGAGGCAGAGACAGAGACAGAGACAGAGACAGAGACGGAGATAGAGACAGAGGCAGATACAGAGACGGAGACAGAGGCAGAGACAGAGCCAGAGACAGAGACAGAGACAGAGACAGGGGGAGAGATAGCGACAGAGACAGAGACTGAGACAGAGACAGAGACAGAGACAGAGACAGAGACGGAGATGGAGACAGAGGCAGATACAGAGACGGAGACAGAGGCAGAGACAGAGCCAGAGACAGAGACAGAGACAGAGACAGAGACAGGGGGAGAGATAGCGACAGAGACAGAGACTGAGACAGAGACAGAGACAGAGACAGAGACAGAGACAGAGACAGAGACAGAGACAGAGACAGAGGCAGATACAGAGACGGAGACAGAGGCAGAGACAGAGCCAGAGACAGAGACAGAGACAGAGACAGAGACAGGGGGAGAGATAGCGACAGAGACAGAGACTGAGACAGAGACAGAGACAGAGACAGAGACAGAGACAGAGACAGAGACAGAGACAGAGACAGAGACAGAGACAGAGACGGAGACAGAGACGGAGACAAAGACCGAGACAGAGGCAGAGACACAGACAGAGACGGATAGAGAGACAGAGACAGAGACAGAGACGGAGATAGAGGCAGAGACAGAGGCGGAGACAGAGACGGAGACAGAGGCAGAGACAGAGACAGAGACAGAGACGGAGATAGAGACAGAGACAGAGACAGAGACGGAGACAGAGGCAGAGACAGAGCCAGAGACAGAGACAGAGACAGAGACACAGACAGGAGGAGAGACAGCGACAGAGACAGAGACAGAGACAGAGACAGAGACAGAGACAGAGGCAGATACAGAGACGGAGACAGAGGCAGAGACAGAGCCAGAGACAGAGACAGAGACAGAGACAGAGACAGGGGGAGAGATAGCGACAGAGACAGAGACTGAGACAGAGACAGAGACAGAGACAGAGACAGAGACAGAGACAGAGACAGAGACAGAGACAGAGACAGAGACAGAGACGGAGACAGAGACGGAGACAAAGACCGAGACAGAGGCAGAGACACAGACAGAGACGGATAGAGAGACAGAGACAGAGACAGAGACGGAGATAGAGGCAGAGACAGAGGCGGAGACAGAGACGGAGACAGAGGCAGAGACAGAGACAGAGACAGAGACGGAGATAGAGACAGAGACAGAGACAGAGACGGAGACAGAGGCAGAGACAGAGCCAGAGACAGAGACAGAGACAGAGACACAGACAGGAGGAGAGACAGCGACAGAGACAGAGACAGAGACAGAGACAGAGACAGAGACAGAGACAGAGACAGAGGCGGAGACAAAGACCGAGACGGAGACAGCGACGGAGACAGAGACAGAGACACACACAGAGACAGAGACAGAGACAGAGACAGAGACAGAGACAGAGACAGAGACAGAGACAGAGACAGAGACAGAGACAGAGACAGAGACAGAGACAGAGACAGAGACAGAGACAGAGACAGAGACAGAGACAGAGACAGAAACAGAGACAGAGACGCAGACGGAGACAGAGACAGAGACATAGACAGGGACAGCGACAGAGTCAGAGGCAGAGATGGACACAGAGGCAGAGACAGAGACTGAGACAGAGACAGAGACAGAGACTGAGATAGAGACAGAGACAGAGACAGAGATAGAGACAGAGACAGAGACAGAGACAGAGACAGAGACAGAGACAGAGACAGAGACAGAGACAGAGACATAGACGGAGATAGAGACAGAGACAGAGACAGAGACAGAGACGGAGACAGAGACGGAGACAAAGACCGAGACAGAGACAGAGACGGAGACAGAGGCAGAGACAGAGCCAGGGACAGAGACGGAGACAGAGACAGAGGGAGAGACAGCGAGAGAGACGGAGTCAGAAACGGAGACAGAGACAGATGCGGAGACAGAGACAGAGACAGAGACGGAGACAGAGACAGAGACAGAGACAGAGACAGAGACAGAGACTGACACAGAGACAGAGACAGAGACAGAGACAGAGACAGAGACAGAGACAGAGACAGAGACAGAGACAGAGACAGAGGGAGAGACAGCGAGAGAGGCAGAGACAGAAACAGAGACAGAGACAGATACGGAGACAGAGACAGAGGCAGAGACAGAGACAGAGACAGAGACAGAGACAGAGACGGAGACAGAGACAGAGACAGAGACAGAGACAGAGACAGAGACTGAGACAGAGACAGAGACAGAGACAGAGACAGAGACGGAGACAGAGACAGAGACTGAGACAGAGACAGAGACAGAGACAGAAACAGAGACAGAGACAGAGACAGAGACAGAGGCAGAGACAGAGACAGAGACGCAGACGGAGACAGAGACAGAGACAGAGACATGGACGGAGATAGAGACAGAGACAGAGACAGAGACGGAGACAGAGACGGAGACAAAGACCCAGACAGAGACAGAGACGGAGACAGAGGCAGAGACAGAGCCAGGGACAGAGACGGAGACAGAGACAGAGGGAGAGACAGCGGGAGAGACGGAGACAGAAACGGAGACAGAGACAGATACGGAGACAGAGACAGAGACAGAGACGGAGACAGAGACAGAGACAGAGACAGAGACAGAGACAGAGACAGAGACAGAGACAGAGACTGACACAGAGACAGAGACAGAGACGGAGACAGAGACAGAGACAGAGACAGAGACAGAGACAGAGACAGAGACAGAGACAGAGACAGAGACAGAGACAGAGATAGAGACAGAGACAGAGACAGAGGCAGAGACAGAGACGGAGACAGAGACAGAGACAGAGACAGAGACAGAGACAGAGACAGAGACAGAGACAGAGACAGAGACGGAGACAAAGACCGAGACAGAGGCAGAGACACAGACAGAGACAGAGACAGAGACAGAGACAGAAACAGAAACAGAGACAGAGACAGAGACAGAGACAGACACAGAGACAGAGACAGAGACAGAGACAGAGACAGAGACAGAGACGCAGACGGAGACAGAGGCAGAAACAGAGACAGAGACATAGACAGGGACAGCGACAGAGTCAGAGGCAGAGACAGAGACAGAGACTGAGACAGAGACAGAGACAGAGACAGAGACAGAGACAGAGACAGAGACAGAGACAGAGACTGAGACAGAGACAGAGACAGAGACAGAAACAGAGACAGAGACAGAGACAGAGACAGAGACAGAGACAGAGACGGAGACAGAGACAGAGACAGAGACAGAGACAGAGACTGAGACGGAGACAGAGACAGAGACAGAGACAGAGACAGAGACAGAGACAGAGACAGAGACAGAGACAGAGACAGGGACAGAAACAGAGACAGAGACAGAGACAGAGACAGAGACAGAAACAGAGACAGAGACAGAGACAGAGACAGAGACAGAGACAGAGACGGAGACAAAGACCGAGACGGAGACAGTGACGGAGACAGAGACGGAGACAAAGACCGAGACGGAGACAGTGACGGAGACAGAGGCAGAGACAGGGCCAGGGACAGAGACGGAGACAGGGACGGAGGAAGAGCCACCGACAGAGACAGAGACAGAGACAGAGGCAGAGGCAGAGGCAGAGACAGAGAAAGAGACGGAGACAGAGACAGAGACAGAGACAGAGACGCAGACGGAGACAGAGACAGAGACATAGACAGGGACAGCGACAGAGTCAGAGGCAGAGATAGACACAGAGACAGAGACAGAGACTGAGACAAAGACAGAGACAGAGACAGAGACAGAGACAGAGACAGAGACAGAGACAGAGACAGAGACAGAGACAGAGACAGAGACAGAGACAGAGACAGAGACAGAGACAGTGGGAGAGACAGCGACAGGGACGGAGACAGAGACAGAGACAGAGACAGAGACAGAGACAGAGACAGAGACAGAGACTGAGACAGAGACAGAGACAGAGACAGAAACAGAGACAGAGACAGAGACAGAGACAGAGACAGAGACAGAGACAGAGACAGAGACAGAGACAGAGACAGAGACAGAGACAGAGACAGAGACAGAGACAGAGGCAGAGACAGAGCCAGGGACAGAGACGGAGACAGAGACAGAGGGAGAGACAGCGAGAGAGACAGAGACAGAAACAGAGACAGCGACAGATACGGAGGCAGAGACAGAGGCAGAGACAGAGACAGAGACAGAGACAGAGACAGAGACAGAGACAGAGACAGAGACAGAGACAGAGACAGAGACAGAGACAGAGACAGAGACAGAGACAGAGACAGATACGGAGACAGAGACAGAGGCAGAGACAGAGACAGAGACAGAGACAGAGACAGAGACAGACAGAGACAGAGACAGAGATAGAGACAGAGACAGAGGCAGAGACAGAGACGGAGACAACGACCGAGACGGAGACAGAGACGGAGACGGAGGCAGAGACAGAGACAGAGACAGAGACAGAGACGGAGATAGAGACAGAGGCAGATACAGAGACGGAGACAGAGGCAGAGACAGAGCCAGAGACAGAGACAGAGACAGAGACAGAGACAGGGGGAGAGATAGCGACAGAGACAGAGACTGAGACAGAGACAGAGACAGAGACAGAGACAGAGACGGAGATAGAGACAGAGGCAGATACAGAGACGGAGACAGAGGCAGAGACAGAGCCAGAGACAGAGACAGAGACAGAGACAGAGACAGGGGGAGAGATAGCGACAGAGACAGAGACTGAGACAGAGACGGAGATAGAGACAGAGGCAGATACAGAGACAGAGACAGAGACAGAGACAGAGACAGAGACGGAGACAGAGACGGAGACAAAGACCGAGACAGAGGCAGAGACACAGACAGAGACGGAGAGAGAGACAGAGACAGAGACAGAGACGGAGATAGAGACAGAGACAGAGACGGGGACAGAGACGGAGACAAAGACCGAGACAGAGACAGAGACGGAGACAGAGGCAGAGACAGAGCCAGGGACAGAGACAGAGACAGAGACAGAGACAGAGGCAGAGACAGAGAAAGAGACAGAGACAGAGGCAGAGACAGAGACAGAGACAGAGACGGAGACAGAGACAGATACATAGACAGAGACAGAGACAGAGACAGAGACGGAGACAAAGACCGAGACAGAGACAGAGACGGTGACAGAGGCAGAGACAGAGCCAGGGACAGAGACGGAGACAGAGACAGAGACGCAGACTGAGACAGAGACGGAGACATATACAGGGACAGCGACAGAGTCAGAGGCAGAGATAGACACAGAGACAGAGACAGAGACAGAGACAGAGACAGAGAAAGAGACAGAGACAGAGACAGAGACAGAGACAGAGACAGAGACAGACAGAGACAGAGACAGAGATAGAGACAGAGACAGAGGCAGAGACAGAGACGGAGACAACGACCGAGACGGAGACAGGGACGGAGACAGAGGCAGAGACAGAGACAGAGACAGAGACAGAGACGGAGATAGAGACAGAGGCAGATACAGAGACGGAGACAGAGGCAGAGACAGAGCCAGAGACAGAGACAGAGACAGAGACAGGGGGAGAGATAGCGACAGAGACAGAGACTGAGACAGAGACAGAGACAGAGACAGAGACAGAGACGGAGATGGAGACAGAGGCAGATACAGAGACGGAGACAGAGGCAGAGACAGAGCCAGAGACAGAGACAGAGACAGAGACAGAGACAGGGGGAGAGATAGCGACAGAGACAGAGACTGAGACAGAGACAGAGACAGAGACAGAGACAGAGACAGAGACAGAGACAGAGACAGAGGCAGATACAGAGACGGAGACAGAGGCAGAGACAGAGCCAGAGACAGAGACAGAGACAGAGACAGAGACAGGGGGAGAGATAGCGACAGAGACAGAGACTGAGACAGAGACAGAGACAGAGACAGAGACAGAGACAGAGACAGAGACAGAGACAGAGACAGAGACAGAGACAGAGACGGAGACAGAGACGGAGACAAAGACCGAGACAGAGGCAGAGACACAGACAGAGACGGATAGAGAGACAGAGACAGAGACAGAGACGGAGATAGAGGCAGAGACAGAGGCGGAGACAGAGACGGAGACAGAGGCAGAGACAGAGACAGAGACAGAGACGGAGATAGAGACAGAGACAGAGACAGAGACGGAGACAGAGGCAGAGACAGAGCCAGAGACAGAGACAGAGACAGAGACACAGACAGGAGGAGAGACAGCGACAGAGACAGAGACAGAGACAGAGACAGAGACAGAGACAGAGACAGAGACAGAGGCGGAGACAAAGACCGAGACGGAGACAGCGACGGAGACAGAGACAGAGACACACACAGAGACAGAGACAGAGACAGAGACAGAGACAGAGACAGAGACAGAGACAGAGACAGAGACAGAGACAGAGACAGAGACAGAGACAGAGACAGAGACAGAGACAGAGACAGAGACAGAGGCAGAGACAGAGACAGAGACAGAGACAGAGACAGAGACAGAAACAGAGACAGAGACGCAGACGGAGACAGAGACAGAGACATAGACAGGGACAGCGACAGAGTCAGAGGCAGAGATGGACACAGAGGCAGAGACAGAGACTGAGACAGAGACAGAGACAGAGACTGAGATAGAGACAGAGACAGAGACAGAGATAGAGACAGAGACAGAGACAGAGACAGAGACAGAGACAGAGACAGAGACAGAGACAGAGACATAGACGGAGATAGAGACAGAGACAGAGACAGAGACAGGGACGGAGACAGAGACGGAGACAAAGACCGAGACAGAGACAGAGACGGAGACAGAGGCAGAGACAGAGCCAGGGACAGAGACGGAGACAGAGACAGAGGGAGAGACAGCGAGAGAGACGGAGTCAGAAACGGAGACAGAGACAGATGCGGAGACAGAGACAGAGACAGAGACGGAGACAGAGACAGAGACAGAGACAGAGACAGAGACAGAGACTGACACAGAGACAGAGACAGAGACAGAGACAGAGACAGAGACAGAGACAGAGACAGAGACAGAGACAGAGGGAGAGACAGCGAGAGAGGCAGAGACAGAAACAGAGCCAGAGACAGATACGGAGACAGAGACAGAGGCAGAGACAGAGACAGAGACAGAGACAGAGACAGAGACGGAGACAGAGACAGAGACAGAGACAGAGACAGAGACAGAGACTGAGACAGAGACAGAGACAGAGACAGAGACAGAGACCGAGACAGAGACAGAGACTGAGACAGAGACAGAGACAGAGACAGAAACAGAGACAGAGACAGAGACAGAGACAGAGGCAGAGACAGAGACAGAGACGCAGACGGAGACAGAGACAGAGACAGAGACATGGACGGAGATAGAGACAGAGACAGAGACAGAGACGGAGACGGAGACAGAGACGGAGACAAAGACCCAGACAGAGACAGAGACGGAGACAGAGGCAGAGACAGAGCCAGGGACAGAGACGGAGACAGAGACAGAGGGAGAGACAGCGGGAGAGACGGAGACAGAAACGGAGACAGAGACAGATACGGAGACAGAGACAGAGACAGAGACGGAGACAGAGACAGAGACAGAGACAGAGACAGAGACAGAGACAGAGACAGAGACAGAGACTGACACAGAGACAGAGACAGAGACGGAGACAGAGACAGAGACAGAGACAGAGACAGAGACAGAGACAGAGACAGAGACAGAGACAGAGACAGAGACAGAGACAGAGATAGAGACAGAGACAGAGACAGAGGCAGAGACAGAGACGGAGACAGAGACAGAGACAGAGACAGAGACAGAGACAGAGACAGAGACAGAGACAGAGACAGAGACGGAGACAAAGACCGAGACAGAGGCAGAGACACAGACAGAGACAGAGACAGAGACAGAAACAGAAACAGAGACAGAGACAGAGACAGAGACAGACACAGAGACAGAGACAGAGACAGAGACAGAGACAGAGACAGAGACGCAGACGGAGACAGAGGCAGAAACAGAGACAGAGACATAGACAGGGACAGCGACAGAGTCAGAGGCAGAGACAGAGACAGAGACTGAGACAGAGACAGAGACAGAGACAGAGACAGAGACAGAGACAGAGACAGAGACAGAGACAGAGACAGAGACTGAGACAGAGACAGAGACAGAGACAGA
Organism: Megachile willughbiella; assembly: GCA_945859595.2. Taxonomy (NCBI): domain Eukaryota; kingdom Metazoa; phylum Arthropoda; class Insecta; order Hymenoptera; family Megachilidae; genus Megachile; species Megachile willughbiella. The sequence goes on from CAMAOD020000128.1 coordinate 296,256, forward strand.
AACAGAGACAGAGACAGAGACAGAGACAGAGACAGAGACAGAGACGGAGACAGAGACAGAGACAGAGACAGAGACAGAGACTGAGACGGAGACAGAGACAGAGACAGAGACAGAGACAGAGACAGAGACAGAGACAGAGACTGAGACAGAGACAGAGACAGAGACAGAAACAGAGACAGAGACAGAGACAGAGACAGAGGCAGAGACAGAGACAGAGACAGAGACAGAGTCAGAGACAGAGACAGAGACAGAGACAGAGACAGAGACAGAGACATGGACGGAGATAGAGACAGAGACAGAGACAGAGACGGAGACAGAGACGGAGACAAAGACCCAGACAGAGACAGAGACGGAGACAGAGGCAGAGACAGAGCCAGGGACAGAGACGGAGACAGAGACAGAGGGAGAGACAGCGGGAGAGACGGAGACAGAAACGGAGACAGAGACAGATACGGAGACAGAGACAGAGACAGAGACGGAGACAGAGACAGAGACAGAGACAGAGACAGAGACAGAGACAGAGACAGAGACTGACACAGAGACAGAGACAGAGACGGAGACAGAGACAGAGACAGAGACAGAGACTGAGACAGAGACAGAGACATAGACAGAGATAGAGACAGAGACAGAGACAGAGGCAGAGACAGAGACGGAGACAGAGACAGAGACAGAGACAGAGACAGAGACAGAGACAGAGACAGAGACAGAGACAGAGACGGAGACAAAGACCGAGACAGAGGCAGAGACACAGACAGAGACAGAGACAGAGACAGAAACAGAAACAGAGACAGAGACAGAGACAGAGACAGACACAGAGACAGAGACAGAGACAGAGACAGGGACAGAGACAGAGACGCAGACGGAGACAGAGGCAGAAACAGAGACAGAGACATAGACAGGGACAGCGACAGAGTCAGAGGCAGAGACAGAGACAGAGACTGAGACAGAGACAGAGACAGAGACAGAGACAGAGACAGAGACAGAGACAGAGACAGAGACAGAGACAGAGACAGAGACAGAGACAGAGACAGAGACAGAGACAGAGACAGAGACAGAGACAGAGACAGAGACAGAGACAGAGACAGAGACAGAGACAGAGACAGAGACAGATACAGAGACAGAGACAGAGACGGAGACAGAGACCGAGACAGAGGCAGAGACACAGACAGAGACAGAGACAGAGACAGAGACAGAGACAGAGACAGGGACAGAAACAGAGACAGAGACAGAGACAGAGACAGAGACAGAAACAGAGACAGAGACAGAGACAGAGACAGAGACAGAGACAGAGACGGAGACAAAGACCGAGACGGAGACAGTGACGGAGACAGAGACGGAGACAAAGACCGAGACGGAGACAGTGACGGAGACAGAGGCAGAGACAGGGCCAGGGACAGAGACGGAGACAGGGACGGAGGAAGAGCCACCGACAGAGACAGAGACAGAGACAGAGGCAGAGGCAGAGGCAGAGACAGAGAAAGAGACGGAGACAGAGACAGTGACAGAGACAGAGACGCAGACGGAGACAGAGACAGAGACATAGACAGGGACAGCGACAGAGTCAGAGGCAGAGATAGACACAGAGACAGAGACAGAGACTGAGACAAAGACAGAGACAGAGACAGAGACAGAGACAGAGACAGAGACAGAGACAGAGACAGAGACAGAGACAGAGACAGAGACAGAGACAGAGACAGAGACAGAGACAGAGACAGTGGGAGAGACAGCGACAGGGACGGAGACAGAGACAGAGACAGAGACAGAGACAGAGACTGAGACAGAGACAGAGACTGAGACAGAGACAGAGACAGAGACAGAAACAGAGACAGAGACAGAGACAGAGACAGAGACAGAGACAGAGACAGAGACAGAGACAGAGACAGAGACAGAGACAGAGACAGAGACAGAGACAGAGACAGAGACAGAGACAGAGACAGAGGCAGAGACAGAGCCAGGGACAGAGACGGAGACAGAGACAGAGGGAGAGACAGCGAGAGAGACAGAGACAGAAACAGAGACAGCGACAGATACGGAGGCAGAGACAGAGGCAGAGACAGAGACAGAGACAGAGACAGAGACAGAGACAGAGACAGAGACAGAGACAGAGACGGAGATAGAGACAGAGACAGAGACAGAGACAGAGACAGAGACGGAGACAGAGGCAGAGACACAGACAGAGACGGAGAGAGAGACAGAGACAGAGACAGAGACAGAGACAGAGACAGAGACAGAGACAGAGACAGAGACAGAGACAGAGACAGAGACAGAGACAGAGACAGAGACAGAGACAGATACAGAGACAGAGACAGAGACGGAGACAGAGACTGAGACAGAGACAGAGACAGAGACAGAAACAGAGACAGAGACAGAGACAGAGACAGAGGCAGAGACAGAGACAGAGACGCAGACGGAGACAGAGACAGAGACAGAGACATGGACGGAGATAGAGACAGAGACAGAGACAGAGACGGAGACAGAGACGGAGACAAAGACCCAGACAGAGACAGAGACGGAGACAGAGGCAGAGACAGAGCCAGGGACAGAGACGGAGACAGAGACAGAGGGAGAGACAGCGGGAGAGACGGAGACAGAAACGGAGACAGAGACAGATACGGAGACAGAGACAGAGACAGAGACGGAGACAGAGACAGAGACAGAGACAGAGACAGAGACAGAGACAGAGACAGAGACAGAGACAGAGACTGACACAGAGACAGAGACAGAGACGGAGACAGAGACAGAGACAGAGACAGAGACAGAGACAGAGACAGAGACAGAGACAGAGACAGAGACAGAGACAGAGATAGAGACAGAGACAGAGACAGAGGCAGAGACAGAGACGGAGACAGAGACAGAGACAGAGACAGAGACAGAGACAGAGACAGAGACAGAGACAGAGACAGAGACGGAGACAAAGACCGAGACAGAGGCAGAGACACAGACAGAGACAGAGACAGAGACAGAGACAGAAACAGAAACAGAGACAGAGACAGAGACAGAGACAGACACAGAGACAGAGACAGAGACAGAGACAGAGACAGAGACAGAGACGCAGACGGAGACAGAGGCAGAAACAGAGACAGAGACATAGACAGGGACAGCGACAGAGTCAGAGGCAGAGACAGAGACAGAGACTGAGACAGAGACAGAGACAGAGACAGAGACAGAGACAGAGACAGAGACAGAGACAGAGACAGAGACAGAGACTGAGACAGAGACAGAGACAGAGACAGAAACAGAGACAGAGACAGAGACAGAGACAGAGACAGAGACAGAGACGGAGACAGAGACAGAGACAGAGACAGAGACAGAGACTGAGACGGAGACAGAGACAGAGACAGAGACAGAGACAGAGACAGAGACAGAGACAGAGACTGAGACAGAGACAGAGACAGAGACAGAAACAGAGACAGAGACAGAGACAGAGACAGAGGCAGAGACAGAGACAGAGACAGAGACAGAGTCAGAGACAGAGACAGAGACAGAGACAGAGACATGGACGGAGATAGAGACAGAGACAGAGACAGAGACAGAGACGGAGACAGAGACGGAGACAAAGACCCAGACAGAGACAGAGACGGAGACAGAGGCAGAGACAGAGCCAGGGACAGAGACGGAGACAGAGACAGAGGGAGAGACAGCGGGAGAGACGGAGACAGAAACGGAGACAGAGACAGATACGGAGACAGAGACAGAGACAGAGACGGAGACAGAGACAGAGACAGAGACAGAGACAGAGACAGAGACAGAGACTGACACAGAGACAGAGACAGAGACGGAGACAGAGACAGAGACAGAGACAGAGACAGAGACTGAGACAGAGACAGAGACAGAGACAGAGATAGAGACAGAGACAGAGACAGAGGCAGAGACGGAGACGGAGACAGAGACAGAGACAGAGACAGAGACAGAGACAGAGACAGAGACAGAGACAGAGACAGAGACAGAGACGGAGACAAAGACCGAGACAGAGGCAGAGACACAGACAGAGACAGAGACAGAGACAGAAACAGAAACAGAGACAGAGACAGAGACAGAGACAGACACAGAGACAGAGACAGAGACAGAGACAGAGACAGAGACAGAGACGCAGACGGAGACAGAGGCAGAAACAGAGACAGAGACATAGACAGGGACAGCGACAGAGTCAGAGGCAGAGACAGAGACTGAGACAGAGACAGAGACAGAGACAGAGACAGAGACAGAGACAGAGACAGAGACAGAGACAGAGACAGAGACAGAGACAGAGACAGAGACAGAGACAGAGACAGAGACAGAGACAGAGACAGAGACAGAGACAGAGACAGAGACAGAGACAGAGACAGATACAGAGACAGAGACAGAGACGGAGACAGAGACCGAGACAGAGGCAGAGACACAGACAGAGACAGAGACAGAGACAGAGACAGAGACAGAGACAGGGACAGAAACAGAGACAGAGACAGAGACAGAGACAGAGACAGAAACAGAGACAGAGACAGAGACAGAGACAGAGACAGAGACAGAGACGGAGACAAAGACCGAGACGGAGACAGTGACGGAGACAGAGACGGAGACGAAGACCGAGACGGAGACAGTGACGGAGACAGAGGCAGAGACAGGGCCAGGGACAGAGACGGAGACAGGGACGGAGGAAGAGCCACCGACAGAGACAGAGACAGAGACAGAGGCAGAGGCAGAGGCAGAGACAGAGAAAGAGACGGAGACAGAGACAGAGACAGAGACAGAGACGCAGACGGAGACAGAGACAGAGACATAGACAGGGACAGCGACAGAGTCAGAGGCAGAGATAGACACAGAGACAGAGACAGAGACTGAGACAAAGACAGAGACAGAGACAGAGACAGAGACAGAGACAGAGACAGAGACAGAGACAGAGACAGAGACAGAGACAGAGACAGAGACAGAGACAGAGACAGTGGGAGAGACAGCGACAGGGACGGAGACAGAGACAGAGACAGAGACAGAGACAGAGACAGAGACTGAGACAGAGACAGAGACTGAGACAGAGACAGAGACAGAGACAGAAACAGAGACAGAGACAGAGACAGAGACAGAGACAGAGACAGAGACAGAGACAGAGACAGAGACAGAGACAGAGACAGAGACAGAGACAGAGACAGAGACAGAGACAGAGACAGAGGCAGAGACAGAGCCAGGGACAGAGACGGAGACAGAGACAGAGGGAGAGACAGCGAGAGAGACAGAGACAGAAACAGAGACAGCGACAGATACGGAGGCAGAGACAGAGGCAGAGACAGAGACAGAGACAGAGACAGAGACAGAGACAGAGACAGAGACAGAGACAGAGACAGAGACAGAGACGGAGATAGAGACAGAGACAGAGACAGAGACGGAGACAGAGGCAGAGACACAGACAGAGACGGAGAGAGAGACAGAGACAGAGACAGAGACGGAGATAGAGACAGAGACAGAGACGGGGACAGAGACGGAGAAAAAGACCGAGACAGAGACAGAGACGGAGACAGAGGCAGAGACAGAGCCAGGGACAGAGACGGAGACAGAGACAGAGGGAGAGACAGCGAGAGAGACAGAGACAGAGACAGAGGCAGAGACAGAGACAGAGACAGAGACAGATACAGAGACGGAGATAGAGACAGAGACAGAGACAGAGACAGAGACAGAGACAGAGACAGAGACAGAGACACAGACAGAGACAGAGACAGAGACAGAGACAGAGACAGAGGCAGAGACAGAGACAGAGACAGAGACAGAGACAGAGACAGAGACAGATACAGAGACAGAGACAGAGACGGAGACAAAGACCGAGACAGAGGCAGAGACACAGACAGAGACAGAGACAGAGACAGAGACAGAGACAGAGGCAGAGACAGAGCCAGGGACTGAGACGGAGACAGAGACAGAGGGAGAGACAGCGAGAGAGACAGAGACAGAAACGGAGACAGAGACAGATACGGAGGCAGAGACAGAGGCAGAGACAGAGACAGAGGCAGACACGAAGACAGAGACAGAGACAGAGGCAGAGACAGCGGCAGAGACAGAGACAGAGACAGAGACAGAGACAGAGACAGAGACAGTGGCAGAGACAGAGACAGAGACACAGACAGAGACAGAGACAGAGACAGAGACAGAGACAGAGGCAGAGACAGAGACAGAGACAGAGACAGAGACAGAGACAGATACAGAGACAGAGACAGAGACGGAGACAAAGACCGAGACAGAGGCAGAGACACAGACAGAGACAGAGACAGAGACAGAGACAGAGACAGAGGCAGAGACAGAGCCAGGGACAGAGACGGAGACAGAGAAAGAGGGAGAGACAGCGAGAGAGACAGAGACAGAAACAGAGACAGCGACAGATACGGAGGCAGAGACAGAGGCAGAGACAGAGACAGAGACAGAGACAGAGACAGAGGCAGAGACAGAGACAGAGACAGAGACGGAGATAGAGACAGAGACAGAGACAGAGACGGAGACAGAGGCAGAGAGAGAGACAGAGACAGAGACGGAGACAAAGACCGAGACGGAGACAGAGACGGAGACAGAGGCAGAGACAGAGCCAGAGACAGAGACAGAGACAGAGACAGAGACAGAGACGGAGATAGAGACAGAGGCAGATACAGAGACGGAGACAGAGGCAGAGACAGAGCCAGAGACAGAGACAGAGACAGAGACAGAGACGGAGATATAGACAGAGGCAGATACAGAGACGGAGACAGAGGCAGAGACAGAGCCAGAGACAGAGACAGAGACAGAGACAGAGACAGAGACAGAGACAGAGACAGAGACGGAGACAGAGGCAGAGAGAGAGCCAGGGACAGAGACAGAGACAGAGACAGAGGGAGAAACAGCGACAGAGACAGAGACAGAGACAGAGACAGAGACAGAGACAGAGACGGTGACAGAGACGGTGACAGAGGCAGAGACAGAGCCAGGGACAGAGACGGAGACAGAGACAGAGACAGAGACAGAGACACAGACATAGACAGAAGGGCAGGAGACAAGGTCGGAGGCAGAGGGGCAGGAGACAAAGACGGAGACAAGGACGGAGACAAAGACGGACAAGAGACAGAGACGGAGACAGAGACAGAGACAGAGACAGAGACAGAGACAGAGACAGAGACAGAGACAGAGACAGAGACAGAGACAGAGACAGAGACAGAGACAGAGACAGAGACAGAGACAGAGACAGAGACAGAGACAGATACAGAGACAGAGACAGAGACGGAGACAAAGACCGAGACAGAGACAGAGACAGAAACAGAAACAGAGACAGAGACAGAGACAGAGACAGACAGAGAGACAGAGACAGAGACAGAGACAGAGACAGAGACAGAGGCAGAGACAGAGACAGAGACAGAGACAGAGACAGAGACAGAGACAGAGGCAGAGACAGAGACAGAGACAGAGACAGAGACAGAGACAGAGACAGATACAGAGACAGAGACAGAGACGGAGACAAAGACCGAGACAGAGGCAGAGACACAGACAGAGACAGAGACAGAGACAGAGACAGAGACAGAGGCAGAGACAGAGCCAGGGACTGAGACGGAGACAGAGACAGAGGGAGAGACAGCGAGAGAGACAGAGACAGAGACGGAGACAAAGTCCGAGACAGAGGCAGAGACACAGACAGAGACGGAGAGAGAGACAGAGACAGAGACAGAGACGGAGATAGAGACAGAGACAGAGACGGGGACAGAGACGGAGACAAAGACCGAGACAGAGACAGAGACGGAGACAGAGGCAGAGACAGAGCCAGGGACAGAGACGGAGACAGACACAGAGGGAGAGACAGCGAGAGAGACAGAGACAGAGACAGAGACAGAGACAGAGGCAGAGACAGAGACAGAGACAGATACAGAGACGGAGATAGAGACAGAGACAGAGACAGAGACGGAGACAGAGGCAGAGACACAGCCAGAGACAGAGACAGAGACAGAGACAGAGACAGAGACAGAGACAGAGACAGAGACGGAGATATAGACAGAGGCAGATACAGAGACGGAGACAGAGGCAGAGACAGAGCCAGAGACAGAGACAGAGACAGAGACAGAGACAGAGACAGAGACAGAGACAGAGACAGAGACGGAGACAGAGGCAGAGAGAGAGCCAGGGACAGAGACAGAGATAGAGACAGAGGGAGAAACAGCGACAGAGACAGAGACAGAGACAGAGACGGTGACAGAGACGGTGACAGAGGCAGAGACAGAGCCAGGGACAGAGACGGAGACAGAGACAGAGACAGAGACAGAGACACAGACATAGACAGAAGGGCAGGAGACAAGGTCGGAGGCAGAGGGGCAGGAGACAAAGACGGAGACAAGGACGGAGACAAAGACGGACAAGAGACAGAGACGGAGACAGAGACAGAGACAGAGACAGAGACAGAGACAGAGACAGAGACAGAGACAGAGACTGACACAGAGACAGAGACAGAGACGTAGACAGAGACAGAGACAGAGACAGAGACAGAGACAGAGACACAGACATAGACAGAAGGGCAGGAGACAAGGTCGGAGGCAGAGGGGCAGGAGACAAAGACGGAGACAAGGACGGAGACAAAGACGGACAAGAGACAGAGACGGAGACAGAGACAGAGACAGAGACAGAGACAGAGACAGAGACAGAGACAGAGACAGAGACTGACACAGAGACAGAGACAGAGACGTAGACAGAGACAGAGACAGAGACAGAGACAGAGACAGAGACAGAGACAGAGACAGAGACAGAGACAGAGACAGAGATAGAGACAGAGACAGAGACAGAGGCAGAGACAGAGACGGAGACAGAGACAGAGACAGAGACAGAGACGGAGACAGAGACAGAGACAGAGACAGAGACAGAGACAGAGACAGAGACAGAGACAGAGACAGAGACAGAGACAGAGACAGATACAGAGACAGAGACAGAGACGGAGACAAAGACCGAGACAGAGGCAGAGACACAGACAGAGACAGAGACAGAGACAGAGACAGAGACAGAGACAGAGACAGGGACAGAAACAGAGACAGAGACAGAGACAGAGACAGAGACAGAAACAGAGACAGAGACAGAGACAGAGACAGAGACAGAGACAGAGACAGAGACGGAGACAAAGACCGAGACGGAGACAGTGACGGAGACAGAGGCAGAGACAGGGCCAGGGAACGAGACGGAGACAGGGACAGAGGAAGAGCCACCGACAGAGACAGAGACAGAGACAGAGGCAGAGGCAGAGGCAGAGACAGAGAAAGAGACGGAGACAGAGACAGAGACAGAGACAGAGACGCAGACGGAGACAGAGACAGAGACATAGACAGGGACAGCGACAGAGTCAGAGGCAGAGATAGACACAGAGACAGAGACAGAGACTGAGACAAAGACAGAGACAGAGACAGAGACAGAGACAGAGACAGAGACAGAGACAGAGACCGAGACAGAGACAGAGACAGAGACAGAGACAGAGACAGAGACAGAGACGGAGACAAAGACCGAGACAGAGGCAGAGACACAGACAGAGACAGAGACAGAGGCAGAGACAGAGACAGAGACAGAGACGAAGACAGAGACAGAGACAGAGACAGAGACAGCGACAGAGACAGAGACAGAGACAGAGACAGAGACAGAGACAGAGACAGTGGCAGAGACAGAGACAGAGACAGAGACAGAGACAGAGACATAGACGGAGATAGAGACAGAGACAGAGACAGGGACGGAGACAGAGATGGAGACAAAGACCGAGACAGAGACAGAGACGGAGACAGAGGCAGAGACAGAGCCAGGGACAGAGACGGAGACAGAGACAGAGGGAGAGACAGCGAGAGAGACAGAGACAGAAACAGAGACAGCGACAGATACGGAGGCAGAGACAGAGGCAGAGACAGAGACAGAGACAGAGACAGAGACGGAGACAGAGGCAGAGAGAGAGCCAGGGACAGAGACAGAGATAGAGACAGAGGGAGAAACAGCGACAGAGACAGAGACAGAGACAGAGACGGTGACAGAGACGGTGACAGAGGCAGAGACAGAGCCAGGGACAGAGACGGAGACAGAGACAGAGACAGAGACAGAGACACAGACATAGACAGAAGGGCAGGAGACAAGGTCGGAGGCAGAGGGGCAGGAGACAAAGACGGAGACAAGGACGGAGACAAAGACGGACAAGAGACAGAGACGGAGACAGAGACAGAGACAGAGACAGAGACAGAGACAGAGACAGAGACAGAGACAGAGACTGACACAGAGACAGAGACAGAGACGTAGACAGAGACAGAGACAGAGACAGAGACAGAGACAGAGACAGAGACAGAGACAGAGACAGAGACAGAGACAGAGACAGAGATAGAGACAGAGACAGAGACAGAGGCAGAGACAGAGACGGAGACAGAGACAGAGACAGAGACAGAGACGGAGACAGAGACAGAGACAGAGACAGAGACAGAGACAGAGACAGAGACAGAGACGGAGACAGAGACAGAGACAGAGACAGAGACAGAGACTGAGACGGAGACAGAGACAGAGACAGAGACAGAGACAGAGACAGAGACAGAGACAGAGACTGAGACAGAGACAGAGACAGAGACAGAAACAGAGACAGAGACAGAGACAGAGACAGAGGCAGAGACAGAGACAGAGACAGAGACAGAGTCAGAGACAGAGACAGAGACAGAGACAGAGACATGGACGGAGATAGAGACAGAGACTGAGACAGAGACAGAGACGGAGACAGAGACGGAGACAAAGACCCAGACAGAGACAGAGACGGAGACAGAGGCAGAGACAGAGCCAGGGACAGAGACGGAGACAGAGACAGAGGGAGAGACAGCGGGAGAGACGGAGACAGAAACGGAGACAGAGACAGATACGGAGACAGAGACAGAGACAGAGACGGAGACAGAGACAGAGACAGAGACAGAGACAGAGACAGAGACAGAGACAGAGACTGACACAGAGACAGAGACAGAGACGGAGACAGAGACAGAGACAGAGACAGAGACTGAGACAGAGACAGAGACAGAGACAGAGATAGAGACAGAGACAGAGACAGAGGCAGAGACAGAGACGGAGACAGAGACAGAGACAGAGACAGAGACAGAGACAGAGACAGAGACAGAGACAGAGACAGAGACGGAGACAAAGACCGAGACAGAGGCAGAGACACAGACAGAGACAGAGACAGAGACAGAAACAGAAACAGAGACAGAGACAGAGACAGAGACAGACACAGAGACAGAGACAGAGACAGAGACAGAGACAGAGACAGAGACGCAGACGGAGACAGAGGCAGAAACAGAGACAGAGACATAGACAGGGACAGCGACAGAGTCAGAGGCAGAGACAGAGACAGAGACTGAGACAGAGACAGAGACAGAGACAGAGACAGAGACAGAGACAGAGACAGAGACAGAGACAGAGACAGAGACAGAGACAGAGACAGAGACAGAGACAGAGACAGAGACAGAGACAGAGACAGAGACAGATACAGAGACAGAGACAGAGACGGAGACAGAGACCGAGACAGAGGCAGAGACACAGACAGAGACAGAGACAGAGACAGAGACAGAGACAGAGACAGGGACAGAAACAGAGACAGAGACAGAGACAGAGACAGAGACAGAAACAGAGACAGAGACAGAGACAGAGACAGAGACAGAGACAGAGACGGAGACAAAGACCGAGACGGAGACAGTGACGGAGACAGAGACGGAGACAAAGACCGAGACGGAGACAGTGACGGAGACAGAGGCAGAGACAGGGCCAGGGACAGAGACGGAGACAGGGACGGAGGAAGAGCCACCGACAGAGACAGAGACAGAGACAGAGGCAGAGGCAGAGGCAGAGACAGAGAAAGAGACGGAGACAGAGACAGAGACAGAGACAGAGACGCAGACGGAGACAGAGACAGAGACATAGACAGGGACAGCGACAGAGTCAGAGGCAGAGATAGACACAGAGACAGAGACAGAGACTGAGACAAAGACAGAGACAGAGACAGAGACAGAGACAGAGACAGAGACAGAGACAGAGACAGAGACAGAGACAGAGACAGAGACAGAGACAGAGACAGAGACAGAAACAGAGACAGAGACAGTGGGAGAGACAGCGACAGGGACGGAGACAGAGACAGAGACAGAGACAGAGACAGAGACTGAGACAGAGACAGAGACTGAGACAGAGACAGAGACAGAGACAGAAACAGAGACAGAGACAGAGACAGAGACAGAGACAGAGACAGAGACAGAGACAGAGACAGAGACAGAGACAGAGACAGAGACAGAGACAGAGACAGAGACAGAGACAGAGACAGAGGCAGAGACAGAGCCAGGGACAGAGACGGAGACAGAGACAGAGGGAGAGACAGCGAGAGAGACAGAGACAGAAACAGAGACTGCGACAGATACGGAGGCAGAGACAGAGGCAGAGACAGAGACAGAGACAGAGACAGAGACAGAGACAGAGACAGAGACAGAGACAGAGACAGAGACAGAGACGGAGATAGAGACAGAGACAGAGACAGAGACGGAGACAGAGGCAGAGACACAGACAGAGACGGAGAGAGAGACAGAGACAGAGACAGAGACGGAGATAGAGACAGAGACAGAGACGGGGACAGAGACGGAGAAAAAGACCGAGACAGAGACAGAGACGGAGACAGAGGCAGAGACAGAGCCAGGGACAGAGACGGAGACAGAGACAGAGGGAGAGACAGCGAGAGAGACAGAGACAGAGACAGAGGCAGAGACAGAGACAGAGACAGAGACAGATACAGAGACGGAGATAGAGACAGAGACAGAGACAGAGACAGAGACAGAGACAGAGACAGAGACAGAGACACAGACAGAGACAGAGACAGAGACAGAGACAGAGACAGAGGCAGAGACAGAGACAGAGACAGAGACAGAGACAGAGACAGAGACAGATACAGAGACAGAGACAGAGACGGAGACAAAGACCGAGACAGAGGCAGAGACACAGACAGAGACAGAGACAGAGACAGAGACAGAGACAGAGGCAGAGACAGAGCCAGGGACTGAGACGGAGACAGAGACAGAGGGAGAGACAGCGAGAGAGACAGAGACAGAAACGGAGACAGAGACAGATACGGAGGCAGAGACAGAGGCAGAGACAGAGACAGAGGCAGACACGAAGACAGAGACAGAGACAGAGGCAGAGACAGCGGCAGAGACAGAGACAGAGACAGAGACAGAGACAGAGACAGAGACAGTGGCAGAGACAGAGACAGAGACACAGACAGAGACAGAGACAGAGACAGAGACAGAGACAGAGGCAGAGACAGAGACAGAGACAGAGACAGAGACAGAGACAGATACAGAGACAGAGACAGAGACGGAGACAAAGACCGAGACAGAGGCAGAGACACAGACAGAGACAGAGACAGAGACAGAGACAGAGACAGAGGCAGAGACAGAGCCAGGGACAGAGACGGAGACAGAGAAAGAGGGAGAGACAGCGAGAGAGACAGAGACAGAAACAGAGACAGCGACAGATACGGAGGCAGAGACAGAGGCAGAGACAGAGACAGAGACAGAGACAGAGACAGAGACAGAGACAGAGACAGAGACAGAGACGGAGATAGAGACAGAGACAGAGACAGAGACGGAGACAGAGGCAGAGAGAGAGACAGAGACAGAGACGGAGACAAAGACCGAGACGGAGACAGAGACGGAGACAGAGGCAGAGACAGAGCCAGAGACAGAGACAGAGACAGAGACAGAGACAGAGACGGAGATAGAGACAGAGGCAGATACAGAGACGGAGACAGAGGCAGAGACAGAGCCAGAGACAGAGACAGAGACAGAGACAGAGACGGAGATATAGACAGAGGCAGATACAGAGACGGAGACAGAGGCAGAGACAGAGCCAGAGACAGAGACAGAGACAGAGACAGAGACAGAGACAGAGACGGAGATATAGACAGAGGCAGATACAGAGACGGAGACAGAGGCAGAGACAGAGCCAGAGACAGAGACAGAGACAGAGACAGAGACAGAGACAGAGACAGAGACGGAGACAGAGGCAGAGAGAGAGCCAGGGACAGAGACAGAGACAGAGACAGAGGGAGAAACAGCGACAGAGACAGAGACAGAGACAGAGACGGTGACAGAGACGGTGACAGAGGCAGAGACAGAGCCAGGGACAGAGACGGAGACAGAGACAGAGACAGAGACAGAGACACAGACATAGACAGAAGGGCAGGAGACAAGGTCGGAGGCAGAGGGGCAGGAGACAAAGACGGAGACAAGGACGGAGACAAAGACGGACAAGAGACAGAGACGGAGACAGAGACAGAGACAGAGACAGAGACAGAGACAGAGACAGAGACAGAGACAGAGACAGAGACAGAGACTGACACAGAGACAGAGACAGAGACGGAGACAGAGACAGAGACAGAGACAGAGACAGAGACAGAGACAGAGACAGAGACAGAGACAGAGACAGAGACAGAGATAGAGACAGAGACAGAGACAGAGGCAGAGACAGAGACGGAGACAGAGACAGAGACAGAGACAGAGACAGAGACAGAGACAGAGACAGAGACAGAGACAGAGACAGAGACAGAGACAGAGACAGAGACAGAGACAGAGACAGATACAGAGACAGAGACAGAGACGGAGACAAAGACCGAGACAGAGACAGAGACAGAAACAGAAACAGAGGCAGAGACAGAGCCAGAGACAGAGACAGAGACAGAGACAGAGACAGAGACAGGGGGAGAGACAGCGACAGAGACAGGGACTGAGACAGAGACAGAGACAGAGACAGAGACAGAGACAGAGACAGAGACAGAGACAGAGACAGAGACAGAGACAGAGACAGAGACAGAGACAGAGACAGAGACAGAGACAGAGACAGAGACAGAGACAGAGACAGAGACAGAGACAGATACAGAGACAGAGACAGAGACGGAGACAAAGACCGAGACAGAGACAGAGACAGAAACAGAAACAGAGACAGAGACAGAGACAGAGACAGACAGAGAGACAGAGACAGAGACAGAGACAGAGACAGAGACAGAGGCAGAGACAGAGACAGAGACAGAGACAGAGACAGAGACAGAGACAGAGGCAGAGACAGAGACAGAGACAGAGACAGAGACAGAGACAGAGACAGAGACAGATACAGAGACAGAGACAGAGACGGAGACAAAGACCGAGACAGAGGCAGAGAGACAGACAGAGACAGAGACAGAGACAGAGACAGAGACAGAGGCAGAGACAGAGCCAGGGACTGAGACGGAGACAGAGACAGAGGGAGAGACAGCGAGAGAGACAGAGACAGAGACGGAGACAAAGTCCGAGACAGAGGCAGAGACACAGACAGAGACGGAGAGAGAGACAGAGACAGAGACAGAGACGGAGATAGAGACAGAGACAGAGACGGGGACAGAGACGGAGACAAAGACCGAGACAGAGACAGAGACGGAGACAGAGGCAGAGACAGAGCCAGGGACAGAGACGGAGACAGACACAGAGGGAGAGACAGCGAGAGAGACAGAGACAGAGACAGAGACAGAGACAGAGGCAGAGACAGAGACAGAGACAGATACAGAGACGGAGATAGAGACAGAGACAGAGACAGAGACGGAGACAGAGGCAGAGACACAGCCAGAGACAGAGACAGAGACAGAGACAGAGACAGAGACAGAGACAGAGACAGAGACGGAGATATAGACAGAGGCAGATACAGAGACGGAGACAGAGGCAGAGACAGAGCCAGAGACAGAGACAGAGACAGAGACAGAGACAGAGACAGAGACAGAGACGGAGACAGAGGCAGAGAGAGAGCCAGGGACAGAGACAGAGATAGAGACAGAGGGAGAAACAGCGACAGAGACAGAGACAGAGACAGAGACGGTGACAGAGACGGTGACAGAGGCAGAGACAGAGCCAGGGACAGAGACGGAGACAGAGACAGAGACAGAGACAGAGACACAGACATAGACAGAAGGGCAGGAGACAAGGTCGGAGGCAGAGGGGCAGGAGACAAAGACGGAGACAAGGACGGAGACAAAGACGGACAAGAGACAGAGACGGAGACAGAGACAGAGACAGAGACAGAGACAGAGACAGAGACAGAGACAGAGACAGAGACTGACACAGAGACAGAGACAGAGACGTAGACAGAGACAGAGACAGAGACAGAGACAGAGACAGAGACAGAGACAGAGACAGAGATAGAGACAGAGACAGAGACAGAGGCAGAGACAGAGACGGAGACAGAGACAGAGACAGAGACAGAGACGGAGACAGAGACAGAGACAGAGACAGAGACAGAGACAGAGACAGAGACAGAGACAGAGACAGAGACAGAGACAGAGACAGATACAGAGACAGAGACAGAGACGGAGACAAAGACCGAGACAGAGGCAGAGACACAGACAGAGACAGAGACAGAGACAGAGACAGAGACAGAGACAGAGACAGGGACAGAAACAGAGACAGAGACAGAGACAGAGACAGAGACAGAAACAGAGACAGAGACAGAGACAGAGACAGAGACAGAGACAGAGACAGAGACGGAGACAAAGACCGAGACGGAGACAGTGACGGAGACAGAGGCAGAGACAGGGCCAGGGAACGAGACGGAGACAGGGACAGAGGAAGAGCCACCGACAGAGACAGAGACAGAGACAGAGGCAGAGGCAGAGGCAGAGACAGAGAAAGAGACGGAGACAGAGACAGAGACAGAGACAGAGACGCAGACGGAGACAGAGACAGAGACATAGACAGGGACAGCGACAGAGTCAGAGGCAGAGATAGACACAGAGACAGAGACAGAGACTGAGACAAAGACAGAGACAGAGACAGAGACAGAGACAGAGACAGAGACAGAGACAGAGACCGAGACAGAGACAGAGACAGAGACAGAGACAGAGACAGAGACAGAGACGGAGACAAAGACCGAGACAGAGGCAGAGACACAGACAGAGACAGAGACAGAGGCAGAGACAGAGACAGAGACAGAGACGAAGACAGAGACAGAGACAGAGACAGAGACAGCGACAGAGACAGAGACAGAGACAGAGACAGAGACAGAGACAGAGACAGTGGCAGAGACAGAGACAGAGACAGAGACAGAGACAGAGACATAGACGGAGATAGAGACAGAGACAGAGACAGGGACGGAGACAGAGATGGAGACAAAGACCGAGACAGAGACAGAGACGGAGACAGAGGCAGAGACAGAGCCAGGGACAGAGACGGAGACAGAGACAGAGGGAGAGACAGCGAGAGAGACAGAGACAGAAACAGAGACAGCGACAGATACGGAGGCAGAGACAGAGGCAGAGACAGAGACAGAGACAGAGACAGAGACAGATACAGAGACGGAGATAGAGACAGAGACAGAGACAGAGACAGAGACAGAGACAGAGACAGAGATAGAGACAGAGACAGAGACAGAGGCAGAGACAGAGACGGAGACAGAGACAGAGACAGAGACAGAGACAGAGACAGAGACAGAGACAGAGACAGAGACAGAGACAGAGACAGAGACAGAGACAGAGACAGAGACAGAGACAGATACAGAGACAGAGACAGAGACGGAGACAAAGACCGAGACAGAGACAGAGACAGAAACAGAAACAGAGGCAGAGACAGAGCCAGAGACAGAGACAGAGACAGAGACAGAGACAGAGACAGGGGGAGAGACAGCGACAGAGACAGGGACTGAGACAGAGACAGAGACAGAGACAGAGACAGAGACAGAGACAGAGACAGAGACAGAGACAGAGACAGAGACAGAGACAGAGACAGAGACAGAGACAGAGACAGAGACAGAGACAGAGACAGAGACAGAGACAGAGACAGATACAGAGACAGAGACAGAGACGGAGACAAAGACCGAGACAGAGACAGAGACAGAAACAGAAACAGAGACAGAGACAGAGACAGAGACAGACAGAGAGACAGAGACAGAGACAGAGACAGAGACAGAGACAGAGGCAGAGACAGAGACAGAGACAGAGACAGAGACAGAGACAGAGACAGAGGCAGAGACAGAGACAGAGACAGAGACAGAGACAGAGACAGAGACAGAGACAGATACAGAGACAGAGACAGAGACGGAGACAAAGACCGAGACAGAGGCAGAGAGACAGACAGAGACAGAGACAGAGACAGAGACAGAGACAGAGGCAGAGACAGAGCCAGGGACTGAGACGGAGACAGAGACAGAGGGAGAGACAGCGAGAGAGACAGAGACAGAGACGGAGACAAAGTCCGAGACAGAGGCAGAGACACAGACAGAGACGGAGAGAGAGACAGAGACAGAGACAGAGACGGAGATAGAGACAGAGACAGAGACGGGGACAGAGACGGAGACAAAGACCGAGACAGAGACAGAGACGGAGACAGAGGCAGAGACAGAGCCAGGGACAGAGACGGAGACAGACACAGAGGGAGAGACAGCGAGAGAGACAGAGACAGAGACAGAGACAGAGACAGAGGCAGAGACAGAGACAGAGACAGATACAGAGACGGAGATAGAGACAGAGACAGAGACAGAGACGGAGACAGAGGCAGAGACACAGCCAGAGACAGAGACAGAGACAGAGACAGAGACAGAGACAGAGACAGAGACAGAGACGGAGATATAGACAGAGGCAGATACAGAGACGGAGACAGAGGCAGAGACAGAGCCAGAGACAGAGACAGAGACAGAGACAGAGACAGAGACAGAGACAGAGACGGAGACAGAGGCAGAGAGAGAGCCAGGGACAGAGACAGAGATAGAGACAGAGGGAGAAACAGCGACAGAGACAGAGACAGAGACAGAGACGGTGACAGAGACGGTGACAGAGGCAGAGACAGAGCCAGGGACAGAGACGGAGACAGAGACAGAGACAGAGACAGAGACACAGACATAGACAGAAGGGCAGGAGACAAGGTCGGAGGCAGAGGGGCAGGAGACAAAGACGGAGACAAGGACGGAGACAAAGACGGACAAGAGACAGAGACGGAGACAGAGACAGAGACAGAGACAGAGACAGAGACAGAGACAGAGACAGAGACAGAGACTGACACAGAGACAGAGACAGAGACGTAGACAGAGACAGAGACAGAGACAGAGACAGAGACAGAGACAGAGACAGAGACAGAGACAGAGACAGAGACAGAGATAGAGACAGAGACAGAGACAGAGGCAGAGACAGAGACGGAGACAGAGACAGAGACAGAGACAGAGACGGAGACAGAGACAGAGACAGAGACAGAGACAGAGACAGAGACAGAGACAGAGACAGAGACAGAGACAGAGACAGAGACAGATACAGAGACAGAGACAGAGACGGAGACAAAGACCGAGACAGAGGCAGAGACACAGACAGAGACAGAGACAGAGACAGAGACAGAGACAGAGACAGAGACAGGGACAGAAACAGAGACAGAGACAGAGACAGAGACAGAGACAGAAACAGAGACAGAGACAGAGACAGAGACAGAGACAGAGACAGAGACAGAGACGGAGACAAAGACCGAGACGGAGACAGTGACGGAGACAGAGGCAGAGACAGGGCCAGGGAACGAGACGGAGACAGGGACAGAGGAAGAGCCACCGACAGAGACAGAGACAGAGACAGAGGCAGAGGCAGAGGCAGAGACAGAGAAAGAGACGGAGACAGAGACAGAGACAGAGACAGAGACGCAGACGGAGACAGAGACAGAGACATAGACAGGGACAGCGACAGAGTCAGAGGCAGAGATAGACACAGAGACAGAGACAGAGACTGAGACAAAGACAGAGACAGAGACAGAGACAGAGACAGAGACAGAGACAGAGACAGAGACCGAGACAGAGACAGAGACAGAGACAGAGACAGAGACAGAGACAGAGACGGAGACAAAGACCGAGACAGAGGCAGAGACACAGACAGAGACAGAGACAGAGGCAGAGACAGAGACAGAGACAGAGACGAAGACAGAGACAGAGACAGAGACAGAGACAGCGACAGAGACAGAGACAGAGACAGAGACAGAGACAGAGACAGAGACAGTGGCAGAGACAGAGACAGAGACAGAGACAGAGACAGAGACATAGACGGAGATAGAGACAGAGACAGAGACAGGGACGGAGACAGAGATGGAGACAAAGACCGAGACAGAGACAGAGACGGAGACAGAGGCAGAGACAGAGCCAGGGACAGAGACGGAGACAGAGACAGAGGGAGAGACAGCGAGAGAGACAGAGACAGAAACAGAGACAGCGACAGATACGGAGGCAGAGACAGAGGCAGAGACAGAGACAGAGACAGAGACAGAGACAGATACAGAGACGGAGATAGAGACAGAGACAGAGACAGAGACAGAGACAGAGACAGAGACAGAGGCAGAGACAGAGACAGAGACAGAGACAGAGACGGAGACAGAGACGGAGACAAAGACCGAGACAGAGGCAGAGACACAGACAGAGACGGAGAGAGAGACAGAGACAGAGACAGAGACGGAGATAGAGACAGAGACAGAGACGGGGACAGAGACGGAGACAAAGACCGAGACAGAGACAGAGACGGAGACAGAGGCAGAGACAGAGCCAGGGACAGAGACGGAGACAGAGACAGAGGGAGAGACAGCGAGAGAGACAGAGACAGAAACGGAGACAGAGACAGATACGGAGGCAGAGACAGAGGCAGAGACAGAGACAGAGACAGAGACGAAGACAGAGACAGAGACAGAGACAGAGACAGCGGCAGAGACAGAGACAGAGACAGAGACAGAGACAGAGACAGAGACAGAGACAGTGGCAGAGACAGAGACAGAGACAGAGACAGAGACAGAGACAGAGACATAGACGGAGATAGAGACAGAGACAGAGACAGGGACGGAGACAGAGATGGAGACAAAGACCGAGACAGAGACAGAGACGGAGACAGAGGCAGAGACAGAGCCAGGGACAGAGACGGAGACAGAGACAGAGGGAGAGACAGCGAGAGAGACAGAGACAGAAACAGAGACAGCGACAGATACGGAGGCAGAGACAGAGGCAGAGACAGAGACAGAGACAGAGACAGAGACAGAGACAGAGACAGAGACGGAGATAGAGACAGAGACAGAGACAGAGACGGAGACAGAGGCAGAGACAGAGACAGAGACAGAGACGGAGACAAAGACCGAGACGGAGACAGAGACGGAGACAGAGGCAGAGACAGAGCCAGAGACAGAGACAGAGACAGAGACAGAGACGGAGATAGAGACAGAGGCAGATACAGAGACGGAGACAGAGGCAGAGACAGAGCCAGAGACAGAGACAGAGACAGAGACAGAGACAGGGGGAGAGACAGCGACAGAGACAGAGACTGAGACAGAGACAGAGACAGAGACAGAGACAGAGACAGAGACAGAGACAGAGACAGAGACAGAGACAGAGACAGAGACAGAGACAGAGACAGAGACAGAGACAGAGACGGAGACAGAGACGGAGACAAAGACCGAGACAGAGGCAGAGACACAGACAGAGACGGAGAGAGAGACAGAGACAGAGACAGAGACGGAGATAGAGACAGAGACAGAGACGGGGACAGAGACGGAGACAAAGACCGAGACGGAGACAGAGACGGAGACAGAGGCAGAGACAGAGCCAGGGACAGAGACGGAGACAGAGACAGAGGGAGAGACAGCGAGAGAGACAGAGACAGAGACAGAGACAGATACAGAGACAGAGACAGAGACAGAGACAGATACAGAGACAGAGACAGAGACGGAGACAAAGACCGAGACAGAGGCAGAGACACAGACAGAGACAGAGACAGAGACAGAGACAGAGACAGAGGCAGAGACAGAGCCAGGGACTGAGACGGAGACAGAGACAGAGGGAGAGACAGCGAGAGAGACAGAGACAGAAACGGAGACAGAGACAGATACGGAGGCAGAGACAGAGGCAGAGACAGAGACAGAGACAGAGACGAAGACAGAGACAGAGACAGAGACAGAGACAGAGACAGCGGCAGAGACAGAGACAGAGACAGAGACAGAGACAGTGGCAGAGACAGAGACAGAGACAGAGACAGAGACAGAGACAGAGACATAGACGGAGATAGAGACAGAGACAGAGACAGGGACGGAGACAGAGATGGAGACAAAGACCGAGACAGAGACAGAGACGGAGACAGAGGCAGAGACAGAGCCAGGGACAGAGACAGAGCCAGAGACAGAGACAGAGACAGAGACAGAGACAGGGGGAGAGACAGCGACAGAGACAGAGACTGAGACAGAGACAGAGACAGAGACAGAGACAGAGACAGAGACAGAGACAGAGACAGAGACAGAGACAGAGACAGAGACAGAGACAGAGACAGAGACAGAGACGGAGACAGAGACGGAGACAGAGGCAGAGACAGAGGCAGAGACACAGACAGAGACGGAGAGAGAGACAGAGACAGAGACAGAGACAGAGACAGAGACAGCGGCAGAGACAGAGACAGAGACAGAGACAGAGACAGAGACAGAGACAGTGGCAGAGACAGAGACAGAGACAGAGACAGAGACAGAGACAGAGACAGAGACATAGACGGAGATTGAGACAGAGACAGAGACAGGGACGGAGACAGATATGGAGACAAAGACCGAGACAGAGACAGAGACAGAGACAGAGACAGAGACAGAGACATAGACGGAGATAGAGACAGAGACAGAGACAGGGACGGAGACAGAGATGGAGACAAAGACCGAGACAGAGACAGAGACGGAGACAGAGGCAGAGACAGAGCCAGGGACAGAGACGGAGACAGAGACAGAGGGAGAGACAGCGAGAGAGACAGAGACAGAAACAGAGACAGCGACAGATACGGAGGCAGAGACAGAGGCAGAGACAGAGACAGAGACAGAGACAGAGACAGAGACAGAGACAGAGACGGAGACAGAGACAGAGACGGAGACAGAGGCAGAGACAGAGACAGAGACAGAGACGGAGACAAAGACCGAGACGGAGACAGAGACGGAGACAGAGGCAGAGACAGAGCCAGAGACAGAGACAGAGACAGAGACAGAGACAGAGACGGAGATAGAGACAGAGGCAGATACAGAGACGGAGACAGAGGCAGAGACAGAGCCAGAGACAGAGACAGAGACAGAGACAGAGACAGGGGGAGAGACAGCGACAGAGACAGAGACTGAGACAGAGACAGAGACAGAGACAGAGACAGAGACAGAGACAGAGACAGAGACAGAGACAGAGACAGAGACAGAGACAGAGACAGAGACAGAGACAGAGACAGAGACGGAGACAGAGACGGAGACAAAGACCGAGACAGAGGCAGAGACACAGACAGAGACGGAGAGAGAGACAGAGACAGAGACAGAGACGGAGATAGAGACAGAGACAGAGACGGGGACAGAGACGGAGACAAAGACCGAGACAGAGACAGAGACGGAGACAGAGGCAGAGACAGAGACAGAGACGGAGACAAAGACCGAGACAGAGGCAGAGACACAGACAGAGACAGAGACAGAGACAGAGACAGAGACAGAGACAGAGACAGAGACAGAGACAGAGACAGAGACAGCGGCAGAGACAGAGACAGAGACAGAGACAGAGACAGAGACAGAGACAGTGGCAGAGACAGAGACAGAGACAGAGACAGAGACAGAGACAGAGACAGAGACATAGACGGAGATAGAGACAGAGACAGAGACAGGGACGGAGACAGAGATGGAGACAAAGACCGAGACAGAGACAGAGACGGAGACAGAGGCAGAGACAGAGCCAGGGACAGAGACGGAGACAGAGACAGAGGGAGAGACAGCGAGAGAGACAGAGACAGAAACAGAGACAGCGACAGATACGGAGGCAGAGACAGAGGCAGAGACAGAGACAGAGACAGAGACAGAGACAGAGACAGAGACAGAGACGGAGACAAAGACCGAGACGGAGACAGAGACGGAGACAGAGGCAGAGACAGAGCCAGAGACAGAGACAGAGACAGAGACAGAGACGGAGATAGAGACAGAGGCAGATACAGAGACGGAGACAGAGGCAGAGACAGAGCCAGAGACAGAGACAGAGACAGAGACAGAGACAGGGGGAGAGACAGCGACAGAGACAGAGACTGAGACAGAGACAGAGACAGAGACAGAGACAGAGACAGAGACAGAGACAGAGACAGAGACAGAGACAGAGACAGAGACAGAGACAGAGACAGAGACGGAGACAGAGACGGAGACAAAGACCGAGACAGAGGCAGAGACACAGACAGAGACGGAGAGAGAGACAGAGACAGAGACAGAGACGGAGATAGAGACAGAGACAGAGACGGGGACAGAGACGGAGACAAAGACCGAGACAGAGACAGAGACGGAGACAGAGGCAGAGACAGAGACAGAGACAGAGACAGAGGCAGAGACAGAGACAGAGACAGAGACAGAGACAGAGACGGAGACAAAGACCGAGACAGAGACAGAGGCAGAGACAGAGCCAGGGACAGAGACGAAAACAGGGACAGAGGGAGAGGCAGCGACAGAGACAGAGACAGAGACAGAGGCAGCGGCAGAGGCAGACACAGAGACAGAGACAGAGACAGAGACAGAGACAGAGACAGAGACAGAGACAGAGACAGAGACAGAGACAGAGACAGACACAGAGACAGAGGCAGAGACAGAGAAAGAGACAGAGACAGAGGCAGAGACAGAGACAGAGACAGAGACGGAGACAGAGACAGATACATAGACGGAGACAGAGACAGAGACAGAGACGGAGACAAAGACCGAGACAGAGACAGAGACGGTGACAGAGGCAGAGACAGAGCCAGGGACAGAGACGGAGACAGAGACAGAGACTGGGACAGAGACGGAGACAGAGACAGAGACAGAGACAGAGACAGAGACAGAGACAGAGACAGAGACAGAGACAGAGACAGAGACAGAGACGGATTCAGAGACAGAGACACAGACAGGGACAGATACATAGACAGAGACAGAGACAAAGGCAGAGACACAGACAGAGACAGATACATAGACAGAAACAGAGACAGAGACAGAGACGGAGACAAAGACCGAGACAGAGGCAGGGACAAAGACAGAGACAAAGACCGAGACAGAGACAGAGACGGTGACAGAGGCAGAGACAGAGCCAGAGACAGAGACAGAGACAGAGACAGAGACAGAGACAGAGACGGAGATATAGACAGAGGCAGATACAGAGACGGAGACAGAGGCAGAGACAGAGCCAGAGACAGAGACAGAGACAGAGACAGAGACAGAGACAGAGACAGAGACGGAGACAGAGGCAGAGAGAGAGCCAGGGACAGAGACAGAGACAGAGACAGAGGGAGAAACAGCGACAGAGACAGAGACAGAGACAGAGACGGTGACAGAGACGGTGACAGAGGCAGAGACAGAGCCAGGGACAGAGACGGAGACAGAGACAGAGACAGAGACAGAGACACAGACATAGACAGAAGGGCAGGAGACAAAGTCGGAGGCAGAGGGGCAGGAGACAAAGACGGAGACAAGGACGGAGACAAAGACGGACAAGACACAGAGACGGAGACAGAGACAGAGACAGAGACAGAGACAGAGACAGAGACAGAGACAGAGACAGAGACAGAGACAGAGACAGGGACAGAGACAGAGACAGAGACAGAGACAGAGACAGAGACAGAGACAGAGACAGATACAGAGACAGAGACAGAGATGGGGACAAAGACCGAGACAGAGGCAGAGACACAGACAGAGACAGAGACAGAGACAGAAACATAGACAGGGACAGAGGCAGAAACAGAGACAGAGACAGAGACAGAGACAGAGACAGAGACAGAGACAGAGACAGAGACAGAGACAGAGACAGAGACAGAGACAGAGACAGAGACAGAGACAGAGACAGAGGCAGAGACACAGACAGAGACAGAGACAGAGACGGAGACAGAGACAGAGACAGAGACAGAGACAGAGGCAGAGACAGAGACAGAGACAGAGACAGAGACAGAGACGGAGACAAAGACCGAGACAGAGACAGAGGCAGAGACAGAGCCAGGGACAGAGACGAAAACAGGGACAGAGGGAGAGGCAGCGACAGAGACAGAGACAGAGACAGAGGCAGCGGCAGAGGCAGACACAGAGACAGAGACAGAGACAGAGACAGAGACAGAGACAGAGACAGAGACAGAGACAGAGACAGAGACAGAGACAGACACAGAGACAGAGGCAGAGACAGAGAAAGAGACAGAGACAGAGGCAGAGACAGAGACAGAGACAGAGACGGAGACAGAGACAGATACATAGACGGAGACAGAGACAGAGACAGAGACGGAGACAAAGACCGAGACAGAGACAGAGACGGTGACAGAGGCAGAGACAGAGCCAGGGACAGAGACGGAGACAGAGACAGAGACTGGGACAGAGACGGAGACAGAGACAGAGACAGAGACAGAGACAGAGACAGAGACAGAGACAGAGACAGAGACAGAGACAGAGACAGAGACAGAGACGGATTCAGGGACAGAGACACAGACAGGGACAGATACATAGACAGAGACAGAGACAAAGGCAGAGACACAGACAGAGACAGATACATAGACAGAAACAGAGACAGAGACAGAGACGGAGACAAAGACCGAGACAGAGGCAGGGACAAAGACAGAGACAAAGACCGAGACAGAGACAGAGACGGTGACAGAGGCAGAGACAGAGCCAGGGACAGAGACGGAGACAGAGACAGAGACTGGGACAGAGACGGAGACAGAGACTGAGACGCGGACGGAGACAGAGACGGAGACATATACAGGGACAGCGACAGAGTCGGAGGCAGGGACAGAGACAGAGACAGAGGCAGAGTCTCAGACAGAGACAGAGACGGAGACAGAGACAGAGACAAAGACCGAGACAGAGACAGAGACGGTGACAGAGGCAGAGACAGGGACAGAGACAGAGACAGAGACAGAGACAGAGACAGAGACAGAGACAGAGACAGATACAGAGACAGAGACAGAGATGGGGACAAAGACAGAGACAGAGACAGAGACAGAAACATAGACAGGGACAGAGGCAGAAACAGAGACAGAGACAGAGACAGAGACAGAGACAGAGACAGAGACAGAGACAGAGACAGAGACAGAGACAGAGACAGAGACAGAGACAGAGACAGAGACAGAGACAGAGACAGAGGCAGAGACACAGACGGAGACAGAGACAGAGACGGAGACAGAGACAGAGACAGAGACAGAGACAGAGGCAGAGACAGAGACAGAGACAGAGACAGAGACAGAGACGGAGACAAAGACCGAGACAGAGACAGAGGCAGAGACAGAGCCAGGGACAGAGACGAAAACAGGGACAGAGGGAGAGGCAGCGACAGAGACAGAGACAGAGACAGAGGCAGCGGCAGAGGCAGACACAGAGACAGAGACAGAGACAGAGACAGAGACAGAGACAGAGACAGAGACAGAGACAGAGACAGAGACAGAGACAGAGACAGAGACAGAGACAGAGACAGAGGCAGAGACAGAGAAAGAGACAGAGACAGAGGCAGAGACAGAGACAGAGACACAGACGGAGACAGAGACAGATACATAGACGGAGACAGAGACAGAGACAGAGACGGGGACAAAGACCGAGACAGAGACAGAGACGGTGACAGAGGCAGAGACAGAGCCAGGGACAGAGACGGAGACAGAGACAGAGACTGGGACAGAGACGGAGACAGAGACAGAGACAGAGACAGAGACAGAGACAGAGACAGAGACAGAGACGGATTCAGAGACAGAGACACAGACAGGGACAGATACATAGACAGAGACAGAGACAAAGGCAGAGACACAGACAGAGACAGATACATAGACAGAAACAGAGACAGAGACAGAGACGGAGACAAAGACCGAGACAGAGGCAGGGACAAAGACAGAGACAAAGACCGAGACAGAGACAGAGACGGTGACAGAGGCAGAGACAGAGCCAGGGACAGAGACGGAGACAGAGACAGAGACTGGGACAGAGACGGAGACAGAGACTGAGACGCGGACGGAGACAGAGACGGAGACATATACAGGGACAGCGACAGAGTCGGAGGCAGGGACAGAGACAGAGACAGAGGCAGAGTCTCAGACAGAGACAGAGACGGAGACAGAGACAGAGACAAAGACCGAGACAGAGACAGAGACGGTGACAGAGGCAGAGACAGAGCCAGGGACAGAGACGGAGACAGAGACAGAGACTGGGACAGAGACGGAGACAGAGACAGAGACAGAGACGGAGACAGAGACCGAGACAGAGACGGATTCAGAGACAGAGACACAGACAGGGACAGATACATAGACAGAGACAGAGACAGAGACAGAGACGGAGACAAAGACCGAGACAGAGACAGAGACAGAGACAGAGACAGAGACAGAGACAAAGACCGAGACAGAGACCGTGACGGTGACAGAGGCAGAGGCAGAGCCAGGGACAGAGACGGAGACAGAGACAGATACTGGGACAGAGACAGAGACAGAGACAGAGACTGAGACAGAGACAGAGACAGAGACAGAGACAGAGACAGAGACAGAGACAGAGACAGAGACAGAGGCAGAGACAGAGACAGAGACAGAGACAGAGACGGAGACAGAGACAGAGACAGAGACAGAGGCAGAGACAGAGGCAGAGACACAGACAGAGACAGAGACAGAGACAGAGACAGAGACAGAGACAGAGACAGAGACAGAGACAGAGGCAGAGACAGAGGCAGAGACACAGACAGAGACAGAGACAGAGACGGAGACAGAGACAGAGACAGAGACAGAGACAGAGGCAGAGACAGAGACAGAGACAGAGACAGAGACAGAGACGGAGACAAAGACCGAGACAGAGACAGAGGCAGAGACAGAGCCAGGGACAGAGACGAAAACAGGGACAGAGGGAGAGGCAGCGACAGAGACAGAGACAGAGACAGAGACAGAGACAGGGACAGAGACAGAGACAGAGACAGAGACAGAGACAGAGACAGAGACAGAGACAGAGACAGAGACAGAGACAGAGACAGAGACAGAGACAGAGACAGAGACAGAGACAGAGACAGAGACAGAGACAGAGACAGAGACAGAGACAGAGGCAGAGACAGAGAAAGAGACAGAGACAGAGGCAGAGACAGAGACAGAGACAGAGACGGAGACAGAGACAGATACATAGACGGAGACAGAGACAGAGACAGAGACAGAGACAGAGACAGAGACGGATTCAGAGACAGAGACACAGACAGGGACAGATACATAGACAGAGACAGAGACAAAGGCAGAGACACAGACAGAGACAGATACATAGACAGAAACAGAGACAGAGACAGAGACGGAGACAAAGACCGAGACAGAGGCAGGGACAAAGACAGAGACAAAGACCGAGACAGAGACAGAGACGGTGACAGAGGCAGAGACAGAGCCAGGGACAGAGACGGAGACAGAGACAGAGACTGGGACAGAGACGGAGAGAGAGACGGAGACATATACAGGGACAGCGACAGAGTCGGAGGCAGGGACAGAGACAGAGACAGAGGCAGAGTCTCAGACAGAGACAGAGACGGAGACATAGACAGAGACAAAGACCGAGACAGAGACAGAGACGGTGACAGAGGCAGAGACAGAGCCAGGGACAGAGACGGAGACAGAGACAGAGACTGGGACAGAGACGGAGACAGAGACAGAGACAGAGACGGAGACAGAGACCGAGACAGAGACGGATTCAGAGACAGAGACACAGACAGGGACAGATACATAGACAGAGACAGAGACAAAGACAGAGACACAGACAGAGACAGATACATAGACAGAGACAGAGACAGAGACAGAGACGGAGACAAAGACCGAGACAGAGACAGAGACAGAGACAGAGACAGAGACAAAGACCGAGACAGAGACCGTGACGGTGACAGAGGCAGAGGCAGAGCCAGGGACAGAGACGGAGACAGAGACAGATACTGGGACAGAGACAGAGACAGAGACAGAGACTGAGACAGAGACAGAGACAGAGACAGAGACAGAGACAGAGACAGAGACAGAGACAGAGGCAGAGACAGAGACAGAGACAGAGACAGAGACGGAGACAGAGACAGAGACAGAGACAGAGACTGAGACAGAGACAGAAACAGCGGCAGAGACAGAGACGGAGACAGAGACAGAGACACAGACAGAGACAGAGACAGAGACAGAGACGGAGTTAGAGACAGAGACAGAGACACAGGCAGAGACAGAGACAGAGACGGAGACAGAGACAGAGACAGAGACAGAGACAGAGACAGAGGCAGAGACAGAGACAGAGACAGAGACAGAGACGGAGACAGAGACAGAGACTGAGACTGAGGCAGAGACAGAGACAGGGACAGAGACAGAGACATAGACAGATACAGAGACAGAGACAGACACGGAGACAAAGACCGAGACAGAGGCAGAGACACAGACAGAGACAGAGACGGAGACAAAGACCGAGACAGAGACAGAGACGGAGACAGGGGCAGAGACAGAGCCAGGGACAGAGACGAAGACAGGGACAGAGGGAGAGACAGCGACAGAGACAGAGACAGAGACAGAGACAGAGACAGAGACAGAGACAGAGACAGAGACAGAGACAGAGGCAGAGACAGAGACTGGGACAGAGACGGAGACAGAGACAGAGACAGAGACAGAGACAGAGACAGAGACAGAGACAGAGACAGAGACAGAGACAGAGACAGAGACGGATTCAGAGACAGAGACACAGACAGGGACAGATACATAGACAGAGACAGAGACAAAGACTGAGACACAGACAGAGACAGATACATAGACAGAGACAGAGACAGAGACAGAGACGGAGACAAAGGCCGAGACAGAGACAGAGACAGAGACAGAGACAGAGACAGAGACAAAGACCGAGACAGAGACCGTGACGGTGACAGAGGCAGAGGCAGAGCCAGGGACAGAGACGGAGACAGAGGCAGAGACTGGGACAGAGCTGGAGACAGAGACAGGGACGCAGACGGAGACAGAGACAGAGACATAGACAGGGACAGCGACAGAGTCAGAGGCAGAGATAGACACAGAGACAGAGACAGAGACAGAGACAGAGACAGAGACAGAGACAGAGAGAGAGACAGATACAGCGACAGAGACAGAGACGGGGTCAAAGACCGAGACAGAGGCAGAGACAGAGACGGGGACAAAGACCGAGACAGAGGCAGAGACACAGACAGAGACAGAGACAGAGACAGAGACGGATTCAGAGACAGAGACACAGACAGGGACAGATACATAGACAGAGACAGAGACAAAGACTGAGGCACAGACAGAGACAGATACATAGACAGAGACAGAGACAGAGACAGAGACAGAGACGGAGACAAAGATCGAGACAGAGACAGAGACGGAGACAGAGGCAGAGGCAGAGACAGAGACAGAGACAGAGACAGAGACAGAGACAGAGACAGAGACAGAGACAGAGACAGAGACAGAGACAGAGACAGAGACAGAGACAGAGACAGAGACAGAGACAGAGAAAGAGACAGAGACAGAGGCAGAGACAGAGACAGAGACAAAGACTGAGGCACAGACAGAGACAGATACATAGACAGAGACAGAGACAGAGACAGAGACGGAGACAAAGATCGAGACAGAGACAGAGACGGAGACAGAGGCAGAGGCAGAGACAGAGACAGAGACAGAGACAGAGACAGAGACAGAGACAGAGACAGAGACAGAGACAGAGACAGAGACAGAGACAGAGACAGAGAAAGAGACAGAGACAGAGGCAGAGACAGAGACAGGGACAGAGACAGAGACAGAGACACAGACAGAGACAGAGACAGAGACGGAGACAGAAACAGAGACAGAGACAGAGACAGAGACGGAGACAAAGACCGAGACAGAGACAGAGACGGAGACAGAGGCAGAGACAGAGCCAGGGACAGTGACGAAGACAGGGACAGAGGGAGAGACAGCGAGAGAGACAGAGACTGAGACAGAGACAGAGACAGAGGCAGAGGCATAGACAGAGACAGGGACAGAGACAGAGACAGAGACAGAGACAGAGACAGAGACAGAGACAGAGACAGAGACAGAGACAGAGACAGAGACAGAAACAGAGACAGAGACAGAGACAGAGACAGAGACAGAGACAGAGACTGGGACAGAGACAGAAACAGCGGCAGAGACAGAGACAGAGACGGAGACAGAGACAGAGACAGAGACAGAGACAGAGACAGAGACAGAGACAGAGACAGAGACAGAGACAGAGACAGAGACAGAGACAGAGACGGAAACAAAGACCGAGACAGAGACAGAGACGGAGACAGAAACAGAGACAGAGACAGAGACAGAGACAGAGACAGAGACAGAGACGGAGACAAAGACCGAGACAGAGACAAAGACGGAGACAGAGGCAGAGACAGAGCCAGGGACAGAGACAGAGACGGAGACAAAGACAGAGACAGAGACAGAGGCAGAGGCAGAGACAGAGACAGAGACAGAGACAGAGACAGAGACAGAGACAGAGACAGAGACAGAGACAGAGACAGAGACAGAGACAGAGAAAGAGACAGAGACAGAGGCAGAGACAGAGACAGGGACAGAGACAGAGACGGAGACAGAGACAGAGACAGAGACTGAGACAGAGACAGAAACAGCGGCAGAGACAGAGACGGAGACAGAGACAGAGACACACACAGAGACAGAGACAGAGACAGAGACAGAGACAGAGACACAGACAGAGACAGAGACAGAGACGGAGACAGAAACAGAGACAGAGACAGAGACAGAGACAGAGACAGAGACAGAGACAGAGACGGAGGCAAAGACCGAGACAGAGACAGAGACGGAGACAGAGGCAGAGACAGAGCCAGGGACAGAGACGAAGACAGGGACAGAGGGAGAGACAGCGACAGAGACAGAGACAGTGACAGAGAGAGAGACAGAGGCAGAGGCAGAGACAGAGACAGGGACAGAGACAGAGACAGAGACAGAGACAGAGACACAGACAGAGACAGAGACAGAGACGGAGACAGAAACAGAGACAGAGACAGAGACAGAGACGGAGACAAAGACCGAGACAGAGACAGAGACGGAGACAGAGGCAGAGACAGAGCCAGGGACAGTGACGAAGACAGGGACAGAGGGAGAGACAGCGAGAGAGACAGAGACTGAGACAGAGACAGAGACAGAGGCAGAGGCATAGACAGAGACAGGGACAGAGACAGAGACAGAGACAGAGACAGAGACAGAGACAGAGACAGAGACAGAGACAGAGACAGAGACAGAAACAGAGACAGAGACAGAGAAAGAGACAGAGACAGAGGCAGAGACAGAGACAGAGACAGAGACGGAGACAGAGACAGAGACAGAGACTGAGACAGAGACAGAAACAGCGGCAGAGACAGTGACAGAGACGGAGACAAAGACCGAGACAGAGACAGAGACGGAGACAGAGGCAGAGACAGAGCCAGGGACAGAGACGAAGACAGGGACAGAGGGAGAGACAGCGACAGAGACAGAGACAGTGACAGAGGGAGAGACAGAGGCAGAGGCAGAGACAGAGACAGAGACAGAGACTGAGACAGAGACAGAAACAGCGGCAGAGACAGTGACAGAGACGGAGACAAAGACCGAGACAGAGACAGAGACGGAGACACAGACATAGACAGAAGGGCAGGAGACAAAGTCGGAGGCAGAGGGGCAGGAGACAAAGACGGAGACAAGGACGGAGACAAAGACGGACAAGACACAGAGACGGAGACAGAGACAGAGACAGAGACAGAGACAGAGACAGAGACAGAGACAGAGACAGAGACAGAGACAGAGACAGAGACAGAGACAGAGACAGAGACAGAGACAGAGACAGAGACAGAGACAGAGACAGAGACAGAGACAGAGACAGAGACGGAGACAGAGACGGAGACAAAGACCGAGACAGAGGCAGAGACACACACAGAGACGGAGAGAGAGACAGAGACAGAGACAGAGACGGAGATAGAGACAGAGACAGAGACGGGGACAGAGACGGAGACAAAGACCGAGACAGAGACAGAGACGGAGACAGAGGCAGAGACAGAGCCAGGGACAGAGACGGAGACAGAGACAGAGGGAGAGACAGCGAGAGAGACAGAGACAGAGACAGAGACGGTGACAGAGACGGTGACAGAGGCAGAGACAGAGCCAGGGACAGAGACGGAGACAGAGACAGAGACAGAGACAGAGACAGAGACACAGACATAGACAGAAGGGCAGGAGACAAAGTCGGAGGCAGAGGGGCAGGAGACAAAGACGGAGACAAGGACGGAGACAAAGACGGACAAGACACAGAGACGGAGACAGAGACAGAGACAGAGACAGAGACAGAGACAGAGACAGAGACAGAGACAGAGACAGAGACAGAGACAGGGACAGAGACAGAGACAGAGACAGAGACAGAGACAGAGACAGAGACAGAGACAGAGACAGATACAGAGACAGAGACAGAGATGGGGACAAAGACCGAGACAGAGGCAGAGACACAGACAGAGACAGAGACAGAGACTGAAACATAGACAGGGACAGAGGCAGAAACAGAGACAGAGACAGAGACAGAGACAGAGGCAGAGACAGAGACAGAGACAGAGACAGAGACAGAGACAGAGACAGAGACAGAGACAGAGGCAGAGACAGAGGCAGAGACACAGACAGAGACAGAGACAGAGACGGAGACAGAGACAGAGACAGAGACAGAGACAGAGGCAGAGACAGAGACAGAGACAGAGACAGAGACAGAGACGGAGACAAAGACCGAGACAGAGACAGAGGCCGAGACAGAGCCAGGGACAGAGACGAAAACAGGGACAGAGGGAGAGGCAGCGACAGAGACAGAGACAGAGACAGAGGCAGCGGCAGAGGCAGACACAGAGACAGAGACAGAGACAGAGACAGAGACAGAGACAGAGGCAGAGACAGAGATAGAGACAGAGACAGAGGCAGAGACAGAGACAGAGACAGAGACGGAGACAGAGACAGATACATAGATGGAGACAGAGACAGAGACAGAGACGGAGACAAAGACCGAGACAGAGACAGAGACGGTGACAGAGGCAGAGACAGAGCCAGGGACAGAGACGGAGACAGAGACAGAGACTGGGACAGAGACGGAGACAGAGACAGAGACAGAGACAGAGACAGAGACAGAGACAGAGACAGAGACAGAGACAGAGACAGAGACGGATTCAGAGACAGAGACACAGACAGGGACAGATACATAGACAGAGACAGAGACAAAGGCAGAGACACAGACAGAGACAGATACATAGACAGAAACAGAGACAGAGACAGAGACGGAGACAAAGACCGAGACAGAGGCAGGGACAAAGACAGAGACAAAGACCGAGACAGAGACAGAGACGGTGACAGAGGCAGAGACAGAGCCAGGGACAGAGACGGAGACAGAGACAGAGACTGGGACAGAGACGGAGACAGAGACGGAGACATATACAGGGACAGCGACAGAGTCGGAGGCAGGGACAGAGACAGAGACAGAGGCAGAGTCTCAGACAGAGACAGAGACGGAGACATAGACAGAGACAAAGACCGAGACAGAGACAGAGACGGTGACAGAGGCAGAGACAGAGCCAGGGACAGAGACGGAGACAGAGACAGAGACTGGGACAGAGACGGAGACAGAGACAGAGACAGAGACGGAGACAGAGACCGAGACAGAGACGGATTCAGAGACAGAGACACAGACAGGGACAGATACATAGACAGAGACAGAGACAAAGACAGAGACACAGACAGAGACAGATACATAGACAGAGACAGAGACAGAGACAGAGACGGAGACAAAGACCGAGACAGAGACAGAGACAGAGACAGAGACAGAGACAGAGACAAAGACCGAGACAGAGACCGTGACGGTGACAGAGGCAGAGGCAGAGCCAGGGACAGAGACAGGGACAGAGACAGAGACATAGACAGATACAGAGACAGAGACAGAGACGGAGACAAAGACCGAGACAGAGGCAGAGACACAGACAGAGACAGAGACGGAGACAAAGACCGAGACAGAGACAGAGACGGAGACAGGGGCAGAGACAGAGCCAGGGACAGAGACGAAGACAGGGACAGAGGGAGAGACAGCGACAGAGACAGAGACAGAGACAGAGACAGAGACAGAGACAGAGACAGAGACAGAGACAGAGGCAGAGACAGAGACTGGGACAGAGACGGAGACAGAGACAGAGACAGAGACAGAGACAGAGACAGAGACAGAGACAGAGACAGAGACACAGACAGAGACAGATACATAGACAGAGACAGAGACAGAGACAGAGACGGAGACAAAGGCCGAGACAGAGACAGAGACAGAGACAGAGACAGAGACAGAGACAAAGACCGAGACAGAGACCGTGACGGTGACAGAGGCAGAGGCAGAGCCAGGGACAGAGACGGAGACAGAGGCAGAGACTGGGACAGAGCTGGAGACAGAGACAGGGACGCAGACGGAGACAGAGACAGAGACATAGACAGGGACAGCGACAGAGTCAGAGGCAGAGATAGACACAGAGACAGAGACAGAGACAGAGACAGAGACAGAGACAGAGACAGAGACAGAGAGAGAGACAGATACAGCGACAGAGACAGAGACGTGGTCAAAGACCGAGACAGAGGCAGAGACAGAGACAGAGACGGAGACAAAGATCGAGACAGAGACAGAGACGGAGACAGAGGCAGAGGCAGAGACAGAGACAGAGACAGAGACAGAGACAGAGACAGAGACGGAGACAAAGATCGAGACAGAGACAGAGACGGAGACAGAGGCAGAGGCAGAGACAGAGACAGAGACAGAGACAGAGACAGAGACAGAGACAGAGACAGAGACAGAGACAGAGACAGAGACAGAGACAGAGACAGAGACAGAGAAAGAGACAGAGACAGAGGCAGAGACAGAGACAGGGACAGAGACAGAGACGGAGACAGAGACAGAGACAAAGACCGAGACAGAGGCAGGGACAAAGACAGAGACAAAGACCGAGACAGAGACAGAGACGGTGACAGAGGCAGAGACAGAGCCAGGGACAGAGACGGAGACAGAGACAGAGACTGGGACAGAGACGGAGACAGAGACGGAGACATATACAGGGACAGCGACAGAGTCGGAGGCAGGGACAGAGACAGAGACAGAGGCAGAGTCTCAGACAGAGACAGAGACGGAGACATAGACAGAGACAAAGACCGAGACAGAGACAGAGACGGTGACAGAGGCAGAGACAGAGCCAGGGACAGAGACGGAGACAGAGACAGAGACTGGGACAGAGACGGAGACAGAGACAGAGACAGAGACGGAGACAGAGACCGAGACAGAGACGGATTCAGAGACAGAGACACAGACAGGGACAGATACATAGACAGAGACAGAGACAAAGACAGAGACACAGACAGAGACAGATACATAGACAGAGACAGAGACAGAGACAGAGACGGAGACAAAGACCGAGACAGAGACAGAGACAGAGACAGAGACAGAGACAGAGACAAAGACCGAGACAGAGACCGTGACGGTGACAGAGGCAGAGGCAGAGCCAGGGACAGAGACGGAGACAGAGACAGATACTGGGACAGAGACAGAGACAGAGACAGAGACTGAGACAGAGACAGAGACAGAGACAGAGACAGAGACAGAGACAGAGGCAGAGACAGAGACAGAGACAGAGACAGAGACGGAGACAGAGACAGAGACAGAGACAGAGACTGAGACAGAGACAGAAACAGCGGCAGAGACAGAGACGGAGACAGAGACAGAGACGCAGACAGAGACAGAGACAGAGACAGAGACGGAGTTAGAGACAGAGACAGAGACACAGGCAGAGACAGAGACAGAGACGGAGACAGAGACAGAGACAGAGACAGAGACAGAGACAGAGGCAGAGACAGAGACAGAGACAAAGACAGAGACGGAGACAGAGACAGAGACTGAGACTGAGACAGAGACAGGGACAGAGACAGAGACATAGACAGATACAGAGACAGAGACAGAGACGGAGACAAAGACCGAGACAGAGGCAGAGACACAGACAGAGACAGAGACGGAGACAAAGACCGAGACAGAGACAGAGACGGAGACAGGGGCAGAGACAGAGCCAGGGACAGAGACGAAGACAGGGACAGAGGGAGAGACAGCGACAGAGACAGAGACAGAGACAGAGACAGAGACAGAGACAGAGACAGAGACAGAGACAGAGACAGAGACAGAGGCAGAGACAGAGACTGGGACAGAGACGGAGACAGAGACAGAGACAGAGACAGAGACAGAGACAGAGACAGAGACAGAGACAGAGACACAGACAGAGACAGATACATAGACAGAGACAGAGACAGAGACAGAGACGGAGACAAAGGCCGAGACAGAGACAGAGACAGAGACAGAGACAGAGACAGAGACAAAGAACGAGACAGAGACCGTGACGGTGACAGAGGCAGAGGCAGAGCCAGGGACAGAGACGGAGACAGAGGCAGAGACTGGGACAGAGCTGGAGACAGAGACAGGGACGCAGACGGAGACAGAGACAGAGACATAGACAGGGACAGCGACAGAGTCAGAGGCAGAGATAGACACAGAGACAGAGACAGAGACAGAGACAGAGACAGAGACAGAGACAGAGACAGAGAGAGAGACAGATACAGCGACAGAGACAGAGACGGGGTCAAAGACCGAGACAGAGGCAGAGACAGAGACGGGGACAAAGACCGAGACAGAGGCAGAGACACAGACAGAGACAGAGACAGAGACAGAGACGGATTCAGAGACAGAGACACAGACAGGGACAGATACATAGACAGAGACAGAGACAAAGACTGAGACACAGACAGAGACAGATACATAGACAGAGACAGAGACAGAGACAGAGACGGAGACAAAGATCGAGACAGAGACAGAGACGGAGACAGAGGCAGAGGCAGAGACAGAGACAGAGACAGAGACAGAGACAGAGACAGAGACAGAGACAGAGACAGAGACAGAGACAGAGACAGAGACAGAGACAGAGACAGAGACAGAGAAAGAGACAGAGACAGAGGCAGAGACAGAGACAGGGACAGAGACAGAGACGGAGACAGAGACAGAGACAGAGACTGAGACAGAGACAGAAACAGCGGCAGAGACAGAGACGGAGACAGAGACAGAGACACAGACAGAGACAGAGACAGAGACAGAGACGGAGACAAAGACCGAGACAGAGACAGAGACAGAGACAGAGACAGAGGCAGAGACAGAGACAGAGACAGAGACAGAGACAGAGACAGAGACAGAGACAGAGACAGAGACAGAGACAGAGACAGAGACAGAGACAGAGACAGAGACAGAGACAGTGACAGAGACGGAGACAAAGACAGGGACAGAGACAGAGACAGAGACAGATACAGAGACAGAGACAGAGACAGAGACGGAGACAAAGACCGAGACAGAGGCAGAGACACAGACAGAGACAGAGACGGAGACAGAGACAGAAACAGAGACAGAGACAGAGACAGAGACAGAGGCAGAGACAGAGACAGAGACAGAGACAGAGACAGAGACAGAGACAGAGACAGAGACGGAGACAGAGGCAGAGACAGAGCCAGGGACA
Source organism: Megachile willughbiella (assembly GCA_945859595.2). Taxonomy (NCBI): domain Eukaryota; kingdom Metazoa; phylum Arthropoda; class Insecta; order Hymenoptera; family Megachilidae; genus Megachile; species Megachile willughbiella. The sequence continues at coordinate 335,748 of CAMAOD020000128.1, forward strand.
GAGACGAAGACAGGGACAGAGGGAGAGACAGCGACAGAGACAGAGACAGAGACAGAGACAGAGACAGAGACAGAGACAGAGGCACAGGCAGAGACAGAGACAGAGACAGAGACAGAGACAGAGACAGAGACAGAGACAGAGACAGAGACAGAGACAGAGACAGAGACAGAGACAGAGACAGAGACAGAGACAGAGACAGAGACAGAGACAGAGAAAGAGACAGAGACAGAGGCAGAGACAGAGACAGAGACAGAGACAGAGACGGAGACAGAGACAGAGACAGAGACTGAGACAGAGACAGAAACAGCGGCAGAGACAGAGACGGAGACAGAGACAGAGGGAGAGACAGCGACAGAGACAGAGACAGAGACAGAGACAGAGGCAGAGGCAGAGACAGAGACAGAGACAGAGACAGAGACAGAGACAGAGACAGAGACAGAGACAGAGGCAGAGGCAGAGACAGAGACAGAGACCGAGACAGAGACAGAGACAGAGACAGAGACAGAGACAGAGACAGAGACAGAGACAGAGACAGAGACAGAGACAGAGACAGAGACAGAGACAGAGACAGAGACAGAGACAGAGACAGAGACAGAGACAGAGACAGAGACAGAGACAGAGAAAGAGACAGAGACAGAGGCAGAGACAGAGACAGAGACAGAGACAGAGACGGAGACAGAGACAGAGACAGAGACTGAGACAGAGACAGAAACAGCGGCAGAGACAGAGACGGGGACAGAGACAGAGACACAGACAGAGACAGAGACAGAGACAAAGACCGAGACAGAGACAGAGACGGAGACAGAGGCAGAGACAGAGCCAGGGACAGAGACGAAGACAGGGACAGAGGGAGAGACAGCGACAGAGACAGAGACAGAGACAGAGACAGAGACAGAGGCACAGGCAGAGACAGAGACAGAGACAGAGACAGAGACAGAGACAGAGACGGAGACAGAGACAGAGACAGAGGGAGAGACAGCGACAGAGACAGAGACAGAGACAGAGACAGAGGCAGAGGCAGAGGCAGAGACAGGGACAGAGACAGAGACAGAGACAGAGACAGAGACAGAGACGGAGACAGAGACAGAGAGAGAGACAGATACAGAGACAGAGACAGAGACAGAGACAGAGACAGAGGCAGAGTCTCAGAGAGAGACAGAGACAGAGACAGAGACAGAGACAGAGACAGAGACAGAGACAGAGACAGAGACAGAGACAGAGACAGAGACAGAGACAGAGACAGAGACAGAGACAGAGACAGAGACAGAGACAGAGACAGAGACAGAGACAGAGACAGAGACAGAGACTGAGACAGAGACAGAAACAGCGGCAGAGACAGAGACGGAGACAGAGACAGAGACACAGACAGAGAAAGAGACAGAGACAGAGACGGAGATAGAGACAGAGACAGAGAACAGGCAGAGACAGAGACAGAGACGGAGACAGAGACAGAGACAGAGACAGAGACAGAGACAGAGACAGAGACGGAAACAAAGACCGGGACAGAGACAGAGACGGAGACAGAAACAGAGACAGAGACAGAGACAGAGACAGAGACAGAGACAGAGACAGAGACAGAGACAGAGACAGAGACAGAGATGGAGACAAAGACCGAGACAAAGACCGAGACAGAGACAGAGACGGAGACAGAGGCAGAGACAGAGCCAGGGACAGAGACGAAGACAGGGACAGAGGGAGAGACAGAGACAGAGACAGAGACAGAGACAGAGACAGAGACAGAGACAGAGGCAGAGGCAGAGGCAGAGACAGAGACAGAGACAGAGACAGAGACAGAGACAGAGACAGAGACAGAGACAGAGGCAGAGACACAGACAGAGACAGAGACGGAGACAGAGACAGAAACAGAGACAGAGACAGAGACAGAGACAGAGACAGAGACAGAGGCAGAGACAGAGACAGAGACAGAGACAGAGACAGAGACAGAGACAGAGACAGAGACAGAGACAGAGACACAGACAGAGACAGAGACAGAGACGGAGACAGAAACAGAGACAGAGGCAGAGACAGAGACAGAGACAGAGACAGAGACAGAGACAGAGACAGAGACAGAGACAGAGACAGAGACAGAGACAGAGACAGAGACAGAGGCAGAGACAGATACAGAGACAGAGACAGAGACGGAGACAGAGACAGAGAGAGAGACAGAGACAGAGACGGAGACAAAGACCGAGACAGAGACAGAGACGGAGACAGAGGCAGAGACAGAGCCAGGGACAGAGACGAAGGCAGGGACAGAGGGAGAGACAGCGACAGAGACAGAGACAGAGACAGAGACAGAGACAGAGGCAGAGGCAGAGACAGAGACAGGGACAGAGACAGAGACAGAGACAGAGACAGAGACAGAGACAGAGACAGAGACAGAGACAGAGACAGAGACAGAGACAGAAACAGAGACAGAGAAAGAGACAGAGACAGAGGCAGAGACAGAGACAGAGACAGAGACAGAGACGGAGACAGAGACAGAGACAGAGACTGAGACAGAGACAGAAACAGCGGCAGAGACAGAGACGGGGACAGAGACAGAGACACAGACAGAGACAGAGACAGAGACAGAGACGGAGATAGAGACATAGACAGAGACATAGGCAGAGACAGAGACAGAGATGGAGACAGAGACAGAGACAGAGACAGAGACAGAGACAGAGACGGAGACAAAGACCGAGACAGAGACAGAGACGGAGACAGAGGCAGAGACAGAGCCAGGGACAGAGACGAAGACAGGGACAGAGGGAGAGACAGGGACAGAGACAGAGACAGAGACAGAGACAGAGACAGAGACAGAGGCACAGGCAGAGACAGAGACAGAGACAGAGACAGAGACAGAGACAGAGACAGAGACAGAGACAGAGACAGAGACAGAGACAGAGACAGAGACAGAGACAGAGACAGAGACAGAGACAGAGACAGAGACAGAGACAGAGAAAGAGACAGAGACAGAGGCAGAGACAGAGACAGAGACAGAGACAGAGACGGAGACAGAGACAGAGACAGAGACTGAGACGGAGACAGAAACAGCGGCAGAGACAGAGACGGAGACAGAGACAGAGGGAGAGACAGCGACAGAGACAGAGACAGAGACAGAGACAGAGACAGAAACAGAGACAGAGACAGAGACAGAGACGGAGGCAAAGACCGAAACAGAGACAGAGACGGAGACAGAGGCAGAGACAGAGCCAGGGACAGAGACGAAGACAGGGACAGAGACAGAGACAGAGACAGAGACAGAGACAGAGACGGAGACAGAGACAGAGAGAGAGACAGAGACAGAGACGGAGACAAAGACCGAGACACAGACAGAGACGGAGACAGAGGCAGAGACAGAGCCAGGGACAGAGACGAAGGCAGGGACAGAGACAGAGACAGAGACAGAGACAGAGACAGAGACAGAGACAGAGACAGAGACAGAAACAGAGACAGAGAAAGAGACAGAGACAGAGGCAGAGACAGAGACAGAGACAGAGACGGAGACAGAGACGGAGACAGAGACTGAGACAGAGACAGAAACAGCGGCAGAGACAGAGACGGGGACAGAGACAGAGACACAGACAGAGACAGAGACAGAGACAGAGACGGAGATAGAGACAGAGACAGAGACAGAGACAGAGACAGAGACAGAGACAGAGAAAGAGACAGAGACAGAGACAGAGACAGAGACAGAGACAGAGACGGAGACAGAGGCAGAGACAGAGCCAGGGACAGAGACGAAGGCAGGGACAGAGGGAGAGACAGCGACAGAGACAGAGGCAGAGGCAGAGACAGAGACAGAGACAGAGACAGAGACAGAGACAGAGACAGAGGCAGAGGCAGAGACGGAGACAGAGACAGAGACAGAGACAGAGACAGAGACAGAGACAGAGACAAAGACAGAGACAGAGACAGAGACAGAGACAGAGACAGAGACAGAGACAGAGAAAGAGACAGAGACAGAGGCAGAGACAGAGACAGGGACAGAGACAGAGACGGAGACAGAAACAGCGGCAGAGACAGAGACGGAGACAGAGACAGAGACACAGACAGAGAAAGAGACAGAGACAGAGACGGAGATAGAGACAGAGACAGAGAACAGGCAGAGACAGAGACAGAGACGGAGACAGAGACAGAGACAGAGACAGAGACAGAGACAGAGACAGAGACGGAAACAAAGACCGAGACAGAGACAGAGACGGAGACAGAAACAGAGACAGAGACAGAGACAGAGACAGAGACAGAGACAGAGACAGAGACAGAGACAGAGATGGAGACAAAGGCCGAGACAGAGACAGAGACGGAGACAGAGGCAGAGACAGAGCCAGGGACAGAGACGAAGACAGGGACAGAGGGAGAGACAGAGACAGAGACAGAGACAGAGACAGAGACAGAGACAGAGACGGAGGCAGAGGCAGAGACAGAGACAGAGACAGAGACAGAGACAGAGACAGAGACAGAGACAGAGACAGAGACAGAGACAGAGACAGAGACAGAGGCAGAGACACAGACAGAGACAGAGACGGAGACAGAGACAGAAACAGAGACAGAGACAGAGACAGAGACAGAGACAGAGACAGAGGCAGAGACAGAGACAGAGACAGAGACAGAGACAGAGACAGAGACAGAGACAGAGACAGAGACAGAGACAGAGACACAGACAGAGACAGAGACAGAGACGGAGACAGAAACAGAGACAGAGACAGAGACAGAGACAGAGACAGAGACAGAGACAGAGACAGAGACGGAGACAGAGGCAGAGACAGAGCCAGGGACAGAGACGAAGGCAGGGACAGAGGGAGAGACAGCGACAGAGACAGAGACAGAGACAGAGACAGAGACAGAGGCAGAGGCAGAGACAGAGACAGGGACAGAGACAGAGACAGAGACAGAGACAGAGACAGAGACAGAGACAGAGACAGAGACAGAGACAGAGACAGAGACAGAAACAGAGACAGAGAAAGAGACAGAGACAGAGGCAGAGACAGAGACAGAGACAGAGACAGAGACGGAGACAGAGACAGAGACAGAGACTGAGACAGAGACAGAAACAGCGGCAGAGACAGAGACGGGGACAGAGACAGAGACACAGACAGAGACAGAGACAGAGACAGAGACGGAGATAGAGACAGAGACAGAGACATAGGCAGAGACAGAGACAGAGACGGAGACAGAGACAGAGACAGAGACAGAGACAGAGACAGAGACAGAGACAGTGATAGAGACAGAGACAGAGACAGAGACAGAGGCAGAGACAGAGACAGAGACAGAGACAGAGACAGAGACAGAGACAGAGGCAGAGACAGAGACAGAAACAGAGACAGAGACAGAGACGCAGACGGAGACAGAGGCAGAAACAGAGACAGAGACATAGACAGGGACAGCGACAGAGTCAGAGGCAGAGACAGAGACAGAGACTGAAACAGAGACAGAGACAGAGACAGAGACAGAGACAGAGACAGAGACAGAGACAGAGACAGAGGCAGAGACAGAGACAGAGACAGAGACAGAGACAGAGACAGAGACAGAGACAGAGACAGAGACAGGGACAGAAACAGAGACAGAGACAGAGACAGAGACAGAGACAGAAACAGAGACAGAGACAGAGACAGAGACAGAGACAGAGACAGAGACAGAGACAGAGACAGAGACAGAGACAGAGACAGAGACAGAGACAGAGACGGAGACAAAGACCGAGACGGAGACAGTGACGGAGACAGAGGCAGAGACAGGGCCAGGGACAGAGACGGAGGCAGGGACAGAGGGAGAGACAGCGACAGAGACAGAGACAGAGACAGAGGCAGAGGCAGAGGCAGAGGCAGAGACAGAGAAAGAGACGGAGACAGAGACAGAGACAGAGACAGAGGCGCAGACGGAGACAGAGACAGAGACATATACAGGGACAGCGACAGAGTCAGAGGCAGAGATAGACGCAGAGACAGAGACAGAGACTGAGACAAAGACAGAGACAGAGACAGAGACAGAGACAGAGACAGAGACAGAGACAGAGACAGAGACAGAGACAGAGACAGAGACGGAGACAAAGACCGAGACAGAGGCAGAGACACAGACAGAGACAGAGACAGAGACAGAGACAGAAACAGAAACAGAGACAGAGACAGAGAGAGAGACAGAAACAGAGACAGAGACAGAGACAGAGACAGAGACAGAGACGCAGACGGAGACAGAGGCAGAAACAGAGACAGAGACATAGACAGGGACAGCGACAGAGTCAGAGGCAGAGACAGAGACAGAGACTGAGACAGAGACAGAGACAGAGGCAGAGACAGAGACAGAGACAGAGACAGAGGCAGAGACAGAGACAGAGACAGAGACAGAGACAGAGACAGAGACAGAGACAGAGACAGAGACAGAGACAGAGACAGAGACGGAGATAGAGACAGAGACAGAGACAGAGACGGAGACAGAGGCAGAGACAGAGACAGAGACAGCGACAGAGACAGAGACAGAGACAGAGACAGAGACATAGACGGAGATAGAGACGGAGACAAAGACCGAGACAGAGACAGAGACGGAGACAGAGGCAGAGACAGAGCCAGGGACAGAGACGGAGACAGAGACAGAGGGAGAGACAGCGAGAGAGACGGAGACAGAAACGGAGACAGAGACAGATACGGAGACAGAGACAGAGACAGAGACAGAGACAGAGACAGAGGCAGAGACAGAGACAGAGACAGAGACAGAGACAGAGACAGAGACAGAGACAGAGACATAGACGGACATAGAGACAGAGACAGAGACAGAGACAGAGACGGAGACAGAGACGGAGACAAAGACCGAGACAGAGACAGAGACGGAGACAGAGACTGACACAGAGACAGAGACAGAGACAGAGACAGAGACAGAGACAGAGACAGAGACAGAGACAGAGACAGAGACAGAGACAGAGACAGAGACAGAGACAGAGACAGAGACAGAGACAGAGACAGAGACAGAGACAGAGACAGAGACAGAGATAGAGACAGAGACAGAGACAGAGGCAGAGACAGAGACAGAGACAGAGACAGAGACAGAGACAGAGACAGAGACAGAGACAGAGACAGAGACAGAGACAGAGACGGAGACAGAGACGGAGACGAAGACCGAGACAGAGACAGAGACGGAGACAGAGGCACAGACAGAGCCAGGGACAGAGACGGAGACAGAGACAGAGGGAGAGACAGCGAGAGAGGCAGAGACAGAAACAGAGACAGAGACAGATACGGAGACAGAGGCAGAGACAGAGACATAGACGGAGATAGAGACAGAGACAGAGACAGAGACGGAGACAGAGACGGAGACAAAGACCGAGACAGAGACAGAGACGGAGACAGAGGCAGAGACAGAGCCAGGGACAGAGACGGAGACAGAGACAGAGGGAGAGACAGCGAGAGAGACGGAGACAGAAACGGAGACAGAGACAGATACGGAGACAGAGACAGAGACAGAGACAGAGACAGAGACAGAGGCAGAGACAGAGACAGAGACAGAGACAGAGACAGAGACAGAGACAGAGACAGAGACAGAGACAGAGACATAGACGGACATAGAGACAGAGACAGAGACAGAGACAGAGACGGAGACAGAGACGGAGACAAAGACCGAGACAGAGGCAGAGACACAGACAGAGACGGATAGAGAGACAGAGACAGAGACAGAGACGGAGATAGAGACAGAGACAGAGGCGGAGACAAAGACCGAGACGGAGACAGAGACGGAGACAGAGGCAGAGACAGAGCCAGGGACAGAGACGGAGACAGAGACAGAGGGAGAGACAGCGAGAGAGACAGAGACAGAAACAGAGACAGAGACAGATACGGAGACAGAGACAGAGACTGAGACAGAGACAGAGACAGAGACAGAGACAGAGACAGAGACAGAGGCAGAGACAGAGACAGAGACAGAGACAGAGACAGAGACAGAGACAGAGACAGAGACAGAGGCAGAGACAGAGACAGAGACAGAGACAGAGACAGAGACAGAGACAGAGACAGAGACAGAGACAGAGACAGAGACAGAGACAGAGACATAGACGGAGATAGAGACAGAGACAGAGACAGAGACGGTGACAGAGGCAGAGACAGAGCCAGGGACAGAGACGGAGACAGAGACAGAGGGAGAGACAGCGAGAGAGACGGAGACAGAAACGGAGACAGAGACAGATACGGAGACAGAGACAGAGACAGAGACAGAGACAGAGACAGAGGCAGAGACAGAGACAGAGACAGAGACAGAGACAGAGACAGAGACAGAGACAGAGACATAGACGGACATAGAGACAGAGACAGAGACAGAGACAGAGACGGAGACAGAGACGGAGACAAAGACCGAGACAGAGACAGAGACGGAGACAGAGACTGACACAGAGACAGAGACAGAGACAGAGACAGAGACAGAGACAGAGACAGGGACAGAGACAGAGACAGAGACAGAGACAGAGACAGAGACAGAGACAGAGACAGAGACAGAGACAGAGACAGAGACAGAGACAGAGACAGAGACATAGACGGAGATAGAGACAGAGACAGAGACAGAGACGGAGACAGAGGCAGAGACAGAGCCAGGGACAGAGACGGAGACAGAGACAGAGGGAGAGACAGCGAGAGAGACGGAGACAGAAACGGAGACAGAGACAGATACGGAGACAGAGACAGAGACAGAGACAGAGACAGAGACAGAGGCAGAGACAGAGACAGAGACAGAGACAGAGACAGAGACAGAGACAGAGACAGAGACATAGACGGACATAGAGACAGAGACAGAGACAGAGACAGAGACGGAGACAGAGACGGAGACAAAGACCGAGACAGAGACAGAGACGGAGACAGAGACTGACACAGAGACGGAGACAGAGACGGAGACGAAGACCGAGACAGAGACAGAGACGGAGACAGAGGCACAGACAGAGCCAGGGACAGAGACGGAGACAGAGACAGAGGGAGAGACAGCGAGAGAGGCAGAGACAGAAACAGAGACAGAGACAGATACGGAGACAGAGGCAGAGACAGAGACATAGACGGAGATAGAGACAGAGACAGAGACAGAGACGGAGACAGAGACGGAGACAAAGACCGAGACAGAGACAGAGACGGAGACAGAGGCAGAGACAGAGCCAGGGACAGAGACGGAGACAGAGACAGAGGGAGAGACAGCGAGAGAGACGGAGACAGAAACGGAGACAGAGACAGATACGGAGACAGAGACAGAGACAGAGACAGAGACAGAGACAGAGGCAGAGACAGAGACAGAGACAGAGACAGAGACAGAGACAGAGACAGAGACAGAGACATAGACGGACATAGAGACAGAGACAGAGACAGAGACAGAGACGGAGACAGAGACGGAGACAAAGACCGAGACAGAGGCAGAGACACAGACAGAGACGGATAGAGAGACAGAGACAGAGACAGAGACGGAGATAGAGACAGAGACAGAGGCGGAGACAAAGACCGAGACGGAGACAGAGACGGAGACAGAGGCAGAGACAGAGCCAGGGACAGAGACGGAGACAGAGACAGAGGGAGAGACAGCGAGAGAGACAGAGACAGAAACAGAGACAGAGACAGATACGGAGACAGAGACAGAGACTAAGACAGAGACAGAGACAGAGACAGAGACAGAGACAGAGACAGAGGCAGAGACAGAGACAGAGACAGAGACAGAGACAGAGACAGAGACAGAGACAGAGACAGAGGCAGAGACAGAGACAGAGACAGAGACAGAGACAGAGACAGAGACAGAGACAGAGACAGAGACAGAGACAGAGACAGAGACAGAGACATAGACGGAGATAGAGACAGAGACAGAGACAGAGACGGTGACAGAGGCAGAGACAGAGCCAGGGACAGAGACGGAGACAGAGACAGAGGGAGAGACAGCGAGAGAGACGGAGACAGAAACGGAGACAGAGACAGATACGGAGACAGAGACAGAGACAGAGACAGAGACAGAGACAGAGGCAGAGACAGAGACAGAGACAGAGACAGAGACAGAGACAGAGACAGAGACAGAGACATAGACGGACATAGAGACAGAGACAGAGACAGAGACAGAGACGGAGACAGAGACGGAGACAAAGACCGAGACAGAGACAGAGACGGAGACAGAGACTGACACAGAGACAGAGACAGAGACAGAGACAGAGACAGAGACAGAGACAGAGACAGAGACAGAGACAGAGACAGAGACAGAGACAGAGACAGAGACAGAGACAGAGACAGAGACAGAGACAGAGACAGAGACATAGACGGAGATAGAGACAGAGACAGAGACAGAGACGGAGACAGAGGCAGAGACAGAGCCAGGGACAGAGACGGAGACAGAGACAGAGGGAGAGACAGCGAGAGAGACGGAGACAGAAACGGAGACAGAGACAGATACGGAGACAGAGACAGAGACAGAGACAGAGACAGAGACAGAGACAGAGGCAGAGACAGAGACAGAGACAGAGACAGAGACAGAGACAGAGACAGAGACAGAGACATAGACGGACATAGAGACAGAGACAGAGACAGAGACAGAGACGGAGACAGAGACGGAGACAAAGACCGAGACAGAGACAGAGACGGAGACAGAGACTGACACAGAGACAGAGACAGAGACAGAGACAGAGACAGAGACAGAGACAGAGACAGAGACAGAGACAGAGACAGAGACAGAGACAGAGACAGAGACAGAGACAGAGACAGAGACAGAGACAGAGACAGAGACAGAGACAGAGACAGAGACAGAGACAGAGACAGAGACAGAGATAGAGACAGAGACAGAGACAGAGGCAGAGACAGAGACAGAGACAGAGACAGAGACAGAGACAGAGACAGAGACAGAGACAGAGACAGAGACAGAGACGGAGACAGAGACGGAGACGAAGACCGAGACAGAGACAGAGACGGAGACAGAGGCACAGACAGAGCCAGGGACAGAGACGGAGACAGAGACAGAGGGAGAGACAGCGAGAGAGGCAGAGACAGAAACGGAGACAGAGACAGATACGGAGACAGAGGCAGAGACAGAGACATAGACGGAGATAGAGACAGAGACAGAGACAGAGACGGAGACAGAGACGGAGACAAAGACCGAGACAGAGACAGAGACGGAGACAGAGGCAGAGACAGAGCCAGGGACAGAGACGGAGACAGAGACAGAGGGAGAGACAGCGAGAGAGACGGAGACAGAAACGGAGACAGAGACAGATACGGAGACAGAGACAGACACAGAGACAGAGACAGAGACAGAGGCAGAGACAGAGACAGAGACAGAGACAGAGACAGAGACAGAGACAGAGACAGAGACATAGACGGACATAGAGACACAGACAGAGACAGAGACAGAGACGGAGACAGAAACGGAGACAAAGACCGAGACAGAGGCAGAGACACAGACAGAGACGGATAGAGAGACAGAGACAGAGACAGAGACGGAGATAGAGACAGAGACAGAGGCGGAGACAAAGACCGAGACGGAGACAGAGACGGAGACAGAGGCAGAGACATAGCCAGGGACAGAGACGGAGACAGAGACAGAGGGAGAGACAGCGAGAGAGACAGAGACAGAAACAGAGACAGAGACAGATACGGAGACAGAGACAGAGACTGAGACAGAGACAGAGACAGAGACGGAGACAGAGACGGAGACAAAGACCCAGACAGAGACAGAGACGGAGACAGAGGCAGAGACAGAGCCAGGGACAGAGACGGAGACAGAGACAGAGGGAGAGATAGCGGGAGAGACGGAGACAGAAACGGAGACAGAGACATATACGGAGACAGAGACAGAGACAGAGACGGAGATAGAGACAGAGGCAGATACAGAGACGGAGACAGAGGCAGAGACAGAGCCAGAGACAGAGACAGAGACAGAGGCAGAGGCAGAGACAGAGACGGAGACAAAGACCGAGACGGAGACAGAGACGGAGACAGAGGCAGAGACAGAGACAGAGACAGAGACAGAGACGGAGATAGAAACAGAGACAGAGACAGAGACGGAGACAGAGGCAGAGAGAGAGCCAGAGAAAGAGACAGAGACAGAGACAGAGATGGAGATAGAGACAGAGGCAGATACAGAGACGGAGACAGAGACAGAGACAGAGACAGAGACAGAGACAGACACAGAGACAGAGACAGAGACAGAGACAGAGACAGAGACAGAGACAGAGACAGAGACAGAGACAGAGACGGAGACAAAGACCGAGACAGAGGCAGAGACACAGACAGAGACGGAGAGAGAGACAGAGACAGAGACAGAGACAGAGACAGAGACAGAGACAGAGACATAGACAGAGACAGTGGCAGAGACGGAGACAGAGACAGAGACAGAGACAGAGACATAGACGGAGATAGAGACAGAGACAGAAACAGGGACGGAGACAGAGACGGAGACAAAGACCGAGACAGAGACAGATACGGAGACAGAGGCAGAGACAGAGCCAGGGACAGAGACGGAGACAGAGACAGAGGGAGAGACAGCGAGAGAGACAGAGACAGAAACAGAGACAGAGACAGATACGGAGACAGAGACAGAGGCAGAGACAGAGATAGAGACAGAGACAGAGGCAGAGACAGAGACGGAGACAACGACCGAGACAGAGACAGGGACGGAGACAGAGGCAGAGACAGAGACAGAGACAGAGACAGAGACGGAGATAGAGACAGAGACAGAGACAGAGACAGAGACGGAGACAGAGGCAGATACAGAGCCAGAGACAGAGACAGAGACAGAGACAGAGACGGAGATAGAGACAGAGGCAGATACAGAGACGGAGACAGAGGCAGAGACAGAGCCAGAGGCAGAGACAGAGACAGAGACAGAGACAGGGGGAGAGATAGCGACAGAGACAGAGACTGAGACAGAGACAGAGACAGAGACAGAGACAGAGACAGAGACAGAGACAGAGACAGAGACAGAGACAGAGACAGAGACAGAGACAGAGACAGAGACAGAGACGGAGACAGAGACGGAGACAAAGACCGAGACAGAGGCAGAGACACAGACAGAGACGGATAGAGAGACAGAGACAGAGACAGAGACAGAGACAGATACATACACAGAGACAGTGGCAGAGACGGAGACAGAGACAGAGACAGAGACAGAGACATAGACGGAGGTAGAGACAGAGACAGAGACAGGGACGGAGACAGAGACGGAGACAAAGACCGAGACAGAGACAGAGACGGAGACAGAGGCAGAGACAGAGCCAGGGACAGAGACAGAGACGGAAATAGAGACAGAGACAGAGACAGAGACGGAGACAGAGGCAGAGACAGAGACAGAGACAGAGACGGAGACAAAGACCGAGACGGAGACAGAGACGGAGACAGAGGCAGAGACAGAGCCAGAGACAGAGACCGAGACAGAGACAGAGACGGAGATAGAGACAGAGGCAGATACAGAGACGGAGACAGAGGCAGAGACAGAGCCAGAGACAGAGACAGAGACAGAGACAGAGACAGGGGGAGAGACAGCGACAGAGACAGAGACTGAGACAGAGACAGAGACAGAGACAGAGACAGAGACAGAGACAGAGACAGAGACAGAGACAGAGACAGAGACAGAGACAGAGACAGAGACAGAGACAGAGACAGAGACGGAGACAGAGACGGAGACAAAGACCGAGACAGAGGCAGAGACACAGACAGAGACGGAGAGAGAGACAGAGACAGAGACAGAGACGGAGATAGAGACAGAGACAGAGACGGGGACAGAGACGGAGACAAAGACCGAGACAGAGGCAGAGACACAGACAGAGACGGAGAGAGAGACAGAGACAGAGACAGAGACGGAGATAGAGACAGAGACAGAGACGGGGACAGAGACGGAGACACAGACCGAGACAGAGACAGAGACGGAGACAGAGGCAGAGACAGAGCCAGGGACTGAGACGGAGACAGAGACAGAGGGAGAGACAGCGACAGAGACAGAGACTGAGATAGAGACAGAGACAGAGACAGAGACAGAGACAGAGACAGAGAGAGAGACAGAGACAGAGACAGAGACATAGACGGAGATAGAGACAGAGACAGAGACAGAGACAGAGACGGAGACAGAGACGGAGACAAAGACCGAGACAGAGACAGAGACGGAGACAGAGGGAGAGACAGAGCCAGGGACAGAGACGGAGACAGAGACAGAGGGAGAGACAGCGAGAGAGACGGAGACAGAAACGGAGACAGAGACAGATGCGGAGACAGAGACAGAGACAGAGACGGAGACAGAGACAGAGACAGAGACAGAGACAAAGACAGAGACAGAGACAGAGACAGAGACAGAGACAGAGACAGAGACAGAGACAGAGACAGAGACAGAGACATGGACGGAGATAGAGACAGAGACAGAGACGGAGACAGAGACGGAGACAAAGACCCAGACAGAGACAGAGACGGAGACAGAGGCAGAGACAGAGACAGAAACAGAGACAGAGACAGAGACAGAGACAGAGGCAGAGACAGAGACAGAGACAGAGACAGAGACAGAGACAGAGACAGAGACAGAGACAGAGACAGAGACAGAGACAGAGACAGAGACAGAGACAGAGACATGGACGGAGATAGAGACAGAGACAGAGACAGAGACGGAGACAGAGACGGAGACAAAGACCCAGACAGAGACAGAGACGGAGACAGAGGCAGAGACAGAGCCAGGGACAGAGACGGAGACAGAGACAGAGGGAGAGACAGCGGGAGAGACGGAGACAGAAACGGAGACAGAGACAGATACGGAGACAGAGACAGAGACAGAGACGGAGACAGAGACAGAGACAGAGACAGAGACAGAGACAGAGACAGAGACAGAGACTGACACAGAGACAGAGACAGAGACGGAGACAGAGACAGAGACAGAGACAGAGACAGAGACAGAGACAGAGATAGAGACAGAGACAGAGACAGAGGCAGAGACAGAGACGGAGACAGAGACAGAGACAGAGACAGAGACAGAGACAGAGACAGAGACAGAGACAGAGACAGAGACGGAGACAAAGACCGAGACAGAGGCAGAGACACAGACAGAGACAGAGACAGAGACAGAAACAGAAACGGAGACAGAGACAGAGACAGAGACAGAGACAGAGACAGAGACAGAGACAGAGACAGAGACAGAGACAGAGACAGAGACAGAGACAGAGACAGAGACAGAGACGGAGACAGAGACGGAGACAGAGACAGAGACAGAGACAGAGACAGAGACAGAGACAGAGACAGAGACAGAGACAGAGACAGAGACAGATACAGAGACAGAGACAGAGACGGAGACAAAGACCGAGACAGAGGCAGAGACACAGACAGAGACTGAGACAGAGACAGAGACAGAGACAGAGACAGAGACAGGGACAGAAACAGAGACAGAGACAGAGACAGAGACAGAGACAGAGACAGAGACAGAGACAGAGACAGAGACAGAGACAGTGGCAGAGACAGAGACAGAGACAGAGACAGAGACAGAGACATAGACGGAGATAGAGACAGAGACAGAGAGAGGGACGGAGACAGAGATGGAGACAAAGACCGAGACAGAGACAGAGACGGAGACAGAGGCAGAGACAGAGCCAGGGACAGAGACGGAGACAGAGACAGAGGGAGAGACAGCGAGAGAGACAGAGACAGAAACAGAGACAGCGACAGATACGGAGGCAGAGACAGAGGCAGAGACAGAGACAGAGACAGAGACAGAGACAGAGACAGAGACAGAGACAGAGACGGAGATAGAGACAGAGACAGAGACAGAGACAGAGACATAGACGGAGATAGAGACAGAGACAGAGACGGAGACAGAGACAGAGGGAGAGACAGCGAGAGAGACAGAGACAGAAACAGAGACAGCGACAGATACGGAGGCAGAGACAGAGGCAGAGACAGAGACAGAGACAGAGACAGAGACGGAAATAGAGACAGAGACAGAGACAGAGACGGAGACAGAGGCAGAGACAGAGACAGAGACAGAGACGGAGACAAAGACCGAGACGGAGGCAGAGACGGAGACAGAGGCAGAGACAGAGCCAGAGACAGAGACCGAGACAGAGACAGAGACGGAGATAGAGACAGAGGCAGATACAGAGACGGAGACAGAGGCAGAGACAGAGCCAGAGACAGAGACAGAGACAGAGACAGAGACAGGGGGAGAGACAGCGACAGAGACAGAGACTGAGACAGAGACAGAGACAGAGACAGAGACAGAGACAGAGACAGAGACAGAGACAGAGACAGAGACAGAGACAGAGACAGAGACAGAGACGGAGACAGAGACGGAGACAAAGACCGAGACAGAGGCAGAGACACAGACAGAGACGGAGAGAGAGACAGAGACAGAGACAGAGACGGAGATAGAGACAGAGACAGAGACGGGGACAGAGACGGAGACAAAGACCGAGACAGAGGCAGAGACACAGACAGAGACGGAGAGAGAGACAGAGACAGAGACAGAGACGGAGATAGAGACAGAGACAGAGACGGGGACAGAGACGGAGACAAAGACCGAGACAGAGACAGAGACGGAGACAGAGGCAGAGACAGAGCCAGGGACTGAGACGGAGACAGAGACAGAGGGAGAGACAGCGACAGAGACAGAGACAGAGACAGAGACAGAGGCAGAGGCAGAGACAGAGACAGAGACAGAGACAGAGACAGAGACAGAGACAGAGACAGAGACAGAGGCAGAGGCAGAGACAGAGACACAGACAGAGACAGAGACAGAGACGGAGACAGAGACAGAGACAGGGACAGAGACAGAGACGGAGACAGAGACAGAGACAGAGCCAGGGACAGAGACGAAGACAGGGACAGAGACAGAGACAGAGACAGAGACAGAGACAGAGACAGAGACAGAGACAGAGACTAAGACAGAGACAGAAACAGCGGCAGAGACAGAGACGGAGACAGAGACAGAGACACAGACAGAGAAAGAGACAGAGACAGAGACGGAGATAGAGACAGAGACAGAGAACAGGCAGAGACAGAGACAGAGACGGAGACAGAGACAGAGACAGAGACAGAGACAGAGACAGAGACAGAGACGGAAACAAAGACCGAGACAGAGACAGAGACGGAGACAGAAACAGAGACAGAGACAGAGACAGAGACAGAGACAGAGACAGAGACAGAGACAGAGACAGAGACAGAGATGGAGACAAAGACCGAGACAGAGACAGAGACGGAGACAGAGGCAGAGACAGAGCCAGGGACAGAGACGAAGACAGGGACAGAGGGAGAGACAGAGACAGAGACAGAGACAGAGACAGAGACAGAGACAGAGACAGAGGCAGAGGCAGAGACAGAGACAGAGACAGAGACAGAGACAGAGACAGAGACAGAGACAGAGACAGAGACAGAGACAGAGGCAGAGACACAGACAGAGACAGAGACGGAGACAGAGACAGAAACAGAGACAGAGACAGAGACAGAGACAGAGACAGAGGCAGAGACAGAGACAGAGACAGAGACAGAGACAGAGACAGAGACAGAGACAGAGACAGAGACACAGACAGAGACAGAGACAGAGACGGAGACAGAGACAGAGACAGAGACAGAGGCAGAGACAGAGACAGAGACAGAGACAGAGACGGAGACAGAGACAGAGAGAGAGACAGAGACAGAGACGGAGACAAAGACCGAGACAGAGACAGAGACGGAGACAGAGGCAGAGACAGAGCCAGGGACAGAGACGAAGGCAGGGACAGAGGGAGAGACAGCGACAGAGACAGAGACAGAGACAGAGACAGAGACAGAGGCAGAGGCAGAGACAGAGACAGGGACAGAGACAGAGACAGAGACAGAGACAGAGACAGAGACAGAGACAGAGACAGAGACAGAGACAGAGACAGAGACAGAGACAGAAACAGAGACAGAGAAAGAGACAGAGACAGAGGCAGAGACAGAGACAGAGACAGAGACAGAGACGGAGACAGAGACAGAGACAGAGACTGAGACAGAGACAGAAACAGCGGCAGAGACAGAGACGGGGACAGAGACAGAGACACAGACAGAGACTGAGACAGAGACAGAGACGGAGATAGAGACATAGACAGAGACAGAGACAGAGATGGAGACAGAGACAGAGACAGAGACAGAGACAGGGACAGAGACGGAGACAAAGACCGAGACAGAGACAGAGACGGAGACAGAGGCAGAGACAGAGCCAGGGACAGAGACGAAGACAGGGACAGAGGGAGAGACAGCGACAGAGACAGAGACAGAGACAGAGACAGAGACAGAGGCACAGGCAGAGACAGAGACAGAGACAGAGACAGAGACAGAGACAGAGACAGAGACAGAGACAGAGACAGAGACAGAGACAGAGACAGAGACAGAGACAGAGACAGAGACAGAGACAGAGACAGAGACAGAGACAGAGACAGAGACAGAGACAGAGACAGAGAAAGAGACAGAGACAGAGGCAGAGACAGAGACAGAGACAGAGACAGAGACGGAGACAGAGACAGAGACAGAGACTGAGACGGAGACAGAAACAGCGGCAGAGACAGAGACGGAGACAGAGACAGAGGGAGAGACAGCGACAGAGACAGAGACAGAGACAGAGACAGAGACAGAAACAGAGACAGAGACAGAGACAGAGACGGAGGCAAAGACCGAGACAGAGACAGAGACGGAGACAGAGGCAGAGACAGAGCCAGGGACAGAGACGAAGACAGGGACAGAGACAGAGACAGAGACAGAGACAGAGACAGAGACAGAGACAGAGACAGAGACTAAGACAGAGACAGAAACAGCGGCAGAGACAGAGACGGAGACAGAGACAGAGACACAGACAGAGAAAGAGACAGAGACAGAGACGGAGATAGAGACAGAGACAGAGAACAGGCAGAGACAGAGACAGAGACGGAGACAGAGACAGAGACAGAGACAGAGACAGAGACAGAGACAGAGACAGAGACGGAAACAAAGACCGAGACAGAGACAGAGACGGAGACAGAAACAGAGACAGAGACAGAGACAGAGACAGAGACAGAGACAGAGACAGAGACAGAAACAGAGACAGAGACAGAGACAGAGACGGAGACAAAGACCGAGACAGAGACAGAGACGGAGACAGAGGCAGAGACAGAGCCAGGGACAGAGACGAAGACAGGGACAGAGGGAGAGACAGAGACAGAGACAGAGACAGAGACAGAGACAGAGACAGAGACAGAGGCAGAGGCAGAGACAGAGACAGAGACAGAGACAGAGACAGAGACAGAGACAGAGACAGAGACAGAGACAGAGACAGAGACAGAGACAGAGACAGAGACAGAGACAGAGACAGAGGCAGAGACACAGACAGAGACAGAGACGGAGACAGAGACAGAAACAGAGACAGAGATAGAGACAGAGACAGAGACAGAGACAGAGGCAGAGACAGAGACAGAGACAGAGACAGAGACAGAGACAGAGACAGAGACAGAGACAGAGACAGAGACAGAGACAGAGACACAGACAGAGACAGAGACAGAGACGGAGACAGAAACAGAGACAGAGACAGAGACAGAGACAGAGACAGAGACAGAGACAGAGACAGAGACGGAGACAAAGACCGAGACAGAGACAGAGACGGAGACAGAGGCAGAGACAGAGCCAGGGACAGAGACGAAGGCAGGGACAGAGGGAGAGACAGCGACAGAGACAGAGACAGAGACAGAGACAGAGACAGAGGCAGAGGCAGAGGCAGAGACAGAGACAGGGACAGAGACAGAGACAGAGACAGAGACAGAGACAGAGACAGAGACAGAGACAGAGACAGAGACAGAGACAGTGACAGAGACCGAAACAGAGACAGAGAAAGAGACAGAGACAGAGGCAGAGACAGAGACAGAGACAGAGACAGAGACGGAGACAGAGACAGAGACAGAGACTGAGACAGAGACAGAAACAGCGGCAGAGACAGAGACGGGGACAGAGACAGAGACACAGGCAGAGACAGAGACAGAGACAAAGAACGAGACAGAGACAGAGACGGAGACAGAGGCAGAGACAGAGCCAGGGACAGAGACGAAGACAGGGACAGAGGGAGAGACAGCGACAGAGACAGAGACAGAGACAGAGACAGAGACAGAGGCACAGGCAGAGACAGAGACAGAGACAGAGACAGAGACAGAGACAGAGACAGAGACAGAGACAGAGACAGAGACAGAGACAGAGACAGAGACAGAGACAGAGACAGAGACAGAGACAGAGACAGAGACAGAGACAGAGACAGAGACAGAGACAGAGACAGAGAAAGAGACAGAGACAGAGGCAGAGACAGAGACAGAGACAGAGACAGAGACAGAGACAGAGACAGAGACAGAGACAGAGACAGAGACAGAGACAGAGACAGAGACAGAGACAGAGACAGAGACAGAGACAGAGACTGAGACAGAGACAGAAACAGCGGCAGAGACAGAGACGGAGACAGAGACAGAGACACAGACAGAGAAAGAGACAGAGACAGAGACGGAGATAGAGACAGAGACAGAGAACAGGCAGAGACAGAGACAGAGACGGAGACAGAGACAGAGACAGAGGCAGAGACAGAGACAGAGACAGAGACGGAAACAAAGACCGAGACAGAGACAGAGACGGAGACAGAAACAGAGACAGAGACAGAGACAGAGACAGAGACAGAGACCGAGACAGGGACAGAGACAGAGACAGAGATGGAGACAAAGACCGAGACAGAGACAGAGACGGAGACAGAGGCAGAGACAGAGCCAGGGACAGAGACGAAGACAGGGACAGAGGGAGAGACAGAGACAGAGACAGAGACAGAGACAGAGACAGAGACAGAGACAGAGGCAGAGGCAGAGACAGAGACAGAGACAGAGACAGAGACAGAGACAGAGACAGAGACAGAGACAGAGACAGAGACAGAGGCAGAGACACAGACAGAGACAGAGACGGAGACAGAGACAGAAACAGAGACAGAGACAGAGACAGAGACAGAGACAGAGGCAGAGACAGAGACAGAGACAGAGACAGAGACAGAGACAGAGACAGAGACACAGACAGAGACAGAGACAGAGACGGAGACAGAAACAGAGACAGAGACAGAAACAGAGACAGAGACAGAGACAGAGACAGAGACAGAGACAGAGACAGAGACAGAGACAGAGACAGAGACAGAGACAGAGACAGAGACAGAGACGGAGACAGAGGCAGAGACAGAGACAGAGACAGAGACAGAGACGGAGACAGAGACAGAGAGAGAGACAGAGACAGAGACGGAGACAAAGACCGAGACAGAGACAGAGACGGAGACAGAGACAGAGACAGAGACGGAGACGGAGACAGAGACAGAGACTGAGACGGAGACAGAAACAGCGGCAGAGACAGAGACGGAGACAGAGACAGAGGGAGAGACAGCGACAGAGACAGAGACAGAGACAGAGACAGAGGCAGAGGCAGAGGCAGAGACAGAGACAGAGACAGAGACAGAGACAGAGACAGAGACAGAGACAGAGGCAGAGGCAGAGACGGAGACAGAGACAGAGACAGAGACAGAGACAGAGACAGAGACAGAGACAAAGACAGAGACAGAGACAGAGACAGAGACAGAGACAGAGACAGAGACAGAGAAAGAGACAGAGACAGAGGCAGAGACAGAGACAGGGACAGAGACAGAGACGGAGACAGAAACAGCGGCAGAGACAGAGACGGAGACAGAGACAGAGACACAGACAGAGAAAGAGACAGAGACAGAGACGGAGATAGAGACAGAGACAGAGAACAGGCAGAGACAGAGACAGAGACGGAGACAGAGACAGAGACAGAGACAGAGACAGAGACAGAGACAGAGACAGAGACGGAAACAAAGACCGAGACAGAGACAGAGACGGAGACAGAAACAGAGACAGAGACAGAGACAGAGACAGAGACAGAGACAGAGACAGAGACAGAGACAGAGACAGAGACAGAGACAGAGACAGAGATGGAGACAAAGACCGAGACAGAGACAGAGACGGAGACAGAGGCAGAGACAGAGCCAGGGACAGAGACGAAGACAGGGACAGAGGGAGAGACAGAGACAGAGACAGAGACAGAGACAGAGACAGAGACAGAGACAGAGGCAGAGACAGAGACAGAGACAGAGACAGAGACAGAGGCAGAGACACAGACAGAGACAGAGACGGAGACAGAGACAGAAACAGAGACAGAGACAGAGACAGAGACAGAGACAGAGACAGAGGCAGAGACAGAGACAGAGACAGAGACAGAGACAGAGACAGAGACAGAGACAGAGACAGAGACACAGACAGAGACAGAGACAGAGACGGAGACAGAAACAGAGACAGAGACAGAGACAGAGACAGAGACAGAGACAGAGACAGAGACAGAGACGGAGACAGAGGCAGAGACAGAGCCAGGGACAGAGACGAAGGCAGGGACAGAGGGAGAGACAGCGACAGAGACAGAGACAGAGACAGAGACAGAGACAGAGGCAGAGGCAGAGACAGAGACAGGGACAGAGACAGAGACAGAGACAGAGACAGAGACAGAGACAGAGACAGAGACAGAGACAGAGACAGAGACAGAAACAGAGACAGAGAAAGAGACAGAGACAGAGGCAGAGACAGAGACAGAGACAGAGACAGAGACGGAGACAGAGACAGAGACAGAGACTGAGACAGAGACAGAAACAGCGGCAGAGACAGAGACGGGGACAGAGACAGAGACACAGACAGAGACAGAGACAGAGACAGAGACGGAGATAGAGACAGAGACAGAGACATAGGCAGAGACAGAGACAGAGACGGAGACAGAGACAGAGACAGAGACAGAGACAGAGACAGAGACAGAGACAGTGATAGAGACAGAGACAGAGACAGAGACAGAGGCAGAGACAGAGACAGAGGCAGAGACAGAGACAGAGACAGAGACAGAGACAGAGACAGAGACAGAGACACAGACAGAGACAGAGACAGAGACGGAGACAGAAACAGAGACAGAGACAGAAACAGAGACAGAGACAGAGACAGAGACAGAGACAGAGACAGAGACAGAGACAGAGACAGAGACAGAGACAGAGACAGAGACAGAGACAGAGACAGAGACGGAGACAGAGGCAGAGACAGAGACAGAGACAGAGACAGAGACGGAGACAGAGACAGAGAGAGAGACAGAGACAGAGACGGAGACAAAGACCGAGACAGAGACAGAGACGGAGACAGAGACAGAGACAGAGACGGAGACAGAGACAGAGACAGAGACTGAGACGGAGACAGAAACAGCGGCAGAGACAGAGACGGAGACAGAGACAGAGGGAGAGACAGCGACAGAGACAGAGACAGAGACAGAGACAGAGGCAGAGGCAGAGGCAGAGACAGAGACAGAGACAGAGACAGAGACAGAGACAGAGACAGAGACAGAGGCAGAGGCAGAGACGGAGACAGAGACAGAGACAGAGACAGAGACAGAGACAGAGACAGAGACAGAGACAAAGACAGAGACAGAGACAGAGACAGAGACAGAGACAGAGACAGAGACAGAGAAAGAGACAGAGACAGAGGCAGAGACAGAGACAGGGACAGAGACAGAGACGGAGACAGAAACAGCGGCAGAGACAGAGACGGAGACAGAGACAGAGACACAGACAGAGAAAGAGACAGAGACAGAGACGGAGATAGAGACAGAGACAGAGAACAGGCAGAGACAGAGACAGAGACGGAGACAGAGACAGAGACAGAGACAGAGACAGAGACAGAGACAGAGACAGAGACGGAAACAAAGACCGAGACAGAGACAGAGACGGAGACAGAAACAGAGACAGAGACAGAGACAGAGACAGAGACAGAGACAGAGACAGAGACAGAGACAGAGACAGAGACAGAGACAGAGATGGAGACAAAGACCGAGACAGAGACAGAGACGGAGACAGAGGCAGAGACAGAGCCAGGGACAGAGACGAAGACAGGGACAGAGGGAGAGACAGAGACAGAGACAGAGACAGAGACAGAGACAGAGACAGAGACAGAGGCAGAGACAGAGACAGAGACAGAGACAGAGACAGAGGCAGAGACACAGACAGAGACAGAGACGGAGACAGAGACAGAAACAGAGACAGAGACAGAGACAGAGACAGAGACAGAGACAGAGGCAGAGACAGAGACAGAGACAGAGACAGAGACAGAGACAGAGACAGAGACAGAGACAGAGACACAGACAGAGACAGAGACAGAGACGGAGACAGAAACAGAGACAGAGACAGAGACAGAGACAGAGACAGAGACAGAGACAGAGACAGAGACGGAGACAGAGGCAGAGACAGAGCCAGGGACAGAGACGAAGGCAGGGACAGAGGGAGAGACAGCGACAGAGACAGAGACAGAGACAGAGACAGAGACAGAGGCAGAGGCAGAGACAGAGACAGGGACAGAGACAGAGACAGAGACAGAGACAGAGACAGAGACAGAGACAGAGACAGAGACAGAGACAGAGACAGAGACAGAAACAGAGACAGAGAAAGAGACAGAGACAGAGGCAGAGACAGAGACAGAGACAGAGACAGAGACGGAGACAGAGACAGAGACAGAGACTGAGACAGAGACAGAAACAGCGGCAGAGACAGAGACGGGGACAGAGACAGAGACACAGACAGAGACAGAGACAGAGACAGAGACGGAGATAGAGACAGAGACAGAGACATAGGCAGAGACAGAGACAGAGACGGAGACAGAGACAGAGACAGAGACAGAGACAGAGACAGAGACAGAGACAGTGATAGAGACAGAGACAGAGACAGAGACAGAGGCAGAGACAGAGACAGAGACAGAGACAGAGACAGAGACAGAGACAGAGGCAGAGACAGAGACAGAAACAGAGACAGAGACAGAGACGCAGACGGAGACAGAGGCAGAAACAGAGACAGAGACATAGACAGGGACAGCGACAGAGTCAGAGGCAGAGACAGAGACAGAGACTGAGACAGAGACAGAGACAGAGACAGAGACAGAGACAGAGACAGAGACAGAGACAGAGGCAGAGACAGAGACAGAGACAGAGACGGAGACAGAGACAGAGACAGAGACAGAGACAGAGACAGGGACAGAAACAGAGACAGAGACAGAGACAGAGACAGAGACAGAGACAGAGACAGAAACAGAGACAGAGACAGAGACAGAGACAGAGACAGAGACAGAGACAGAGACAGAGACAGAGACAGAGACAGAGACGGAGACAAAGACCGAGACGGAGACAGTGACGGAGACAGAGGCAGAGACAGGGCCAGGGACAGAGACGGAGGCAGGGACAGAGGGAGAGACAGCGACAGAGACAGAGACAGAGACAGAGGCAGAGGCAGAGGCAGAGGCAGAGACAGAGAAAGAGACGGAGACAGAGACAGAGACAGAGACAGAGGCGCAGACGGAGACAGAGACAGAGACATATACAGGGACAGCGACAGAGTCAGAGGCAGAGATAGACGCAGAGACAGAGACAGAGACTGAGACAAAGACAGAGACAGAGACAGAGACAGAGACAGAGACAGAGACAGAGACAGAGACAGAGACAGAGACAGAGACAGAGACAGAGACGGAGACAAAGACCGAGACAGAGGCAGAGACACAGACAGAGACAGAGACAGAGACAGAGACAGAAACAGAAACAGAGACAGAGACAGAGAGAGAGACAGAAACAGAGACAGAGACAGAGACAGAGACAGAGACAGAGACGCAGACGGAGACAGAGGCAGAAACAGAGACAGAGACGAAGACAGGGACAGAGACAGAGACAGAGACAGAGACAGAGACAGAGACAGAGACAGAGACAGAGACTAAGACAGAGACAGAAACAGCGGCAGAGACAGAGACGGAGACAGAGACAGAGACAGAGACAGAGACAGAGACAGAGACAGAGACAGAGACAGAGACAGAGGCAGAGACACAGACAGAGACAGAGACGGAGACAGAGACAGAAACAGAGACAGAGATAGAGACAGAGACAGAGACAGAGACAGAGGCAGAGACAGAGACAGAGACAGAGACAGAGATAGAGACAGAGACAGAGACAGAGACAGAGACAGAGACAGAGACAGAGACACAGACAGAGACAGAGACAGAGACGGAGACAGAAACAGAGACAGAGACAGAGACAGAGACAGAGACAGAGACAGAGACAGAGACAGAGACGGAGACAAAGACCGAGACAGAGACAGAGACGGAGACAGAGGCAGAGACAGAGCCAGGGACAGAGACGAAGGCAGGGACAGAGGGAGAGACAGCGACAGAGACAGAGACAGAGACAGAGACAGAGACAGAGGCAGAGGCAGAGACAGGGACAGAGACAGAGACAGAGACAGAGACAGAGACAGAGACAGAGACAGAGACAGAGACAGAGACAGTGACAGAGACCGAAACAGAGACAGAGAAAGAGACAGAGACAGAGGCAGAGACAGAGACAGAGACAGAGACAGAGACGGAGACAGAGACAGAGACAGAGACTGAGACAGAGACAGAAACAGCGGCAGAGACAGAGACGGGGACAGAGACAGAGACACAGGCAGAGACAGAGACAGAGAAAAAGAACGAGACAGAGACGGAGACAGAGGCAGAGACAGAGCCAGGGACAGAGACGAAGACAGGGACAGAGGGAGAGACAGCGACAGAGACAGAGACAGAGACAGAGACAGAGACAGAGGCACAGGCAGAGACAGAGACAGAGACAGAGACAGAGACAGAGACAGAGACAGAGACAGAGACAGAGACAGAGACAGAGACAGAGACAGAGACAGAGACAGAGACAGAGACAGAGAAAGAGACAGAGACAGAGGCAGAGACAGAGACAGAGACAGAGACAGAGACAGAGACAGAGACAGAGACAGAGACAGAGACAGAGACAGAGACAGAGACAGAGACAGAGACTGAGACAGAGACAGAAACAGCGGCAGAGACAGAGACGGAGACAGAGACAGAGACACAGACAGAGAAAGAGACAGAGACAGAGACGGAGATAGAGACAGAGACAGAGAACAGGCAGAGACAGAGACAGAGACGGAGACAGAGACAGAGACAGAGACAGAGACAGAGACAGAGACAGAGACGGAAACAAAGACCGAGACAGAGACAGAGACGGAGACAGAAACAGAGACAGAGACAGAGACAGAGACAGAGACAGAGACAGAGACAGGGACAGAGACAGAGACAGAGATGGAGACAAAGACCGAGACAGAGACAGAGACGGAGACAGAGGCAGAGACAGAGCCAGGGACAGAGACGAAGACAGGGACAGAGGGAGAGACAGAGACAGAGACAGAGACAGAGACAGAGACAGAGACAGAGACAGAGACAGAGGCAGAGGCAGAGACAGAGACAGAGACAGAGACAGAGACAGAGACAGAGACAGAGACAGAGACAGAGACAGAGACAGAGGCAGAGACACAGACAGAGACAGAGACGGAGACAGAGACAGAAACAGAGACAGAGACAGAGACAGAGACAGAGACAGAGACAGAGGCAGAGACAGAGACAGAGACAGAGACAGAGACAGAGACAGAGACAGAGACACAGACAGAGACAGAGACAGAGACGGAGACAGAAACAGAGACAGAGACAGAGACAGAGACAGAGACAGAGACAGAGACAGAGACAGAGACAGAGACAGAGACAGAGACAGAGACAGAGACAGAGACAGAGACAGAGACAGAGACAGAGACAGAGACGGAGACAGAGGCAGAGACAGAGACAGAGACAGAGACAGAGACGGAGACAGAGACAGAGAGAGAGACAGAGACAGAGACGGAGACAAAGACCGAGATAGAGACAGAGACGGAGACAGAGGCAGAGACAGAGCCAGGGACAGAGACGAAGGCAGGGACAGAGACAGAGACAGAGACAGAGACAGAGACAGAGACAGAGACAGAGACAGAAACAGAGACAGAGAAAGAGACAGAGACAGAGGCAGAGACAGAGACAGAGACAGAGACGGAGACAGAGACAGAGACAGAGACTGAGACAGAGACAGAAACAGCGGCAGAGACAGAGACGGGGACAGAGACAGAGACACAGACAGAGACAGAGACAGAGACAGAGACGGAGATAGAGACAGAGACAGAGACATAGGCAGAGACAGAGACAGAGACGGAGACAGAGACAGAGACAGAGACAGAGACAGAGACAGAGACGGAGACAAAGACCGAGACAGAGACAGAGACGGAGACAGAGGCAGAGACAGAGCCAGGGACAGAGACGAAGACAGGGACAGAGGGAGAGACAGCGACAGAGACAGAGACAGAGACAGAGACAGAGACAGAGGCACAGGCAGAGACAGAGACAGAGACAGAGACAGAGACAGAGACAGAGACAGAGAGAGAGACAGAGACAGAGACAGAGACAGAGACAGAGACAGAGAGAGAGACAGAGAAAGAGACAGAGACAGAGGCAGAGACAGAGACAGAGACAGAGACAGAGACGGAGACAGAGACAGAGACAGAGACTGAGACGGAGACAGAAACAGCGGCAGAGACAGAGACGGAGACAGAGACAGAGGGAGAGACAGCGACAGAGACAGAGACAGAGACAGAGACAGAGGCAGAGACAGAGACAGAGGCAGAGGCAGAGACAGAGACAGAGACAGAGACAGAGACAGAGACAGAGACAGAGACAGAGACAGAGACAGAGACAGAGGCAGAGACACAGACAGAGACAGAGACGGAGACAGAGACAGAAACAGAGACAGAGACAGAGACAGAGACAGAGACAGAGACAGAGGCAGAGACAGAGACAGAGACAGAGACAGAGACAGAGACAGAGACAGAGACAGAGACAGAGACAGAGACAGAGACAGAGACAGAGACAGAGACAGAGACGGAGACAGAGGCAGAGACAGAGACAGAGACAGAGACAGAGACGGAGACAGAGACAGAGAGAGAGACAGAGACAGAGACGGAGACAAAGACCGAGACAGAGACAGAGACGGAGACAGAGGCAGAGACAGAGCCAGGGACAGAGACGAAGGCAGGGACAGAGACAGAGACAGAGACAGAGACAGAGACAGAGACAGAGACAGAGACAGAAACAGAGACAGAGAAAGAGACAGAGACAGAGGCAGAGACAGAGACAGAGACAGAGACGGAGACAGAGACAGAGACAGAGACTGAGACAGAGACAGAAACAGCGGCAGAGACAGAGACGGGGACAGAGACAGAGACACAGACAGAGACAGAGACAGAGACAGAGACGGAGATAGAGACAGAGACAGAGACATAGGCAGAGACAGAGACAGAGACGGAGACAGAGACAGAGACAGAGACAGAGACAGAGACAGAGACGGAGACAAAGACCGAGACAGAGACAGAGACGGAGACAGAGGCAGAGACAGAGCCAGGGACAGAGACGAAGACAGGGACAGAGGGAGAGACAGCGACAGAGACAGAGACAGAGACAGAGACAGAGACAGAGGCACAGGCAGAGACAGAGACAGAGACAGAGACAGAGACAGAGACAGAGACAGAGAGAGAGACAGAGACAGAGACAGAGACAGAGACAGAGACAGAGAGAGAGACAGAGAAAGAGACAGAGACAGAGGCAGAGACAGAGACAGAGACAGAGACAGAGGCGGAGACAGAGACAGAGACAGAGACTGAGACGGAGACAGAAACAGCGGCAGAGACAGAGACGGAGACAGAGACAGAGGGAGAGACAGCGACAGAGACAGAGACAGAGACAGAGACAGAGGCAGAGGCAGAGGCAGAGACAGAGACAGAGACAGAGACAGAGACAGAGACAGAGACAGAGACAGAGGCAGATGCAGAGACGGAGACAGAGACAGAGACAGAGACAGAGACAGAGACAGAGACGGAGACAAAGACAGAGACAGAGACAGAGACAGAGACAGAGACAGAGACAGAGACAGAGAAAGAGACAGAGACAGAGGCAGAGACAGAGACAGGGACAGAGACAGAGACGGAGACAGAAACAGCGGCAGAGACAGAGACGGAGACAGAGACAGAGACACAGACAGAGAAAGAGACAGAGACAGAGACGGAGATAGAGACAGAGACAGAGAACAGGCAGAGACAGAGACAGAGACGGAGACAGAGACAGAGACAGAGACAGAGACAGAGACAGAGACAGAGACGGAAACAAAGACCGAGACAGAGACAGAGACGGAGACAGAAACAGAGACAGAGACAGAGACAGAGACAGAGACAGAGACAGAGACAGAGACAGAGACAGAGACAGAGACAGAGATGGAGACAAAGACCGAGACAGAGACAGAGACGGAGACAGAGGCAGAGACAGAGCCAGGGACAGAGACGAAGACAGGGACAGAGGGAGAGACAGAGACAGAGACAGAGACAGAGACAGAGACAGAGACAGAGACAGAGGCAGAGGCAGAGACAGAGACAGAGACAGAGACAGAGACAGAGACAGAGACAGAGACAGAGACAGAGACAGAGACAGAGGCAGAGACACAGACAGAGACAGAGACGGAGACAGAGACAGAAACAGAGACAGAGACAGAGACAGAGACAGAGACAGAGACAGAGACAGAGGCAGAGACAGAGACAGAGACAGAGACAGAGACAGAGACAGAGACAGAGACAGAGACAGAGACAGAGACACAGACAGAGACAGAGACAGAGACGGAGACAGAAACAGAGACAGAGACAGAGACAGAGACAGAGACAGAGACAGAGACAGAGACAGAGACGGAGACAGAGGCAGAGACAGAGCCAGGGACAGAGACGAAGGCAGGGACAGAGGGAGAGACAGCGACAGAGACAGAGACAGAGACAGAGACAGAGACAGAGGCAGAGGCAGAGACAGAGACAGGGACAGAGACAGAGACAGAGACAGAGACAGAGACAGAGACAGAGACAGAGACAGAGACAGAGACAGAAACAGAGACAGAGAAAGAGACAGAGACAGAGGCAGAGACAGAGACAGAGACAGAGACAGAGACGGAGACAGAGACAGAGACAGAGACTGAGACAGAGACAGAAACAGCGGCAGAGACAGAGACGGGGACAGAGACAGAGACACAGACAGAGACAGAGACAGAGACAGAGACGGAGATAGAGACAGAGACAGAGACATAGGCAGAGACAGAGACAGAGACGGAGACAGAGACAGAGACAGAGACAGAGACAGAGACAGAGACAGAGACAGTGATAGAGACAGACACAGAGACAGAGACAGAGGCAGAGACAGAGACAGAGACAGAGACAGAGACAGAGACAGAGACAGAGGCAGAGACAGAGACAGAAACAGAGACAGAGACAGAGACGCAGACGGAGACAGAGGCAGAAACAGAGACAGAGACATAGACAGGGACAGCGACAGAGTCAGAGGCAGAGACAGAGACAGAGACTGAGGCAGAGACAGAGACAGAGACAGAGACAGAGACAGAGACAGAGACAGAGACAGAGGCAGAGACAGAGACAGAGACAGAGACAGAGACAGAGACAGAGACAGAGACAGAGACAGAGACAGGGACAGAAACAGAGACAGAGACAGAGACAGAGACAGAGGCAGAGACAGAGACAGAGGCAGAGGCAGAGACAGAGACAGAGACAGAGACAGAGACAGAGACAGAGACAGAGACAGAGACAGAGACAGAGACAGAGACAGAGGCAGAGACACAGACAGAGACAGAGACGGAGACAGAGACAGAAACAGAGACAGAGACAGAGACAGAGACAGAGACAGAGACAGAGACAGAGGCAGAGACAGAGACAGAGACAGAGACAGAGACAGAGACAGAGACAGAGACAGAGACAGAGACAGAGACAGAGACACAGACAGAGACAGAGACAGAGACGGAGACAGAAACAGAGACAGAGACAGAGACAGAGACAGAGACAGAGACAGAGACAGAGACAGAGACGGAGACAGAGGCAGAGACAGAGCCAGGGACAGAGACGAAGGCAGGGACAGAGGGAGAGACAGCGACAGAGACAGTGACAGAGACAGAGACAGAGACAGAGGCAGAGGCAGAGACAGAGACAGGGACAGAGACAGAGACAGAGACAGAGACAGAGACAGAGACAGAGACAGAGACAGAGACAGAGACAGAGACAGAGACAGAAACAGAGACAGAGAAAGAGACAGAGACAGAGGCAGAGACAGAGACAGAGACAGAGACAGAGACGGAGACAGAGACAGAGACAGAGACTGAGACAGAGACAGAAACAGCGGCAGAGACAGAGACGGGGACAGAGACAGAGACACAGACAGAGACAGAGACAGAGACAGAGACGGAGATAGAGACAGAGACAGAGACATAGGCAGAGACAGAGACAGAGACGGAGACAGAGACAGAGACAGAGACAGAGACAGAGACAGAGACAGAGACAGTGATAGAGACAGACACAGGGACAGAGACAGAGGCAGAGACAGAGACAGAGACAGAGACAGAGACAGAGACAGAGACAGAGGCAGAGACAGAGACAGAAACAGAGACAGAGACAGAGACGCAGACGGAGACAGAGGCAGAAACAGAGACAGAGACATAGACAGGGACAGCGACAGAGTCAGAGGCAGAGACAGAGACAGAGACTGAGGCAGAGACAGAGACAGAGACAGAGACAGAGACAGAGACAGAGACAGAGACAGAGGCAGAGACAGAGACAGAGACAGAGACAGAGGCAGAGACAGAGACAGAGACAGAGACAGAGACAGAGACAGAGACAGAGACAGAGACAGAGACAGAGACACAGACAGAGACAGAGACAGAGACGGAGACAGAAACAGAGACAGAGACAGAGACAGAGACAGAGACAGAGACAGAGACAGAGACAGAGACGGAGACAGAGGCAGAGACAGAGCCAGGGACAGAGACGAAGGCAGGGACAGAGGGAGAGACAGCGACAGAGACAGAGACAGAGACAGAGACAGAGACAGAGGCAGAGGCAGAGACAGAGACAGGGACAGAGACAGAGACAGAGACAGAGACAGAGACAGAGACAGAGACAGAGACAGAGACAGAGACAGAGACAGAGACAGAGACAGAAACAGAGACAGAGAAAGAGACAGAGACAGAGGCAGAGACAGAGACAGAGACAGAGACAGAGACGGAGACAGAGACAGAGACAGAGACTGAGACAGAGACAGAAACAGCGGCAGAGACAGAGACGGGGACAGAGACAGAGACACAGACAGAGACAGAGACAGAGACAGAGACGGAGATAGAGACAGAGACAGAGACATAGGCAGAGACAGAGACAGAGACGGAGACAGAGACAGAGACAGAGACAGAGACAGAGACAGAGACAGAGACAGTGATAGAGACAGACACAGAGACAGAGACAGAGGCAGAGACAGAGACAGAGACAGAGACAGAGACAGAGACAGAGGCAGAGACAGAGACAGAAACAGAGACAGAGACAGAGACGCAGACGGAGACAGAGGCAGAAACAGAGACAGAGACATAGACAGGGACAGCGACAGAGTCAGAGGCAGAGACAGAGACAGAGACTGAGGCAGAGACAGAGACAGAGACAGAGACAGAGACAGAGACAGAGACAGAGACAGAGGCAGAGACAGAGACAGAGACAGAGACAGAGACAGAGACAGAGACAGAGACAGAGACAGAGACAGGGACAGAAACAGAGACAGAGACAGAGACAGAGACAGAGGCAGAGACAGAGACAGAGGCAGAGGCAGAGACAGAGACAGAGACAGAGACAGAGACAGAGACAGAGACAGAGACAGAGACAGAGACAGAGACAGAGACAGAGGCAGAGACACAGACAGAGACAGAGACGGAGACAGAGACAGAAACAGAGACAGAGACAGAGACAGAGACAGAGACAGAGACAGAGACAGAGGCAGAGACAGAGACAGAGACAGAGACAGAGACAGAGACAGAGACAGAGACAGAGACAGAGACAGAGACAGAGACACAGACAGAGACAGAGACAGAGACGGAGACAGAAACAGAGACAGAGACAGAGACAGAGACAGAGACAGAGACAGAGACAGAGACAGAGACGGAGACAGAGGCAGAGACAGAGCCAGGGACAGAGACGAAGGCAGGGACAGAGGGAGAGACAGCGACAGAGACAGTGACAGAGACAGAGACAGAGACAGAGGCAGAGGCAGAGACAGAGACAGGGACAGAGACAGAGACAGAGACAGAGACAGAGACAGAGACAGAGACAGAGACAGAGACAGAGACAGAGACAGAGACAGAAACAGAGACAGAGAAAGAGACAGAGACAGAGGCAGAGACAGAGACAGAGACAGAGACAGAGACGGAGACAGAGACAGAGACAGAGACTGAGACAGAGACAGAAACAGCGGCAGAGACAGAGACGGGGACAGAGACAGAGACACAGACAGAGACAGAGACAGAGACAGAGACGGAGATAGAGACAGAGACAGAGACATAGGCAGAGACAGAGACAGAGACGGAGACAGAGACAGAGACAGAGACAGAGACAGAGACAGAGACAGAGACAGTGATAGAGACAGACACAGGGACAGAGACAGAGGCAGAGACAGAGACAGAGACAGAGACAGAGACAGAGACAGAGACAGAGGCAGAGACAGAGACAGAAACAGAGACAGAGACAGAGACGCAGACGGAGACAGAGGCAGAAACAGAGACAGAGACATAGACAGGGACAGCGACAGAGTCAGAGGCAGAGACAGAGACAGAGACTGAGGCAGAGACAGAGACAGAGACAGAGACAGAGACAGAGACAGAGACAGAGACAGAGGCAGAGACAGAGACAGAGACAGAGACAGAGACAGAGACAGAGACAGAGACAGAGACAGAGACAGAGACAGGGAC
Source organism: Megachile willughbiella (assembly GCA_945859595.2). Classification (NCBI taxonomy): domain Eukaryota; kingdom Metazoa; phylum Arthropoda; class Insecta; order Hymenoptera; family Megachilidae; genus Megachile; species Megachile willughbiella. Next base: position 370,424 of record CAMAOD020000128.1, read on the forward strand.
AGAAACAGAGACAGAGACAGAGACAGAGACAGAGACAGAGACAGAGACAGAGACAGAGACAGAGACAGAGACAGAGACAGAGACAGAGACAGAGACAGAGACAGAGACAGAGACGGAGACAGAGGCAGAGACAGGGCCAGGGACAGAGACGGAGGCAGGGACAGAGGGAGAGACAGCGACAGAGACAGAGACAGAGACAGAGGCAGAGGCAGAGGCAGAGGCAGAGACAGAGAAAGAGACGGAGACAGAGACAGAGACAGAGACAGAGGCGCAGACGGAGACAGAGACAGAGACATATACAGGGACAGCGACAGAGTCAGAGGCAGAGATAGACGCAGAGACAGAGACAGAGACTGAGACAAAGACAGAGACAGAGACAGAGACAGAGACAGAGACAGAGACAGAGACAGAGACAGAGACAGAGACAGAGACGGAGACAAAGACCGAGACAGAGGCAGAGACTCAGACAGAGACAGAGACAGAGACAGAGACAGAGACAGAAACAGAAACAGAGACAGAGACAGAGAGAGAGACAGAAACAGAGACAGAGACAGAGACAGAGACAGAGACAGAGACGCAGACGGAGACAGAGGCAGAAACAGAGACAGAGACATAGACAGGGACAGCGACAGAATCAGAGGCAGAGACAGAGACAGAGACTGAGACAGAGACAGAGACAGAGGCAGAGACAGAGACAGAGACAGAGACAGAGGCAGAGACAGAGACAGAGACAGAGACAGAGACAGAGACAGAGACAGAGACAGAGACAGAGACAGAGACAGAGACAGAGACAGAGACGGAGATAGAGACAGAGACAGAGACAGAGACGGAGACAGAGGCAGAGACAGAGACAGAGACAGCGACAGAGACAGAGACAGAGACAGAGACAGAGACAGAGACATAGACGGAGATAGAGACGGAGACAAAGACCGAGACAGAGACAGAGACGGAGACAGAGGCAGAGACAGAGCCAGGGACAGAGACGGAGACAGAGACAGAGGGAGAGACAGCGAGAGAGACGGAGACAGAAACGGAGACAGAGACAGATACGGAGACAGATTCAGAGACAGAGACAGAGACAGAGACAGAGGCAGAGACAGAGACAGAGACAGAGACAGAGACAGAGACAGAGACAGAGACAGAGACATAGACGGACATAGAGACAGAGACAGAGACAGAGACAGAGACGGAGACAGAGACGGAGACAAAGACCGAGACAGAGACAGAGACGGAGACAGAGACTGACACAGAGACAGAGACAGAGACAGAGACAGAGACAGAGACAGAGACAGAGACAGAGACAGAGACAGAGACAGAGACAGAGACAGAGACAGAGACAGAGACAGAGACAGAGACAGAGACAGAGACAGAGACAGAGACAGAGGCAGAGACAGAGACAGAGACAGAGACAGAGACAGAGACAGAGACAGAGACAGAGACGGAGACAGAGACGGAGACGAAGACCGAGACAGAGACAGAGACGGAGACAGAGGCACAGACAGAGCCAGGGACAGAGACGGAGACAGAGACAGAGGGAGAGACAGCGAGAGAGGCAGAGACAGAAACAGAGACAGAGACAGATACGGAGACAGAGGCAGAGACAGAGACATAGACGGAGATAGAGACAGAGACAGAGACAGAGACGGAGACAGAGACGGAGACAAAGACCGAGACAGAGACAGAGACGGAGACAGAGGCAGAGACAGAGCCAGGGACAGAGACGGAGACAGAGACAGAGGGAGAGACAGCGAGAGAGACGGAGACAGAAACGGAGACAGAGACAGATACGGAGACAGAGACAGAGACAGAGACAGAGACAGAGACAGAGGCAGAGACAGAGACAGAGACAGAGACAGAGACAGAGACAGAGACAGAGACAGAGACAGAGACATAGACGGACATAGAGACAGAGACAGAGACAGAGACAGAGACGGAGACAGAGACGGAGACAAAGACCGAGACAGAGGCAGAGACACAGACAGAGACGGATAGAGAGACAGAGACAGAGACAGAGACGGAGATAGAGACAGAGACAGAGGCGGAGACAAAGACCGAGACGGAGACAGAGACGGAGACAGAGGCAGAGACAGAGCCAGGGACAGAGACGGAGACAGAGACAGAGGGAGAGACAGCGAGAGAGACAGAGACAGAAACAGAGACAGAGACAGATACGGAGACAGAGACAGAGACTGAGACAGAGACAGAGACAGAGACAGAGACAGAGACAGAGACAGAGGCAGAGACAGAGACAGAGACAGAGACAGAGACAGAGGCAGAGACAGAGACAGAGACAGAGACAGAGACAGAGACAGAGACAGAGACAGAGACAGAGGCAGAGACAGAGACAGAGACAGAGACAGAGACAGAGACAGAGACAGAGACAGAGACAGAGACAGAGACAGAGACAGAGACAGAGACAGAGACAGAGACAGAGACATAGACGGAGATAGAGACAGAGACAGAGACAGAGACGGAGACAGAGACGGAGACAAAGACCCAGACAGAGACAGAGACGGAGACAGAGGCAGAGACAGAGCCAGGGACAGAGACGGAGACAGAGACAGAGGGAGAGATAGCGGGAGAGACGGAGACAGAAACGGAGACAGAGACATATACGGAGACAGAGACAGAGACAGAGACGGAGATAGAGACAGAGGGAGATACAGAGACGGAGACAGAGGCAGAGACAGAGCCAGAGACAGAGACAGAGACAGAGGCAGAGGCAGAGACAGAGACGGAGACAAAGACCGAGACGGAGACAGAGACAGAGACAGAGACAGAGACAGAGACGGAGACAAAGACCGAGACAGAGGCAGAGACACAGACAGAGACGGAGAGAGAGACAGAGACAGAGACAGAGACAGAGACAGAGACAGAGACAGAGACATAGACAGAGACAGTGGCAGAGACGGAGACAGAGACAGAGACAGAGACAGAGACATAGACGGAGATAGAGACAGAGACAGAGACAGAGACAGAGACGGAGACAGAGACGGAGACAAAGACCGAGACAGAGGCAGAGACACAGACAGAGACAGAGACAGAGACGGAGATAGAGACAGAGACAGAGACAGAGACAGAGACGGAGACAGAGGCAGATACAGAGCCAGAGACAGAGACAGAGACAGAGACAGAGACGGAGATAGAGACAGAGGCAGATACAGAGACGGAGACAGAGGCAGAGACAGAGCCAGAGGCAGAGACAGAGACAGAGACAGAGACAGGGGGAGAGATAGCGACAGAGACAGAGACTGAGACAGAGACAGAGACAGAGACAGAGACAGAGACAGAGACAGAGACAGAGACAGAGACAGAGACAGAGACAGAGACAGAGACAGAGACAGAGACGGAGACAGAGACGGAGACAAAGACCGAGACAGAGGCAGAGACACAGACAGAGACGGATAGAGAGACAGAGACAGAGACAGAGACAGAGACAGAGACATACACAGAGACAGTGGCAGAGACGGAGACAGAGACAGAGACAGAGACAGAGACATAGACGGAGGTAGAGACAGAGACAGAGACAGGGACGGAGACAGAGACGGAGACAAAGACCGAGACAGAGACAGAGACGGAGACAGAGGCAGAGACAGAGCCAGGGACAGAGACGGAGACAGAGACAGAGGGAGAGGCAGCGAGAGAGACAGAGACAGAAACAGAGACAGAGACAGATACGGAGACAGAGACAGAGGCAGAGACAGAGACAGAGACAGAGACAGAGACAGAGACAGAGACAGAGACAGAGACAGAGACAGAGACAGAGACAGAGACAGAGACAGAGACAGAGGCAGAGACAGAGACAGAGACATAGACGCAGATAGAGACAGAGACAGAGACAGGGGCGGAGACAGGGACGGAGACAAAGACCGAGACAGAGACAGAGACGGAGACAGAGGCAGAGACAGAGCCAGGGACAGAGACGGAGACAGAGACAGAGGGAGGGACAGCGAGAGAGACAGAGACAGATACGGAGACAGAGACAGAGGCAGAGACAGAGACAGAGACAGAGACAGAGACAGAGACAGACAGAGACAGAGACAGAGATAGAGACAGAGACAGAGGCAGAGACAGAGACGGAGACAACGACCGAGACGGAGACAGAGACGGAGACGGAGGCAGAGACAGAGACAGAGACAGAGACAGAGACGGAGATAGAGACAGAGGCAGATACAGAGACGGAGACAGAGGCAGAGACAGAGCCAGAGACAGAGACAGAGACAGAGACAGAGACAGGGGGAGAGATAGCGACAGAGACAGAGACTGAGACAGAGACAGAGACAGAGACAGAGACAGAGACGGAGATAGAGACAGAGGCAGATACAGAGACGGAGACAGAGGCAGAGACAGAGCCAGAGACAGAGACAGAGACAGAGACAGAGACAGGGGGAGAGATAGCGACAGAGACACAGACTGAGACAGAGACAGAGACAGAGACAGAGACAGAGACAGAGACAGAGACAGAGACAGAGACAGAGACAGAGACGGAGACAGAGGCAGAGACAGAGCCAGAGACAGAGACAGAGACAGAGACAGAGACACAGACAGGAGGAGAGACAGCGACAGAGACAGAGACAGAGACAGAGACAGAGACAGAGACAGAGACAGAGACAGAGACAGAGACAGAGACAGAGGCGGAGACAAAGACCGAGACGGAGACAGCGACGGAGACAGAGCCAGAGACAGAGACAGAGACAGAGACAGAGACAGAGACAGAGACAGAGACAGATACAGAGACAGAGACAGAGACGGAGACAAAGACCGAGACAGAGGCAGAGACACAGACAGAGACTGAGACAGAGACAGAGACAGAGACAGAGACAGGGACAGAAACAGAGACAGAGACAGAGACAGAGACAGAGACAGAAACAGAGACAGAGACAGAGACAGAGACAGAGACAGAGACAGAGACGGAGACAAAGACCGAGACGGAGACAGTGACGGAGACAGAGGCAGAGACAGGGCCAGGGACAGAGACGGAGACAGGGACAGAGGAAGAGCCACCGACAGAGACAGAGACAGAGACAGAGGCAGAGGCAGAGGCAGAGACAGCGAAAGAGACGGAGACAGAGACAGAGACAGAGACAGAGACGCAGACGGAGACAGAGACAGAGACATAGACAGGGACAGCGACAGAGTCAGCGGCAGAGATAGACACAGAGACAGAGACAGAGACTGAGACAAAGACAGAGACAGAGACAGAGACAGAGACAGAGACAGAGACAGAGACAGAGACAGAGACAGAGACAGTGGGAGAGACAGCGACAGGGACGGAGACAGAGACGGAGACAAAGACCGAGACAGAGACAGAGACAGAGACTGAGACAGAGACAGAGACAGAGACAGAGACAGAGACAGAGACAGAAACATAGACAGGGACAGAGACAGAGACAGAGACAGAGACAGAGACAGAGACAGAGACAGATACAGAGACGGAGATAGAGACAGAGACAGAGACAGAGACGGAGACAGAGGCAGAGACACAGCCAGAGACAGAGACAGAGACAGAGACAGAGACAGAGACAGAGACAGAGACGGAGATATAGACAGAGGCAGATACGGAGGCGGAGACAGAGGCAGAGACAGAGCCAGAGACAGAGACAGAGACAGAGACAGAGACAGAGACAGAGACGGAGACAGAGGCAGAGAGAGAGCCAGGGACAGAGACAGAGACAGAGACAGAGGGAGAAACAGCGACAGAGACAGAGACAGAGACAGAGACGGTGACAGAGACGGTGACAGAGGCAGAGACAGAGCCAGGGACAGAGACGGAGACAGAGACAGAGACAGAGACAGAGACACAGACATAGACAGAAGGGCAGGAGACAAAGTCGGAGGCAGAGGGGCAGGAGACAAAGACGGAGACAAGGACGGAGACAAAGACGGACAAGAGACAGAGACAGAGACAGAGACAGAGACAGAGACAGAGACAGAGACAGAGACAGAGACAGAGACAGAGACAGAGACAGAGACAGAGACAGAGACAGAGACAGAGACAGAAACAGAGACAGAGGCAGAGACACAGACAGAGACAGAGACAGAGACGGAGACAGAGACAGAGACAGAGACAGAGACAGAGACAGAGACAGAGACAGAGACAGAGACAGAGACAGAGACGGAGACAAAAACCGAGACGGAGACAGAGGCAGAGACAGAGCCAGGGACAGAGACAGAGACAGAGACAGAGACAGAGGCAGAGACAGAGAAAGAGACAGAGACAGAGGCAGAGACAGAGACAGAGACAGAGACGGAGACAGAGACAGATACATAGACAGAGACAGAGACAGAGACAGAGACGGAGACAAAGACCGAGACAGAGACAGAGACGGTGACAGAGGCAGAGACAGAGCCAGGGACAGAGACGGAGACAGAGACAGATACATAGACAGAGACAGAGACAGAGACAGAGACGGAGACAAAGACCGAGACAGAGACAGAGACGGTGACAGAGGCAGAGACAGAGCCAGGGACAGAGACGGAGACAGAGACAGAGACGCAGACGGAGACAGAGACGGAGACATATACAGGGACAGCGACAGAGTCAGAGGCAGAGATAGACACAGAGACAGAGACCGAGACGGAGACAGAGACGGAGACAGAGACAGAGACACAGACAGAGGCAGAGACAGAGACAGAGACAGAGACAGAGACAGAGACAGAGACAGAGACAGAGACAGAGACAGAGACAGAGACAGAGACAGAGACAGAGACAGAAACAGAGACAGAGACAGAGACAGAGACAGAGACAGAGACAGAGACAGAGACAGAGACACAGACATAGACAGAAGGGCAGGAGACAAAGTCGGAGGCAGAGGGGCAGGAGACAAAGACGGAGACAAGGACGGAGACAAAGACGGACAAGAGACAGAGACGGAGACAGAGACAGAGACAGAGACAGAGACAGAGACAGAGACAGAGACAGAGACAGAGACAGAGACAGGGACAGAGACAGAGACAGAGACAGAGACAGAGACAGAGACAGAGACAGAGACAGAGACAGAGACAGATACAGAGACAGAGATAGAGATGGGGACAAAGACCGAGACAGAGGCAGAGACACAGACAGAGACAGAGACAGAGACAGAAACATAGACAGGGACAGAGGCAGAAACAGAGACAGAGACAGAGACAGAGACAGAGACAGAGACAGAGACAGAGACAGAGACAGAGACAGAGACAGAGACAGAGACAGAGACAGAGACAGAGGCAGAGACACAGACAGAGACAGAGACAGACACGGAGACAGAGACAGAGACAGAGACAGAGACAGAGACAGAGACAGAGACAGAGACAGAGACAGAGACAGAGACAGAGACAGAGACAGAGAGAGAGACAGATACAGAGACAGAGACAGAGACGGGGACAAAGACCGAGACAGAGGCAGAGACACAGACAGAGACAGAGACAGAGACAGAAACAGAGACAGGGGCAGAGACAGAAACAGAGACAGAGACAGAGACAGAGACAGAGACAGAGACAGAGACAGAGACAGATACAGAGACAGAGACAGAGATGGGGACAAAGACCGAGACAGAGGCAGAGACAGAGCCAGGGACAGAGACAGAGACAGAGACAGAGACAGAGACAGAGACAGAGACAGAGACAGAGACAGAGACAGAGACAGAGACAGAGACAGAGACAGAGACAGAGACAGAGACAGCGACAGAGACAGAGACAGAGACAGAGACAGTGACGGAGACAAAGACCGAGACGGAGACAGAGACGGAGACAGAGACAGAGACACAGACAGAGACAGAGACAGAGACAGAGACAGAGACAGAGACAGAGACAGAGACAGAGACAGAGACAGAGACAGAGACAGAGGCAGATACAGAGGCGGAGACAGAGACAGAGACAGAGAGAGAGACAGAGACAGAGACAGAGGCAGAGACAGAGACAGAGGCAGAGACAGAGCCAGGGACTGAGACGGAGACAGAGACAGAGGGAGAGACAGCGAGAGAGACAGAGACGGAAACGGAGACAGAGACAGATACGGAGGCAGAGACAGAGGCAGAGACAGAGACAGAGACAGAGACGAAGACAGAGACAGAGAGAGAGACAGAGACAGCGACAGAGACAGAGACAGAGACAGAGACAGAGACAGAGACAGAGACAGTGGCAGAGACAGAGACAGAGACAGAGACAGAGACAGAGACATAGACGGAGATAGAGACAGAGACAGAGACAGGGACGGAGACAGAGATGGAGACAAAGACCGAGACAGAGACAGAGACGGAGACAGAGGCAGAGACAGAGCCAGGGACAGAGACGGAGACAGAGACAGAGGGAGAGACAGCGAGAGGGACAGAGACAGAAACAGAGACAGCGACAGATACGGAGGCAGAGACAGAGACAGAGACAGAGACAGAGACAGAGACAGAGACAGAGACAGAGACAGAGACAGAGACAGGGACAGAGACAGAGACAGAGACAGAGACAGAGACAGAGACGGACACAGAGGCAGAGAGAGAGCCAGGGACAGAGACAGAGACAGAGACAGAGGGAGAAACAGCGACAGAGACAGAGACAGAGACAGAGACGGTGACAGAGACGGTGACAGAGGCAGAGACAGAGCCAGGGACAGAGACGGAGACAGAGACAGAGACAGAGACAGAGACAGAGACACAGACATAGACAGAAGGGCAGGAGACAAAGTCGGAGGCAGAGGGGCAGGAGACAAAGACGGAGACAAGGACGGAGACAAAGACGGACAAGACACAGAGACGGAGACAGAGACAGAGACAGAGACAGAGACAGAGACAGAGACAGAGACAGAGACAGAGACAGAGACAGAGACAGGGACAGAGACAGAGACAGAGACAGAGACAGAGACAGAGACAGAGACAGAGACAGAGACAGAGACAGAGACAGATACAGAGACAGAGACAGAGATGGGGACAAAGACCGAGACAGAGGCAGAGACACAGACAGAGACAGAGACAGAGACAGAGACAGAAACATAGACAGGGACAGAGGCAGAAACAGAGACAGAGACAGAGACAGAGACAGAGACAGAGACAGAGACAGAGACAGAGACAGAGACAGAGGCAGAGACACAGACAGAGACAGAGACAGAGACGGAGACAGAGACAGAGACAGAGACAGAGACAGAGACAGAGACAGAGACAGAAACGGAGACAAAGACCGAGACGGAGACAGAGGCAGAGACAGAGCCAGGGACAGAGACGAAAACAGGGACAGAGGGAGAGACAGCGACAGAGACAGAGACAGAGACAGAGGCAGAGGCAGAGGCAGACACAGAGACAGAGACAGAGACAGAGACAGAGACAGAGACAGAGACAGAGACAGAGACAGAGACAGAGACAGACACAGAGACAGAGACAGAGACAGAGACAGAGACAGAGAAAGAGACAGAGACAGAGGCAGAGACAGAGACAGAGACAGAGACGGAGACAGAGACAGATACATAGACAGAGACAGAGACAGAGACAGAGACGGAGACAAAGACCGAGACAGAGACAGGGACGGTGACAGAGGCAGAGACAGAGCCAGGGACAGAGACGGAGACAGAGACAGAGACAGAGACAGAGACAGAGACAGAGACAGAGACAGAGAGAGAGACAGATACAGAGACAGAGACAGAGACGGGGACAAAGACCGAGACAGAGGCAGAGACACAGACAGAGACAGAGACAGAGACAGAAACAGAGACAGGGGCAGAGACAGAAACAGAGACAGAGACAGAGACAGAGACAGAGACAGAGACAGAGACAGAGACAGAGACAGAGGCAGAGACAGAGAAGGAGACAGAGACAGAGGCAGAGACAGAGACAGAGACAGAGACGGAGACAGAGACAGATACATAGACAGAGACAGAGACTGGGACAGAGACGGAGACAGAGACAGAGACGCGGACGGAGACAGAGACGGAGACATATACAGGGACAGCGACAGAGTCGGAGGCAGGGACAGACACAGAGACAGAGGCAGGGTCTCAGACAGAGACAGAGACGGAGACAGAGACAGAGACAAAGACCGAGACAGAGACAGAGACGGTGACAGAGGCAAAGGCAGAGCCAGGGACAGAGACGGAGACAGAGACAGAGACTGGGACAGAGACGGAGACAGAGACAGAGACAGAGACAGAGACAGAGACAGAGACAGAGACAGAGACAGAGACAGAGACGGATTCAGAGACAGAGACACAGACAGGGACAGATACATAGACAGAGACAGCGACAAAGACAGAGACACAGACAGAGACAGATACATAGACAGAAACAGAGACAGAGACAGAGACGGAGACAAAGACCGAGACAGAGGCAGGGACAAAGACAGAGACAAAGACCGAGACAGAGACAGAGACGGTGACAGAGGCAGAGACAGAGCCAGGGACAGAGACGGAGACAGAGACAGAGACTGGGACAGAGACGGAGACAGAGACAGAGACAGAGACGGAGACAGAGACAGAGACAGAGACGGATTCAGAGACAGAGACACAGAAAGGGACAGATACATAGACAGAGACAGAGACAAAGACAGAGACACAGACAGAGACAGATACATAGACAGAGACAGAGACAGAGACAGAGACGGAGACAAAGACCGAGACAGAGACAGAGACAGAGACAGAGACAGAGACAAAGACCGAGACAGAGACCGTGACGGTGACAGAGGCAGAGGCAGAGCCAGGGACAGAGACGGAGACAGAGACAGAGACTGGGACAGAGACAGAGACAGAGACAGAGACTGAGACAGAGACAGAGACAGAGACCGAGACAGAGACAGAGACAGAGACAGAGACAGAGACAGAGACAGAGACAGAGACAGAGACAGAGACAGAGACAGAGACACAGACAGAGACAGAGACAGAGACGGAGACAGAAACAGAGACAGAGACAGAGACAGAGACAGAGACAGAGACAGAGACGGAGACAAAGACCGAGACAGAGACGGAGACAGAGGCAGAGACAGGGCCAGGGACAGAGACGAAGACAGGGACAGAGGGAGAGACAGCGACAGAGACAGAGACAGAGACAGAGACAGAGACAGAGACAGAGGCAGAGGCAGAGACAGAGACAGAGACAGGGACAGCGACAGAGTCAGAGACAGAGACAGAGACAGAGACAGAGACAGAGACAGAGAAAGAGAGAGAGACAGATACAGAGACAGAGACAGAGACAGAGACAGAGGCAGAGTCTCAGACAGAGACAGTGACAGAGACAGAGACAGAGACAGAGACAGAGACAGAGACAGAGACAGAGACAGAGACAGAGACAGAGACAGAGACAGAGACAGAGACAGAGACAGAGACAGAGACAGGGACAGAGACAGAGACAGAGACAGATACAGAGACAGAGACAGAGACGGAGACAAAGACCGAGACAGAGGCAGAGACACAGACAGAGACAGAGACGGAGACAAAGTCCGAGACAGAGACAGAGACGGAGACAGAGGCAGAGATAGAGCCAGGGACAGAGACGAAGACAGGGACAGAGGGAGAGACAGCGACAGAGACAGAGACAGAGACAGAGACAGAGACAGAGGCAGAGACAGAGACAGAGACAGAGACACGGACGGAGACAGAGACAGAGACACGGACGGAGACAGAGACAGAGACAGAGACTGAAACAGAGACAGAGACAGCGGCAGAGACAGAGACGGAGACAGAGACAGAGACACAGACAGAGACAGAGACAGAGTCTCAGACAGAGACAGAGACGGAGCCAGAGACAGAGACAAAGACCGAGACAGAGACAGAGACGGTGACAGAGGCAGAGACAGAGCCAGGGACAGAGACGGAGACAGAGGCAGAGACTGGGACAGAGACGGAGACAGAGACAGAGACAGAGACAGAGACAGAGACAGAGACAGAGACGGATTCAGAGACAGAGACACAGACAGGGACAGATACATAGACAGAGACAGAGACAAAGACAGAGACACAGACAGAGACAGATACATAGACAGGGACAGAGACAGAGACAGAGACGGAGACAAAGACCGAGACAGAGACAGAGACAGAGACAGAGACAAAGACCGAGACTGAGACCGTGACGGTGACAGAGGCAGAGGCAGAGCCAGGGACAGAGACGGAGACAGATACAGAGACAGAGACAGAGACAGAGACAGAGACAGAGACGGAGGCAAAGACCGAGACAGAGACGGAGACAGAGGCAGAGACAGAGACAGAGGCAGAGACAGAGACAGAGACATAGATGGAGATAGAGACAGAGACAGAGACAGGGACGGAGACAGGGACGGAGACAAAGACCGAGACAGAGACAGAGACGGAGACAGAGGCAGAGACAGAGCCAGGGACAGAGACGGAGACAGAGACAGAGGGAGAGACAGCGAGAGAGACAGAGACAGAAACAGAGACAGAGACAGATACGGAGACAGAGACAGAGGCAGAGACAGAGACAGAGACAGAGACAGAGACAGAGACAGACAGAGACAGAGACAGAGATAGAGACAGAGACAGAGGCAGAGACAGAGACGGAGACAACGACCGAGACGGAGACAGAGACGGAGACGGAGGCAGAGACAGAGACAGAGACAGAGACAGAGACAGAGACAGAGACAGAGACAGAGACAGAGACAGAGACAGAGACAGAGACATGGACGGAGATAGAGACAGAGACAGGGACAGAGACGGAGACAGAGACAGAGACAGAGACAGAGACAGAGACAGAGACAGAGATAGAGACAGAGACAGAGACAGAGACAGAGACAGAGACAGAGGCGGAGACAAAGACCGAGACGGAGACAGCGACGGAGACAGAGACAGAGACACACACAGAGACAGAGACAGAGACAGAGACAGAGACAGAGACAGAGACAGAGACAGAGACAGAGACAGAGACAGAGACACAGACAGAGACAGAGACAGAGACAGAGACAGAGACAGAGACAGAGACAGAGACAGAGACAGAGACAGAGACAGAGACAGAGACAGAGACAGAGACAGAGACAGAGACAGAGACAGAGACAGAGACATGGACGGAGATAGAGACAGAGACAGGGACAGAGACGGAGACAGAGACAGAGACAGAGACAGAGACAGAGACAGAGATAGAGACAGAGACAGAGACAGAGGCAGAGACAGAGACGGAGACAGAGACAGAGACAGAGACAGAGACAGAGACAGAGACAGAGACAGAGACAGAGACAGAGACAGAGACGGAGACAAAGACCGAGACAGAGGCAGAGACACAGACAGAGACAGAGACAGAGACAGAAACAGAGACAGAGACAGAGACAGAGACAGAGACAGAGACAGAGACAGATACAGAGACAGAGACAGAGACGGAGACAAAGACCGGGACAGAGGCAGAGACACAGACAGAGACAGAGACAGAGACAGGGACAGAGACAGAGACAGAGACAGAGACAGGGACAGAGACAGAGACAGTGGGAGAGACAGCGACAGGGACGGAGACAGAGACGGAGACAAAGACCGAGACAGAGACAGAGACAGAGACTGAGACAGAGACAGAGACAGAGACAGAGACAGAGACAGAGACGGAGACAAGGACCGAGACGGAGACAGAGACGGAGACAGAGACAGAGACACAGACAGAGACAGAGACAGAGACAGAGACAGAGACAGAGACAGAGACAGAGACAGAGACAGAGACAGAGACAGAGACAGAGACAGAGACAGAGACAGAGACAGAGACAGAGACAGAGACAGAGACAGAGACAGAGACAGAGACAGAGACAGAGACAGAGACAGAGACGGAGACAGAGACAGAGACAGAGACAGAGGCAGAGACAGAGCCAGGGACTGAGACGGAGACAGAGACAGAGGGAGAGACAGCGAGAGAGACAGAGACAGAAACGGAGACAGAGACAGATACGGAGGCAGAGGCAGAGGCAGAGACAGAGACAGAGACAGAGACGAAGACAGAGACAGAGACAGAGACAGAGACAGCGACAGAGACAGAGACAGAGACAGAGACAGAGACAGAGACAGAGACAGTGGCAGAGACAGAGACAGAGACAGAGACAGAGACAGAGACATAGACGGAGATAGAGACAGAGACAGAGACAGGGACGGAGACAGAGATGGAGACAAAGACCGAGACAGAGACAGAGACGGAGACAGAGGCAGAGACAGAGCCAGGGACAGAGACGGAGACAGAGACAGAGGGAGAGACAGCGAGAGAGACAGAGACAGAAACAGAGACAGCGACAGATACGGAGGCAGAGACAGAGGCAGAGACAGAGACAGAGACAGAGACAGAGACAGAGACAGAGACAGAGACGGAGATAGAGACAGAGACAGAGACAGAGACAGAGACATAGACGGAGATAGAGACAGAGACAGAGACGGAGACAGAGACAGAGGGAGAGACAGCGAGAGAGACAGAGACAGAAACAGAGACAGCGACAGATACGGAGGCAGAGACAGAGGCAGAGACAGAGACAGAGACAGAGACAGAGACAGAGACAGAGACAGAGACAGAGACAGAGACAGGGACAGAGACAGAGACAGAGACAGAGACAGAGACAGAGACAGAGACAGAGACAGAGACAGAGACAGAGACAGATACAGAGACAGAGACAGAGATGGGGACAAAGACCGAGACAGAGGCAGAGACACAGACAGAGACAGAGACAGAGACAGAAACATAGACAGGGACAGAGGCAGAAACAGAGACAGAGACAGAGACAGAGACAGAGACAGAGACAGAGACAGAGACAGAGACAGAGACAGAGGCAGAGACACAGACAGAGACAGAGACAGAGACGGAGACAGAGACAGAGACAGAGACAGAGACAGAGACAGAGACAGAGACAGAAACGGAGACAAAGACCGAGACGGAGACAGAGGGAGAGACAGAGCCAGGGACAGAGACGAAAACAGGGACAGAGGGAGAGACAGCGACAGAGACAGAGACAGAGACAGAGGCAGAGGCAGAGGCAGACACAGAGACAGAGACAGAGACAGAGACAGAGACAGAGACAGAGACAGAGACAGAGACAGAGACAGACACAGAGACAGAGACAGAGACAGAGACAGAGACAGAGAAAGAGACAGAGACAGAGGCAGAGACAGAGACAGAGACAGAGACGGAGACAGAGACAGATACATAGACAGAGACAGAGACAGAGACAGAGACGGAGACAAAGACCGAGACAGAGACAGGGACGGTGACAGAGGCAGAGACAGAGCCAGGGACAGAGACGGAGACAGAGACAGAGACAGAGACAGAGACAGAGACAGAGACAGAGACAGAGAGAGAGACAGATACAGAGACAGAGACAGAGACGCGGACAAAGACCGAGACAGAGGCAGAGACACAGACAGAGACAGAGACAGAGACAGAAACAGAGACAGGGGCAGAGACAGAAACAGAGACAGAGACAGAGACAGAGACAGAGACAGAGACAGAGACAGAGACAGAGACAGAGGCAGAGACAGAGAAGGAGACAGAGACAGAGGCAGAGACAGAGACAGAGACAGAGACGGAGACAGAGACAGATACATAGACAGAGACAGAGACTGGGACGGAGACGGAGACAGAGACAGAGACGCGGACGGAGACAGAGACGGAGACATATACAGGGACAGCGACAGAGTCGGAGGCAGGGACAGACACAGAGACAGAGGCAGAGACAGAGACAGAGACAGAGACAGAGACAGAGACAGAGACAGAGACGGAGACAGAGACAGAGACAGAGACAGAGGCAGAGACAGAGCCAGGGACTGAGACGGAGACAGAGACAGAGGGAGAGACAGCGAGAGAGACAGAGACAGAAACGGAGACAGAGACAGATACGGAGGCAGAGGCAGAGGCAGAGACAGAGACAGAGACAGAGACGAAGACAGAGACAGAGACAGAGACAGAGACAGCGACAGAGACAGAGACAGAGACAGAGACAGAGACAGAGACAGAGACAGTGGCAGAGACAGAGACAGAGACAGAGACAGAGACAGAGACATAGACGGAGATAGAGACAGAGACAGAGACAGGGACGGAGACAGAGATGGAGACAAAGACCGAGACAGAGACAGAGACGGAGACAGAGGCAGAGACAGAGCCAGGGACAGAGACGGAGACAGAGACAGAGGGAGAGACAGCGAGAGAGACAGAGACAGAAACAGAGACAGCGACAGATACGGAGGCAGAGACAGAGGCAGAGACAGAGACAGAGACAGAGACAGAGACAGAGACAGAGACAGAGACGGAGATAGAGACAGAGACAGAGACAGAGACAGAGACATAGACGGAGATAGAGACAGAGACAGAGACGGAGACAGAGACAGAGGGAGAGACAGCGAGAGAGACAGAGACAGAAACAGAGACAGCGACAGATACGGAGGCAGAGACAGAGGCAGAGACAGAGACAGAGACAGAGACAGAGACAGAGACAGAGACAGAGACAGAGACAGAGACAGGGACAGAGACAGAGACAGAGACAGAGACAGAGACAGAGACAGAGACAGAGACAGAGACAGAGACAGAGACAGATACAGAGACAGAGACAGAGATGGGGACAAAGACCGAGACAGAGGCAGAGACACAGACAGAGACAGAGACAGAGACAGAAACATAGACAGGGACAGAGGCAGAAACAGAGACAGAGACAGAGACAGAGACAGAGACAGAGACAGAGACAGAGACAGAGACAGAGACAGAGGCAGAGACACAGACAGAGACAGAGACAGAGACGGAGACAGAGACAGAGACAGAGACAGAGACAGAGACAGAGACAGAGACAGAAACGGAGACAAAGACCGAGACGGAGACAGAGGGAGAGACAGAGCCAGGGACAGAGACGAAAACAGGGACAGAGGGAGAGACAGCGACAGAGACAGAGACAGAGACAGAGGCAGAGGCAGAGGCAGACACAGAGACAGAGACAGAGACAGAGACAGAGACAGAGACAGAGACAGAGACAGAGACAGAGACAGACACAGAGACAGAGACAGAGACAGAGACAGAGACAGAGAAAGAGACAGAGACAGAGGCAGAGACAGAGACAGAGACAGAGACGGAGACAGAGACAGATACATAGACAGAGACAGAGACAGAGACAGAGACGGAGACAAAGACCGAGACAGAGACAGGGACGGTGACAGAGGCAGAGACAGAGCCAGGGACAGAGACGGAGACAGAGACAGAGACAGAGACAGAGACAGAGACAGAGACAGAGACAGAGAGAGAGACAGATACAGAGACAGAGACAGAGACGCGGACAAAGACCGAGACAGAGGCAGAGACACAGACAGAGACAGAGACAGAGACAGAAACAGAGACAGGGGCAGAGACAGAAACAGAGACAGAGACAGAGACAGAGACAGAGACAGAGACAGAGACAGAGACAGAGACAGAGGCAGAGACAGAGAAGGAGACAGAGACAGAGGCAGAGACAGAGACAGAGACAGAGACGGAGACAGAGACAGATACATAGACAGAGACAGAGACTGGGACGGAGACGGAGACAGAGACAGAGACGCGGACGGAGACAGAGACGGAGACATATACAGGGACAGCGACAGAGTCGGAGGCAGGGACAGACACAGAGACAGAGGCAGGGTCTCAGACAGAGACAGAGACGGAGACAGAGACAGAGACAAAGACCGAGACAGAGACAGAGACGGTGACAGAGGCAAAGACAGAGCCAGGGACAGAGACGGAGACAGAGACAGAGACTGGGACAGAGACGGAGACAGAGACAGAGACAGAGACAGAGACAGAGACAGAGACAGAGACAGAGACAGAGACAGAGACGGATTCAGAGACAGAGACACAGACAGGGACAGATACATAGACAGAGACAGCGACAAAGACAGAGACACAGACAGAGACAGATACATAGACAGAAACAGAGACAGAGACAGAGACGGAGACAAAGACCGAGACAGAGGCAGGGACAAAGACAGAGACAAAGACCGAGACAGAGACAGAGACGGTGACAGAGGCAGAGACAGAGCCAGGGACAGAGACGGAGACAGAGACAGAGACTGGGACAGAGACGGAGACAGAGACAGAGACAGAGACGGAGACAGAGACAGAGACAGAGACGGATTCAGAGACAGAGACACAGAAAGGGACAGATACATAGACAGAGACAGAGACAAAGACAGAGACACAGACAGAGACAGATACATAGACAGAGACAGAGACAGAGACAGAGACGGAGACAAAGACCGAGACAGAGACAGAGACAGAGACAGAGACAGAGACAAAGACCGAGACAGAGACCGTGACGGTGACAGAGGCAGAGGCAGAGCCAGGGACAGAGACGGAGACAGAGACAGAGACTGGGACAGAGACAGAGACAGAGACAGAGACTGAGACAGAGACAGAGACAGAGACCGAGACAGAGACAGAGACAGAGACAGAGACAGAGACAGAGACAGAGACAGAGACAGAGACAGAGACAGAGACAGAGACACAGACAGAGACAGAGACAGAGACGGAGACAGAAACAGAGACAGAGACAGAGACAGAGACAGAGACAGAGACGGAGACAAAGACCGAGACAGAGACGGAGACAGAGGCAGAGACAGGGCCAGGGACAGAGACGAAGACAGGGACAGAGGGAGAGACAGCGACAGAGACAGAGACAGAGACAGAGACAGAGACAGAGACAGAGGCAGAGGCAGAGACAGAGACAGAGACAGGGACAGCGACAGAGTCAGAGACAGAGACAGAGACAGAGACAGAGACAGAGACAGAGAAAGAGAGAGAGACAGATACAGAGACAGAGACAGAGACAGAGACAGAGGCAGAGTCTCAGACAGAGACAGTGACAGAGACAGAGACAGAGACAGAGACAGAGACAGAGACAGAGACAGAGACAGAGACAGAGACAGAGACAGAGACAGAGACAGAGACAGAGACAGAGACAGGGACAGAGACAGAGACAGAGACAGATACAGAGACAGAGACAGAGACGGAGACAAAGACCGAGACAGAGGCAGAGACACAGACAGAGACAGAGACGGAGACAAAGTCCGAGACAGAGACAGAGACGGAGACAGAGGCAGAGATAGAGCCAGGGACAGAGACGAAGACAGGGACAGAGGGAGAGACAGCGACAGAGACAGAGACAGAGACAGAGACAGAGACAGAGGCAGAGACAGAGACAGAGACAGAGACACGGACGGAGACAGAGACAGAGACACGGACGGAGACGGAGACAGAGACAGAGACTGAAACAGAGACAGAGACAGCGGCAGAGACAGAGACGGAGACAGAGACAGAGACACAGACAGAGACAGAGACAGAGTCTCAGACAGAGACAGAGACGGAGCCAGAGACAGAGACAAAGACCGAGACAGAGACAGAGACGGTGACAGAGGCAGAGACAGAGCCAGGGACAGAGACGGAGACAGAGGCAGAGACTGGGACAGAGACGGAGACAGAGACAGAGACAGAGACAGAGACAGAGACAGAGACAGAGACGGATTCAGAGACAGAGACACAGACAGGGACAGATACATAGACAGAGACAGAGACAAAGACAGAGACACAGACAGAGACAGATACATAGACAGGGACAGAGACAGAGACAGAGACGGAGACAAAGACCGAGACAGAGACAGAGACAGAGACAGAGACAAAGACCGAGACTGAGACCGTGACGGTGACAGAGGCAGAGGCAGAGCCAGGGACAGAGACGGAGACAGATACAGAGACAGAGACAGAGACAGAGACAGAGACAGAGACGGAGGCAAAGACCGAGACAGAGACGGAGACAGAGGCAGAGACAGAGCCAGGGACAGAGACGAAGACAGGGACAGAGGGAGAGACAGCGACAGAGACAGAGACAGAGACAGAGACAGAGACAGAGGCAGAGGCAGAGACAGAGACAGAGACAGAGACAGAGACAGAGACAGAGGCAGAGTCTCAGACAGAGACAGAGACAGAGACAGAGTCAGAGACAGAGACAGAGACAGACACAGAGACAGAGACAGAGACAGAGACAGAGACAGAGACAGAGACAGAGACAGAGACAGAGACAGAGACAGAGACAGGGACAGAGACAGAGACAGATACAGATACAGAGACAGAGACAGAGACAGAGACAGAGACAGAGACAGAGGCAGAGACAGAGACAGAGACATAGATGGAGATAGAGACAGAGACAGAGACAGGGACGGAGACAGGGACGGAGACAAAGACCGAGACAGAGACAGAGACGGAGACAGAGGCAGAGACAGAGCCAGGGACAGAGACGGAGACAGAGACAGAGGGAGAGACAGCGAGAGAGACAGAGACAGAAACAGAGACAGAGACAGATACGGAGACAGAGACAGAGGCAGAGACAGAGACAGAGACAGAGACAGAGACAGAGACAGACAGAGACAGAGACAGAGATAGAGACAGAGACAGAGGCAGAGACAGAGACGGAGACAACGACCGAGACGGAGACAGAGACGGAGACGGAGGCAGAGACAGAGACAGAGACAGAGACAGAGACAGAGACAGAGACAGAGACAGAGACAGAGACAGAGACAGAGACAGAGACATGGACGGAGATAGAGACAGAGACAGGGACAGAGACGGAGACAGAGACAGAGACAGAGACAGAGACAGAGACAGAGACAGAGACAGAGACAGAGATAGAGACAGAGACAGAGACAGAGGCAGAGACAGAGACAGAGACAGAGACAGAGACAGAGACGCAGACAAAGACCGAGACAGAGGCAGAGACACAGACAGAGACGGATAGAGAGACAGAGACAGAGACAGAGACGGAGATAGAGACAGAGACAGAGGCGGAGACAAAGACCGAGACGGAGACAGAGACGGAGACAGAGGCAGAGACAGAGACAGAGACAGAGACGGAGATAGAGACAGAGACAGAGACAGAGACGGAGACAGAGGCAGAGACAGAGCCAGAGACAGAGACAGAGACAGAGACACAGACAGGAGGAGAGACAGCGGCAGAGACAGAGACAGAGACAGAGACAGAGACAGAGACAGAGACAGAGACAGAGGCGGAGACAAAGACCGAGACGGAGACAGCGACGGAGACAGAGACAGAGACACACACAGAGACAGAGACAGAGACAGAGACAGAGACAGAGACAGAGACAGAGACAGAGACAGAGACAGAGACACAGACAGAGACAGAGACAGAGACAGAGACAGAGACAGAGACAGAGACAGAGACAGAGACAGAGACAGAGACAGAGACAGAGACAGAGACAGAGACAGAGACAGAGACAGAGACAGAGACATGGACGGAGATAGAGACAGAGACAGGGACAGAGACGGAGACAGAGACAGAGACAGAGACAGAGACAGAGACAGAGATAGAGACAGAGACAGAGACAGAGGCAGAGACAGAGACGGAGACAGAGACAGAGACAGAGACAGAGACAGAGACAGAGACAGAGACAGAGACAGAGACGGAGACAAAGACCGAGACAGAGGCAGAGACACAGACAGAGACAGAGACAGAGACAGAAACAGAAACGGAGACAGAGACAGAGACAGACACAGAGACAGAGACAGAGACAGAGACAGAGACAGAGACAGAGACAGAGACAGAGACGCAGACGGAGACAGAGGCAGAAACAGAGACAGAAACATAGACAGGGACAGCGACAGAGTCAGAGGCAGAGACAGAGACAGAGACTGAGACAGAGACAGAGACAGAGACAGAGACAGAGACAGAGACAGAGACAGAGACAGAGACAGAGACAGAGACAGAGACAGAGACAGAGGCAGAGACAGAGACAGAGACAGAGACAGAGACAGAGACAGAGACAGAGACAGAGACAGAGACAGAGACAGAGACAGATACAGAGACAGAGACAGAGACGGAGACAAAGACCGGGACAGAGGCAGAGACACAGACAGAGACAGAGACAGAGACAGGGACAGAGACAGAGACAGAGACAGAGACAGAGACAGAGACAGAGACAGTGGGAGAGACAGCGACAGGGACGGAGACAGAGACGGAGACAAAGACCGAGACAGAGACAGAGACAGAGACTGAGACAGAGACAGAGACAGAGACAGAGACAGAGACAGAGACGGAGACAAGGACCGAGACGGAGACAGAGACGGAGACAGAGACAGAGACACAGACAGAGACAGAGACAGAGACAGAGACAGAGACAGAGACAGAGACAGAGACAGAGACAGAGACAGAGACAGAGACAGAGACAGAGACAGAGACAGAGACAGAGACAGAGACAGAGACAGAGACAGAGACAGAGACAGAGACAGAGACAGAGACGGAGACAGAGACAGAGACAGAGACAGAGGCAGAGACAGAGCCAGGGACTGAGACGGAGACAGAGACAGAGGGAGAGACAGCGAGAGAGACAGAGACAGAAACGGAGACAGAGACAGATACGGAGGCAGAGGCAGAGGCAGAGACAGAGACAGAGACAGAGACGAAGACAGAGACAGAGACAGAGACAGAGACAGCGACAGAGACAGAGACAGAGACAGAGACAGAGACAGAGACAGAGACAGTGGCAGAGACAGAGACAGAGACAGAGACAGAGACAGAGACATAGACGGAGATAGAGACAGAGACAGAGACAGGGACGGAGACAGAGATGGAGACAAAGACCGAGACAGAGACAGAGACGGAGACAGAGGCAGAGACAGAGCCAGGGACAGAGACGGAGACAGAGACAGAGGGAGAGACAGCGAGAGAGACAGAGACAGAAACAGAGACAGCGACAGATACGGAGGCAGAGACAGAGGCAGAGACAGAGACAGAGACAGAGACAGAGACAGAGACAGAGACAGAGACGGAGATAGAGACAGAGACAGAGACAGAGACAGAGACATAGACGGAGATAGAGACAGAGACAGAGACGGAGACAGAGACAGAGGGAGAGACAGCGAGAGAGACAGAGACAGAAACAGAGACAGCGACAGATACGGAGGCAGAGACAGAGGCAGAGACAGAGACAGAGACAGAGACAGAGGCAGAGACAGAGACAGAGACAGAGACAGAGACAGAGACGGAGATAGAGACAGAGACAGAGACAGAGACGGAGACAGAGGCAGAGACAGAGACAGAGACAGAGACGGAGACAAAGACCGAGACGGAGACAGAGACGGAGACAGAGGCAGAGACAGAGCCAGAGACAGAGACAGAGACAGGGACGGAGACAGAGATGGAGACAAAGACAGAGACAGAGACAGAGGCAGAGACAGAGACAGAGACAGAGACACGGACGGAGACAGAGACAGAGACACGGACGGAGACAGAGACAGAGACAGAGACTGAAACAGAGACAGAGACAGCGGCAGAGACAGAGACGGAGACAGAGACAGAGACACAGACAGAGACAGAGACAGAGTCTCAGACAGAGACAGAGACGGAGCCAGAGACAGAGACAAAGACCGAGACAGAGACAGAGACGGTGACAGAGGCAGAGACAGAGCCAGGGACAGAGACGGAGACAGAGGCAGAGACTGGGACAGAGACGGAGACAGAGACAGAGACAGAGACAGAGACAGAGACAGAGACAGAGACAGAGACGGATTCAGAGACAGAGACACAGACAGGGACAGATACATAGACAGAGACAGAGACAAAGACAGAGACACAGACAGAGACAGATACATAGACAGAGACAGAGACAGAGACAGAGACGGAGACAAAGACCGAGACAGAGACAGAGACAGAGACAGAGACAAAGACCGAGACTGAGACCGTGACGGTGACAGAGGCAGAGGCAGAGCCAGGGACAGAGACGGAGACAGATACAGAGACAGAGACAGAGACAGAGACAGAGACAGAGACGGAGGCAAAGACCGAGACAGAGACGGAGACAGAGGCAGAGACAGAGCCAGGGACAGAGACAGAGATAGAGACAGAGGCAGATACAGAGACGGAGACAGAGGCAGAGACAGAGCCAGAGACAGAGACAGAGACAGAGACAGGGGGAGAGATAGCGACAGAGACAGAGACTGAGACAGAGACAGAGACAGAGACAGAGACAGAGACAGAGACAGAGACAGAGACAGAGACAGAGACAGAGACAGAGACAGAGACAGAGACAGAGACGGAGACAGAGACGGAGACAAAGACCGAGACAGAGGCAGAGACACAGACAGAGACGGATAGAGAGACAGAGACAGAGACAGAGACGGAGATAGAGGCAGAGACAGAGACAGAGACAGAGACAGAGACAGAGACAGAGACAGAGACAGAGACAGAGACAGAGACAGAGACAGAGACAGAGACAGAGACAGAGACAGAGACAGAGACAGAGACAGAGACAGAGACAGAGACAGAGACAGAGACAGAGACAGAGACAGAGACAGACAGAGACAGAGACAGAGATAGAGACAGAGACAGAGGCAGAGACAGAGACGGAGACTACGACCGAGACGGAGACAGAGACGGAGACAGAGGCAGAGACAGAGACAGAGACAGCGACAGAGACAGAGACAGAGACAGAGACAGAGACAGAGACAGAGACAGAGACAGAGACAGAGACAGAGACAGTGGCAGAGACAGAGACAGAGACAGAGACAGAGACAGAGACATAGACGGAGATAGAGACAGAGACAGAGACAGGGACGGAGACAGAGATGGAGACAAAGACCGAGACAGAGACAGAGACGGAGACAGAGGCAGAGACAGAGCCAGGGACAGAGACGGAGACAGAGACAGAGGGAGAGACAGCGAGAGAGACAGAGACAGAAACAGAGACAGCGACAGATACGGAGGCAGAGACAGAGGCAGAGACAGAGACAGAGACAGAGACAGAGACAGAGACAGAGACAGAGACGGAGATAGAGACAGAGACAGAGACAGAGACAGAGACATAGACGGAGATAGAGACAGAGACAGAGACGGAGACAGAGACAGAGGGAGAGACAGCGAGAGAGACAGAGACAGAAACAGAGACAGCGACAGATACGGAGGCAGAGACAGAGGCAGAGACAGAGACAGAGACAGAGACAGAGGCAGAGACAGAGACAGAGACAGAGACAGAGACAGAGACGGAGATAGAGACAGAGACAGAGACAGAGACGGAGACAGAGGCAGAGACAGAGACAGAGACAGAGACGGAGACAAAGACCGAGACGGAGACAGAGACGGAGACAGAGGCAGAGACAGAGCCAGAGACAGAGACAGAGACAGGGACGGAGACAGAGATGGAGACAAAGACAGAGACAGAGACAGAGGCAGAGACAGAGACAGAGACAGAGACACGGACGGAGACAGAGACAGAGACACGGACGGAGACAGAGACAGAGACAGAGACTGAAACAGAGACAGAGACAGCGGCAGAGACAGAGACGGAGACAGAGACAGAGACACAGACAGAGACAGAGACAGAGTCTCAGACAGAGACAGAGACGGAGCCAGAGACAGAGACAAAGACCGAGACAGAGACAGAGACGGTGACAGAGGCAGAGACAGAGCCAGGGACAGAGACGGAGACAGAGGCAGAGACTGGGACAGAGACGGAGACAGAGACAGAGACAGAGACAGAGACAGAGACGGATTCAGAGACAGAGACACAGACAGGGACAGATACATAGACAGAGACAGAGACAAAGACAGAGACACAGACAGAGACAGATACATAGACAGAGACAGAGACAGAGACAGAGACGGAGACAAAGACCGAGACAAAGACCGAGACAGAGACAGAGACAGAGACAGAGACAAAGACCGAGACTGAGACCGTGACGGTGACAGAGGCAGAGGCAGAGCCAGGGACAGAGACGGAGACAGATACAGAGACAGAGACAGAGACAGAGACAGAGACAGAGACGGAGGCAAGGACCGAGACAGAGACGGAGACAGAGGCAGAGACAGAGCCAGGGACAGAGACAGAGATAGAGACAGAGGCAGATACAGAGACGGAGACAGAGGCAGAGACAGAGCCAGAGACAGAGACAGAGACAGAGACAGGGGGAGAGATAGCGACAGAGACAGAGACTGAGACAGAGACAGAGACAGAGACAGAGACAGAGACAGAGACAGAGACAGAGACAGAGACAGAGACAGAGACAGAGACAGAGGCAGAGACAGAGACAGAGACACAGACAGAGACAGAGACAGAGACAGAGACAGAGACAGAGACAGAGACAGACAGAGACAGAGACAGAGATAGAGACAGAGACAGAGGCAGAGACAGAGACGGAGACTACGACCGAGACGGAGACAGAGACGGAGACAGAGGCAGAGACAGAGACAGAGACAGAGACAGAGACGGAGATAGAGACAGAGACAGAGACAGAAACATAGACAGGGACAGAGGCAGAAACAGAGACAGAGACAGAGACAGAGACAGAGACAGAGACAGAGACAGAGACAGAGACAGAGACAGAGACAGAGACAGAGACAGAGACAGAGACAGAGACAGAGACAGGGGCAGAGACAGAAACAGAGACAGAGACAGAGACAGAGACAGAGACAGAGACAGAGACAGAGACAGACAGAGACAGAGACAGAGATAGAGACAGAGACAGAGGCAGAGACAGAGACGGAGACAACGACCGAGACGGAGACAGAGACGGAGACAGAGGCAGAGACAGAGACAGAGACAGAGACAGAGACGGAGATAGAGACAGAGGCAGATACAGAGACGGAGACAGAGGCAGAGACAGAGCCAGAGACAGAGACAGAGACAGAGACAGAGACAGGGGGAGAGATAGCGACAGAGACAGAGACTGAGACAGAGACAGAGACAGAGACAGAGACAGAGACAGAGACAGAGACAGAGACAGAGACAGAGACAGAGACAGAGACAGAGACAGAGACAGAGACAGAGACAGAGACAGAGACAGAGACAGAGACAGAGACAGAGACAGGGGCAGAGACAGAAACAGAGACAGAGACAGAGACAGAGACAGAGACAGAGACAGAGACAGAGACAGACAGAGACAGAGACAGAGATAGAGACAGAGACAGAGGCAGAGACAGAGACGGAGACAACGACCGAGACGGAGACAGAGACGGAGACAGAGGCAGAGACAGAGACAGAGACAGAGACAGAGACGGAGATAGAGACAGAGGCAGATACAGAGACGGAGACAGAGGCAGAGACAGAGCCAGAGACAGAGACAGAGACAGAGACAGGGGGAGAGATAGCGACAGAGACAGAGACTGAGACAGAGACAGAGACAGAGACAGAGACAGAGACGGAGATGGAGACAGAGGCAGATACAGAGACGGAGACAGAGGCAGAGACAGAGCCAGAGGCAGAGACAGAGACAGAGACAGAGACAGAGACAGGGGGAGAGATAGCGACAGAGACAGAGACTGAGACAGAGACAGAGACAGAGACAGAGACAGAGACAGAGACAGAGACAGAGACAGAGACAGAGACAGAGACAGAGACAGAGACAGAGACGGAGACAGAGACGGAGACAAAGACCGAGACGGAGGCAGAGACACAGACAGAGACGGATAGAGAGACAGAGACAGAGACAGAGACGGAGATAGAGGCAGAGACAGAGGCGGAGACAAAGACCGAGACGGAGACAGAGACGGAGACAGAGGCAGAGACAGAGACAGAGACAGAGACAGAGACGGAGATAGAGACAGAGACAGAGACAGAGACGGAGACAGAGGCAGAGACAGAGCCAGAGACAGAGACAGAGACAGAGACACAGACAGGAGGAGAGACAGCGACAGAGACAGAGACAGAGACAGAGACAGAGACAGAGACAGAGACAGAGACAGAGGCGGAGACAAAGACCGAGACGGAGACAGCGACGGAGACAGAGACAGAGACACACACAGAGACAGAGAGAGAGACAGAGACAGAGACAGAGACAGAGACAGAGACAGAGACAGAGACAGAGACAGAGACAGAGACAGAGACAGAGACAGAGACAGAGACAGAGACAGAGACAGAGACAGAGACAGAGACAGAAACAGAGACAGAGACGCAGACGGAGACAGAGACAGAGACATAGACAGGGACAGCGACAGAGTCAGAGGCAGAGATGGACACAGAGGCAGAGACAGAGACTGAGACAGAGACAGAGACAGAGACTGAGATAGAGACAGAGACAGAGACAGAGACAGAGACAGAGACAGAGACAGAGACAGAGACAGAGACAGAGACAGAGACAGAGACAGAGACATAGACGGAGATAGAGACAGAGACAGAGACAGAGACAGAGACGGAGACAGAGACGGAGACAAAGACCGAGACAGAGACAGAGACGGAGACAGAGGCAGAGACAGAGCCAGGGACAGAGACGGAGACAGAGACAGAGGGAGAGACAGCGAGAGAGACGGAGTCAGAAACGGAGACAGAGACAGATGCGGAGACAGAGACAGAGACAGAGACGGAGACAGAGACAGAGACAGAGACAGAGACAGAGACAGAGACTGACACAGAGACAGAGACAGAGACAGAGACAGAGACAGAGACACAGACAGAGACAGATACATAGACAGAAACAGAGACAGAGACAGAGACGGAGACAAAGACCGAGACAGAGGCAGGGACAAAGACAGAGACAAAGACCGAGACAGAGACAGAGACGGTGACAGAGGCAGAGACAGAGCCAGGGACAGAGACGGAGACAGAGACAGAGACTGGGACAGAGACGGAGACAGAGACAGAGACGCGGACGGAGACAGAGACGGAGACATATACAGGGACAGCGACAGAGTCGGAGGCAGGGACAGAGACAGAGACAGAGGCAGAGTCTCAGACAGAGACAGAGACGGAGACAGAGACAGAGACAAAGACCGAGACAGAGACAGAGACGGTGACAGAGGCAGAGACAGAGCCAGGGACAGAGACGGAGACAGAGACAGAGACTGGGACAGAGACGGAGACAGAGACAGAGACAGAGACGTAGACAGAGACAGAGACAGAGACGGATTCAGAGACAGAGACACAGACAGGGACAGATACATAGACAGAGACAGAGACAAAGACAGAGACACAGACAGAGACAGATACAAAGACAGAGACAGAGACAGAGACAGAGACGGAGACAAAGACCGAGACAGAGACAGAGACAGAGACAGAGACAGAGACAAAGACCGAGACAGAGACCGTGACGGTGACAGAGGCAGAGGCAGAGCCAGGGACAGAGACGGAGACAGAGACAGAGACTGGGACAGAGACAGAGACAGAGACAGAGACTGAGACAGAGACAGAGACAGAGACAGAGACAGAGACAGAGACAGAGACAGAGACAGAGACAGAGACCGAGACAGAGACAGAGAAAGAGACAGAGACAGAGACAGAGACACAGACAGAGACAGAGACAGAGACGGAGACAGAAACAGAGACAGAGACAGAGACAGAGACAGAGACAGAGACGGAGACAAAGACCGAGACAGAGACGGAGACAGAGGCAGAGACAGGGCCAGGGACAGAGACGAAGACAGGGACAGAGGGAGAGACAGCGACAGAGACAGAGACAGAGACAGAGACAGAGACAGAGACTGAAACAGAGACAGAGACAGCGGCAGAGACAGAGACGGATTCAGAGACAGAGACACAGACAGGGACAGATACATAGACAGAGACAGAGACAAAGACAGAGACACAGACAGAGACAGATACATAGACAGAGACAGAGACAGAGACAGAGACGGAGACAAAGACCGAGACAGAGACAGAGACAGAGACAGAGACAAAGACCGAGACTGAGACCGTGACGGTGACAGAGGCAGAGGCAGAGCCAGGGACAGAGACGGAGACAGATACAGAGACAGAGACAGAGACAGAGACAGAGACAGAGACGGAGGCAAAGACCGAGACAGAGACGGAGACAGAGGCAGAGACAGAGCCAGGGACAGAGACAGAGATAGAGACAGAGGCAGATACAGAGACGGAGACAGAGGCAGAGACAGAGCCAGAGACAGAGACAGAGACAGAGACAGGGGGAGAGATAGCGACAGAGACAGAGACTGAGACAGAGACAGAGACAGAGACAGAGACAGAGACAGAGACAGAGACAGAGACAGAGACAGAGACAGAGACAGAGACAGAGACAGAGACAGAGACGGAGACAGAGACGGAGACAAAGACCGAGACAGAGGCAGAGACACAGACAGAGACGGATAGAGAGACAGAGACAGAGACAGAGACGGAGATAGAGGCAGAGACAGAGACAGAGACAGAGACAGAGACAGAGACAGAGACAGAGACAGAGACAGAGACAGAGACAGAGACAGAGACAGAGACAGAGACAGAGACAGAGACAGAGACAGAGACAGAGACAGAGACAGAGACAGAGACAGAGACAGAGACAGAGACAGAGACAGAGACAGACAGAGACAGAGACAGAGATAGAGACAGAGACAGAGGCAGAGACAGAGACGGAGACTACGACCGAGACGGAGACAGAGACGGAGACAGAGGCAGAGACAGAGACAGAGACAGCGACAGAGACAGAGACAGAGACAGAGACAGAGACAGAGACAGAGACAGAGACAGAGACAGAGACAGAGACAGTGGCAGAGACAGAGACAGAGACAGAGACAGAGACAGAGACATAGACGGAGATAGAGACAGAGACAGAGACAGGGACGGAGACAGAGATGGAGACAAAGACCGAGACAGAGACAGAGACGGAGACAGAGGCAGAGACAGAGCCAGGGACAGAGACGGAGACAGAGACAGAGGGAGAGACAGCGAGAGAGACAGAGACAGAAACAGAGACAGCGACAGATACGGAGGCAGAGACAGAGGCAGAGACAGAGACAGAGACAGAGACAGAGACAGAGACAGAGACAGAGACGGAGATAGAGACAGAGACAGAGACAGAGACAGAGACATAGACGGAGATAGAGACAGAGACAGAGACGGAGACAGAGACAGAGGGAGAGACAGCGAGAGAGACAGAGACAGAAACAGAGACAGCGACAGATACGGAGGCAGAGACAGAGGCAGAGACAGAGACAGAGACAGAGACAGAGGCAGAGACAGAGACAGAGACAGAGACAGAGACAGAGACGGAGATAGAGACAGAGACAGAGACAGAGACGGAGACAGAGGCAGAGACAGAGATAGAGACAGAGACGGAGACAAAGACCGAGACGGAGACAGAGACGGAGACAGAGGCAGAGACAGAGCCAGAGACAGAGACAGAGACAGGGACGGAGACAGAGATGGAGACAAAGACAGAGACAGAGACAGAGGCAGAGACAGAGACAGAGACAGAGACACGGACGGAGACAGAGACAGAGACACGGACGGAGACAGAGACAGAGACAGAGACTGAAACAGAGACAGAGACAGCGGCAGAGACAGAGACGGAGACAGAGACAGAGACACAGACAGAGACAGAGACAGAGTCTCAGACAGAGACAGAGACGGAGCCAGAGACAGAGACAAAGACCGAGACAGAGACAGAGACGGTGACAGAGGCAGAGACAGAGCCAGGGACAGAGACGGAGACAGAGGCAGAGACTGGGACAGAGACGGAGACAGAGACAGAGACAGAGACAGAGACAGAGACAGAGACAGAGACGGATTCAGAGACAGAGACACAGACAGGGACAGATACATAGACAGAGACAGAGACAAAGACAGAGACACAGACAG
The DNA here is from genome assembly GCA_945859595.2 of Megachile willughbiella. Lineage (NCBI taxonomy): Eukaryota > Metazoa > Arthropoda > Insecta > Hymenoptera > Megachilidae > Megachile > Megachile willughbiella. The sequence continues at coordinate 401,871 of CAMAOD020000128.1, forward strand.
AGACACAGACAGAGACAGATACATAGACAGAGACAGAGACAGAGACAGAGACGGAGACAAAGACCGAGACAGAGACAGAGACAGAGACAGAGACAAAGACCGAGACTGAGACCGTGACGGTGACAGAGGCAGAGGCAGAGCCAGGGACAGAGACGGAGACAGATACAGAGACAGAGACAGAGACAGAGACAGAGACAGAGACGGAGGCAAAGACCGAGACAGAGACGGAGACAGAGGCAGAGACAGAGCCAGGGACAGAGACAGAGATAGAGACAGAGGCAGATACAGAGACGGAGACAGAGGCAGAGACAGAGCCAGAGACAGAGACAGAGACAGAGACAGGGGGAGAGATAGCGACAGAGACAGAGACTGAGACAGAGACAGAGACAGAGACAGAGACAGAGACAGAGACAGAGACAGAGACAGAGACAGAGACAGAGACAGAGACAGAGGCAGAGACAGAGACAGAGACACAGACAGAGACAGAGACAGAGACAGAGACAGAGACAGAGACAGAGACAGAGACAGAGACAGAGACAGGGGCAGAGACAGAAACAGAGACAGAGACAGAGACAGAGACAGAGACAGAGACAGAGACAGAGACAGACAGAGACAGAGACAGAGATAGAGACAGAGACAGAGGCAGAGACAGAGACGGAGACAACGACCGAGACGGAGACAGAGACGGAGACAGAGGCAGAGACAGAGACAGAGACAGAGACAGAGACGGAGATAGAGACAGAGGCAGATACAGAGACGGAGACAGAGGCAGAGACAGAGCCAGAGACAGAGACAGAGACAGAGACAGAGACAGGGGGAGAGATAGCGACAGAGACAGAGACTGAGACAGAGACAGAGACAGAGACAGAGACAGAGACAGAGACAGAGACAGAGACAGAGACAGAGACAGAGACAGAGACAGAGACAGAGACAGAGACAGAGACAGAGACAGAGACAGAGACAGAGACAGGGGCAGAGACAGAAACAGAGACAGAGACAGAGACAGAGACAGAGACAGAGACAGAGACAGAGACAGACAGAGACAGAGACAGAGATAGAGACAGAGACAGAGGCAGAGACAGAGACGGAGACAACGACCGAGACGGAGACAGAGACGGAGACAGAGGCAGAGACAGAGACAGAGACAGAGACACAGACGGAGATAGAGACAGAGGCAGATACAGAGACGGAGACAGAGGCAGAGACAGAGCCAGAGACAGAGACAGAGACAGAGACAGGGGGAGAGATAGCGACAGAGACAGAGACTGAGACAGAGACAGAGACAGAGACAGAGACAGAGACGGAGATGGAGACAGAGGCAGATACAGAGACGGAGACAGAGGCAGAGACAGAGCCAGAGACAGAGACAGAGACAGAGACAGAGACAGGGGGAGAGATAGCGACAGAGACAGAGACTGAGACAGAGACAGAGACAGAGACAGAGACAGAGACAGAGACAGAGACAGAGACAGAGACAGAGACAGAGACAGAGACAGAGACAGAGACAGAGACAGAGACAGAGACGGAGACAGAGACGGAGACAAAGACCGAGACGGAGGCAGAGACACAGACAGAGACGGATAGAGAGACAGAGACAGAGACAGAGACGGAGATAGAGGCAGAGACAGAGGCGGAGACAAAGACCGAGACGGAGACAGAGACGGAGACAGAGGCAGAGACAGAGACAGAGACAGAGACAGAGACGGAGATAGAGACAGAGACAGAGACAGAGACGGAGACAGAGGCAGAGACAGAGCCAGAGACAGAGACAGAGACAGAGACACAGACAGGAGGAGAGACAGCGACAGAGACAGAGACAGAGACAGAGACAGAGACAGAGACAGAGACAGAGACAGAGGCGGAGACAAAGACCGAGACGGAGACAGCGACGGAGACAGAGACAGAGACACACACAGAGACAGAGAGAGAGACAGAGACAGAGACAGAGACAGAGACAGAGACAGAGACAGAGACAGAGACAGAGACAGAGACAGAGACAGAGACAGAGACAGAGACAGAGACAGAGACAGAGACAGAGACAGAGACAGAGACAGAAACAGAGACAGAGACGCAGACGGAGACAGAGACAGAGACATAGACAGGGACAGCGACAGAGTCAGAGGCAGAGATGGACACAGAGGCAGAGACAGAGACTGAGACAGAGACAGAGACAGAGACTGAGATAGAGACAGAGACAGAGACAGAGACAGAGACAGAGACAGAGACAGAGACAGAGACAGAGACAGAGACAGAGACAGAGACAGAGACAGAGACAGAGACATAGACGGAGATAGAGACAGAGACAGAGACAGAGACAGAGACGGAGACAGAGACGGAGACAAAGACCGAGACAGAGACAGAGACGGAGACAGAGGCAGAGACAGAGCCAGGGACAGAGACGGAGACAGAGACAGAGGGAGAGACAGCGAGAGAGACGGAGTCAGAAACGGAGACAGAGACAGATGCGGAGACAGAGACAGAGACAGAGACGGAGACAGAGGCAGAGACAGAGACAGAGACAGAGACAGAGACTGACACAGAGACAGAGACAGAGACAGAGACAGAGACAGAGACACAGACAGAGACAGATACATAGACAGAAACAGAGACAGAGACAGAGACGGAGACAAAGACCGAGACAGAGGCAGGGACAAAGACAGAGACAAAGACCGAGACAGAGACAGAGACGGTGACAGAGGCAGAGACAGAGCCAGGGACAGAGACGGAGACAGAGACAGAGACTGGGACAGAGACGGAGACAGAGACAGAGACGCGGACGGAGACAGAGACGGAGACATATACAGGGACAGCGACAGAGTCGGAGGCAGGGACAGAGACAGAGACAGAGGCAGAGTCTCAGACAGAGACAGAGACGGAGACAGAGACAGAGACAAAGACCGAGACAGAGACAGAGACGGTGACAGAGGCAGAGACAGAGCCAGGGACAGAGACGGAGACAGAGACAGAGACTGGGACAGAGACGGAGACAGAGACAGAGACAGAGACGGAGACAGAGACAGAGACAGAGACGGATTCAGAGACAGAGACACAGACAGGGACAGATACATAGACAGAGACAGAGACAAAGACAGAGACACAGACAGAGACAGATACAAAGACAGAGACAGAGACAGAGACAGAGACGGAGACAAAGACCGAGACAGAGACAGAGACAGAGACAGAGACAGAGACAAAGACCGAGACAGAGACCGTGACGGTGACAGAGGCAGAGGCAGAGCCAGGGACAGAGACGGAGACAGAGACAGAGACTGGGACAGAGACAGAGACAGAGACAGAGACTGAGACAGAGACAGAGACAGAGACAGAGACAGAGACAGAGACAGAGACAGAGACAGAGACAGAGACAGAGACAGAGAAAGAGACAGAGACAGAGACAGAGACACAGACAGAGACAGAGACAGAGACGGAGACAGAAACAGAGACAGAGACAGAGACAGAGACAGAGACAGAGACGGAGACAAAGACCGAGACAGAGACGGAGACAGAGGCAGAGACAGGGCCAGGGACAGAGACGAAGACAGGGACAGAGGGAGAGACAGCGACAGAGACAGAGACAGAGACAGAGACAGAGACAGAGACTGAAACAGAGACAGAGACAGCGGCAGAGACAGAGACGGAGACAGAGACAGAGACACAGACAGAGACAGAGACAGAGTCTCAGACAGAGACAGAGACGGAGCCAGAGACAGAGACAAAGACCGAGACAGAGACAGAGACGGTGACAGAGGCAGAGACAGAGCCAGGGACAGAGACGGAGACAGAGGCAGAGACTGGGACAGAGACGGAGACAGAGACAGAGACAGAGACAGAGACAGAGACAGAGACAGAGACAGAGACTGACACAGAGACAGAGACAGAGACAGAGACAGAGACAGAGACACAGACAGAGACAGATACATAGACAGAAACAGAGACAGAGACAGAGACGGAGACAAAGACCGAGACAGAGGCAGGGACAAAGACAGAGACAAAGACCGAGACAGAGACAGAGACGGTGACAGAGGCAGAGACAGAGCCAGGGACAGAGACGGAGACAGAGACAGAGACTGGGACAGAGACGGAGACAGAGACAGAGACGCGGACGGAGACAGAGACGGAGACATATACAGGGACAGCGACAGAGTCGGAGGCAGGGACAGAGACAGAGACAGAGGCAGAGTCTCAGACAGAGACAGAGACGGAGACAGAGACAGAGACAAAGACCGAGACAGAGACAGAGACGGTGACAGAGGCAGAGACAGAGCCAGGGACAGAGACGGAGACAGAGACAGAGACTGGGACAGAGACGGAGACAGAGACAGAGACAGAGACGGAGACAGAGACAGAGACAGAGACGGATTCAGAGACAGAGACACAGACAGGGACAGATACATAGACAGAGACAGAGACAAAGACAGAGACACAGACAGAGACAGATACAAAGACAGAGACAGAGACAGAGACAGAGACGGAGACAAAGACCGAGACAGAGACAGAGACAGAGACAGAGACAGAGACAAAGACCGAGACAGAGACCGTGACGGTGACAGAGGCAGAGGCAGAGCCAGGGACAGAGACGGAGACAGAGACAGAGACTGGGACAGAGACAGAGACAGAGACAGAGACTGAGACAGAGACAGAGACAGAGACAGAGACAGAGACAGAGACAGAGACAGAGACAGAGACAGAGACAGAGACAGAGAAAGAGACAGAGACAGAGACAGAGACACAGACAGAGACAGAGACAGAGACGGAGACAGAAACAGAGACAGAGACAGAGACAGAGACAGAGACAGAGACGGAGACAAAGACCGAGACAGAGACGGAGACAGAGGCAGAGACAGGGCCAGGGACAGAGACGAAGACAGGGACAGAGGGAGAGACAGCGACAGAGACAGAGACAGAGACAGAGACAGAGACAGAGACTGAAACAGAGACAGAGACAGCGGCAGAGACAGAGACGGAGACAGAGACAGAGACACAGACAGAGACAGAGACAGAGTCTCAGACAGAGACAGAGACGGAGCCAGAGACAGAGACAAAGACCGAGACAGAGACAGAGACGGTGACAGAGGCAGAGACAGAGCCAGGGACAGAGACGGAGACAGAGGCAGAGACTGGGACAGAGACGGAGACAGAGACAGAGACAGAGACAGAGACAGAGACAGAGACAGAGACGGATTCAGAGACAGAGACACAGACAGGGACAGATACATAGACAGAGACAGAGACAAAGACAGAGACACAGACAGAGACAGATACATAGACAGAGACAGAGACAGAGACGGAGACAAAGACCGAGACAGAGACAGAGACAGAGACAGAGACAAAGACCGAGACTGAGACCGTGACGGTGACAGAGGCAGAGGCAGAGCCAGGGACAGAGACGGAGACAGATACAGAGACAGAGACAGAGACAGAGACAGAGACAGAGACGGAGGCAAAGACCGAGACAGAGACGGAGACAGAGGCAGAGACAGAGCCAGGGACAGAGACGAAGACAGGGACAGAGGGAGAGACAGCGACAGAGACAGAGACAGAGACAGAGACAGAGACAGAGACAGAGGCAGAGGCAGAGACAGAGACAGAGACAGAGACAGAGACAGAGACAGAGAGAGACAGATACAGAGACAGAGACAGAGACAGAGACAGAGACAGAGACAGAGACAGAGACAGAGGCAGAGTCTCAGACAGAGACAGAGACAGAGACAGAGTCAGAGACAGAGACAGAGACAGACACAGAGACAGAGACAGAGACAGAGACAGAGACAGAGACAGAGACAGAGACAGAGACAGAGACAGAGACAGAGACAGGGACAGAGACAGAGACAGATACAGATACAGAGACAGAGACAGAGACAGAGACAGAGACAGAGACAGAGGCAGAGACAGAGACAGAGACATAGACGGAGATAGAGACAGAGACAGAGACAGGGACGGAGACAGGGACGGAGACAAAGACCGAGACAGAGACAGAGACGGAGACAGAGGCAGAGACAGAGCCAGGGACAGAGACGGAGACAGAGACAGAGGGAGAGACAGCGAGAGAGACAGAGACAGAAACAGAGACAGAGACAGATACGGAGACAGAGACAGAGGCAGAGACAGAGACAGAGACAGAGACAGAGACAGACAGAGACAGAGACAGAGATAGAGACAGAGACAGAGGCAGAGACAGAGACGGAGACAACGACCGAGACGGAGACAGAGACGGAGACGGAGGCAGAGACAGAGACAGAGACAGAGACAGAGACGGAGATAGAGACAGAGGCAGATACAGAGACGGAGACAGAGGCAGAGACAGAGCCAGAGACAGAGACAGAGACAGAGACAGAGACAGGGGGAGAGATAGCGACAGAGACAGAGACTGAGACAGAGACAGAGACAGAGACAGAGACAGAGACGGAGATAGAGACAGAGGCAGATACAGAGACGGAGACAGAGGCAGAGACAGAGCCAGAGACAGAGACAGAGACAGAGACAGAGACAGGGGGAGAGATAGCGACAGAGACAGAGACTGAGACAGAGACGGAGATAGAGACAGAGGCAGATACAGAGACAGAGACAGAGACAGAGACAGAGACAGAGACGGAGACAGAGACGGAGACAAAGACCGAGACAGAGGCAGAGACACAGACAGAGACGGAGAGAGAGACAGAGACAGAGACAGAGACGGAGATAGAGACAGAGACAGAGACGGGGACAGAGACGGAGACAAAGACCGAGACAGAGACAGAGACGGAGACAGAGGCAGAGACAGAGCCAGGGACAGAGACGGAGACAGAGACAGAGGGAGAGACAGCGAGAGAGACAGAGACAGAGACAGAGACAGAGACAGAGGCAGAGGCAGAGACAGAGACAGAGACAGATACAGAGACGGAGATAGAGACAGAGACAGAGACAGAGACGGAGACAGAGGCAGAGACACAGCCAGAGACAGAGACAGAGACAGAGACAGAGACAGAGACAGAGACGGAGATATAGACAGAGGCAGATACAGAGACGGAGACAGAGGCAGAGACAGAGCCAGAGACAGAGACAGAGACAGAGACAGAGACAGAGACAGAGACGGAGACAGAGGCAGAGAGAGAGCCAGGGACAGAGACAGAGACAGAGACAGAGGGAGAAACAGCGACAGAGACAGAGACAGAGACAGAGACGGTGACAGAGACGGTGACAGAGGCAGAGACAGAGCCAGGGACAGAGACGGAGACAGAGACAGAGGGAGAGACAGCGAGAGAGACAGAGACAGAAACAGAGACAGAGACAGATACGGAGACAGAGACAGAGGCAGAGACAGAGACAGAGACAGAGACAGAGACAGAGACAGACAGAGACAGAGACAGAGATAGAGACAGAGACAGAGGCAGAGACAGAGACGGAGACAACGACCGAGACGGAGACAGAGACGGAGACGGAGGCAGAGACAGAGACAGAGACAGAGACAGAGACGGAGATAGAGACAGAGGCAGATACAGAGACGGAGACAGAGGCAGAGACAGAGCCAGAGACAGAGACAGAGACAGAGACAGAGACAGGGGGAGAGATAGCGACAGAGACAGAGACTGAGACAGAGACAGAGACAGAGACAGAGGCAGAGACAGAGCCAGGGACAGAGACGGAGACAGAGACAGAGGGAGAGACAGCGAGAGAGACAGAGACAGAAACAGAGACAGAGACAGATACGGAGACAGAGACAGAAGCAGAGACAGAGACAGAGACAGAGACAGAGACAGAGACAGACAGAGACAGAGACAGAGATAGAGACAGAGACAGAGGCAGAGACAGAGACGGAGACAACGACCGAGACGGAGACAGAGACGGAGACGGAGGCAGAGACAGAGACAGAGACAGAGACAGAGACGGAGATAGAGACAGAGGCAGATACAGAGACGGAGACAGAGGCAGAGACAGAGCCAGAGACAGAGACAGAGACAGAGACAGAGACAGGGGGAGAGATAGCGACAGAGACAGAGACAGAGACGGAGACAGAGACGGAGACAAAGACCGAGACAGAGGCAGAGACACAGACAGAGACGGAGAGAGAGACAGAGACAGAGACAGAGACGGAGATAGAGACAGAGACAGAGACGGGGACAGAGACGGAGACAAAGACCGAGACAGAGACAGAGACGGAGACAGAGGCAGAGACAGAGCCAGGGACAGAGACAGAGACAGAGACAGAGACAGAGGCAGAGACAGAGAAAGAGACAGAGACAGAGGCAGAGACAGAGACAGAGACAGAGACGGAGACAGAGACAGATACATAGACAGAGACAGAGACAGAGACAGAGACGGAGACAAAGACCGAGACAGAGACAGAGACGGTGACAGAGGCAGAGACAGAGCCAGGGACAGAGACGGAGACAGAGACAGAGACGCAGACTGAGACAGAGACGGAGACATATACAGGGACAGCGACAGAGTCAGAGGCAGAGATAGACACAGAGACAGAGACAGAGACAGAGACAGAGACAGAGACAGAGACAGAGACAGAGACAGAGACAGAGACAGAGACAGAGGCAGAGACAGACAGAGACAGAGACAGAGATAGAGACAGAGACAGAGGCAGAGACAGAGACGGAGACAACGACCGAGACGGAGACAGAGACGGAGACAGAGGCAGAGACAGAGACAGAGGCAGAGACAGAGACGGAGATAGAGACAGAGGCAGATACAGAGACGGAGACAGAGGCAGAGACAGAGCCAGAGACAGAGACAGAGACAGAGACAGGGGGAGAGATAGCGACAGAGACAGAGACTGAGACAGAGACAGAGACAGAGACAGAGACAGAGACGGAGATGGAGACAGAGGCAGATACAGAGACGGAGACAGAGGCAGAGACAGAGCCAGAGACAGAGACAGAGACAGAGACAGAGACAGGGGGAGAGATAGCGACAGAGACAGAGACTGAGACAGAGACAGAGACAGAGACAGAGACAGAGACAGAGACAGAGACAGAGACAGAGACAGAGACAGAGACAGAGACAGAGACAGAGACAGAGACAGAGACAGAGACGGAGACAGAGACGGAGACAAAGACCGAGACAGAGGCAGAGACACAGACAGAGACGGATAGAGAGACAGAGACAGAGACAGAGACGGAGATAGAGGCAGAGACAGAGGCGGAGACAAAGACCGAGACGGAGACAGAGACGGGGACAGAGGCAGAGACAGAGACAGAGACAGAGACGGAGATAGAGACAGAGACAGAGTCTCAGACAGAGACAGAGACGGAGCCAGAGACAGAGACAAAGACCGAGACAGAGACAGAGACGGTGACAGAGGCAGAGACAGAGCCAGGGACAGAGACGGAGACAGAGGCAGAGACTGGGACAGAGACGGAGACAGAGACAGAGACAGAGACAGAGACAGAGACAGAGACAGAGACAGAGACAGAGACAGAGACAGAGACAGAGACGGATTCAGAGACAGAGACACAGACAGGGACAGATACATAGACAGAGACAGAGACAAAGACAGAGACACAGACAGAGACAGATACATAGACAGAGACAGAGACAGAGACAGAGACGGAGACAAAGACCGAGACAGAGACAGAGACAGAGACAGAGACAAAGACCGAGACTGAGACCGTGACGGTGACAGAGGCAGAGGCAGAGCCAGGGACAGAGACGGAGACAGATACAGAGACAGAGACAGAGACAGAGACAGGGACAGAGACGGAGGCAAAGACCGAGACAGAGACGGAGACAGAGGCAGAGACAGAGCCAGGGACAGAGACGAAGACAGGGACAGAGGGAGAGACAGCGACAGAGACAGAGACAGAGACAGAGACAGAGACAGAGACAGAGGCAGAGGCAGAGACAGAGACAGTGACAGAGACAGAGACAGAGACAGAGACAGAGAGAGACAGATACAGAGACAGAGACAGAGACAGAGACAGAGACAGAGACAGAGGCAGAGTCTCAGACAGAGACAGAGACAGAGACAGAGACAGAGACAGGGACAGAGACGGAGGCAAAGACCGAGACAGAGACGGAGACAGAGGCAGAGACAGAGCCAGGGACAGAGACGAAGACAGGGACAGAGGGAGAGACAGCGACAGAGACAGAGACAGAGACAGAGACAGAGACAGAGACAGAGGCAGAGGCAGAGACAGAGACAGAGACAGAGACAGAGACAGAGACAGAGACAGAGACAGAGGCAGAGTCTCAGACAGAGACAGAGACAGAGACAGAGTCAGAGACAGAGACAGAGACAGACACAGAGACAGAGACAGAGACAGAGACAGAGACAGAGACAGAGACAGAGACAGAGACAGAGACAGAGACAGAGACAGAGACAGGGACAGAGACAGAGACAGATACAGATACAGAGACAGAGACAGAGACAGAGACAGAGACAGAGACAGAGACAGAGGCAGAGACAGAGACAGAGACATAGACGGAGATAGAGACAGAGACAGAGACAGGGACGGAGACAGGGACGGAGACAAAGACCGAGACAGAGACAGAGACGGAGACAGAGGCAGAGACAGAGCCAGGGACAGAGACGGAGACAGAGACAGAGGGAGAGACAGCGAGAGAGACAGAGACAGAAACAGAGACAGCGACAGATACGGAGACAGAGACAGAGGCAGAGACAGAGACAGAGACAGAGACAGAGACAGAGACAGACAGAGACAGAGACAGAGATAGAGACAGAGACAGAGGCAGAGACAGAGACGGAGACAACGACCGAGACGGAGACAGAGACGGAGACGGAGGCAGAGACAGAGACAGAGACAGAGACAGAGACGGAGATAGAGACAGAGGCAGATACAGAGACGGAGACAGAGGCAGAGACAGAGCCAGAGACAGAGACAGAGACAGAGACAGAGACAGGGGGAGAGATAGCGACAGAGACAGAGACTGAGACAGAGACAGAGACAGAGACAGAGACAGAGACGGAGATAGTGACAGAGGCAGATACAGAGACGGAGACAGAGGCAGAGACAGAGCCAGAGACAGAGACAGAGACAGAGACAGAGACAGGGGGAGAGATAGCGACAGAGACAGAGACTGAGACAGAGACGGAGATAGAGACAGAGGCAGATACAGAGACAGAGACAGAGACAGAGACAGAGACAGAGACGGAGACAGAGACGGAGACAAAGACCGAGACAGAGGCAGAGACACAGACAGAGACGGAGAGAGAGACAGAGACAGAGACAGAGACGGAGATAGAGACAGAGACAGAGACGGGGACAGAGACGGAGACAAAGACCGAGACAGAGACAGAGACGGAGACAGAGGCAGAGACAGAGCCAGGGACAGAGACGGAGACAGAGACAGAGGGAGAGACAGCGAGAGAGACAGAGACAGAGGCAGAGGCAGAGACAGAGACAGAGACAGATACAGAGACGGAGATACAGACAGAGACAGAGACAGAGACGGAGACAGAGGCAGAGACACAGCCAGAGACAGAGACAGAGACAGAGACAGAGACAGAGACAGAGACGGAGATATAGACAGAGGCAGATACAGAGACGGAGACAGAGGCAGAGACAGAGCCAGAGACAGAGACAGAGACAGAGACAGAGACAGAGACAGAGACGGAGACAGAGGCAGAGAGAGAGCCAGGGACAGAGACAGAGACAGAGACAGAGGGAGAAACAGCGACAGAGACAGAGACAGAGACAGAGACGGTGACAGAGACGGTGACAGAGGCAGAGACAGAGCCAGGGACAGAGACGGAGACAGAGACAGAGGGAGAGACAGCGAGAGAGACAGAGACAGAAACAGAGACAGAGACAGATACGGAGACAGAGACAGAGGCAGAGAAAGAGACAGAGACAGAGACAGAGACAGAGACAGACAGAGACAGAGACAGAGATAGAGACAGAGACAGAGGCAGAGACAGAGACGGAGACAACGACCGAGACGGAGACAGAGACGGAGACGGAGGCAGAGACAGAGACAGAGACAGAGACAGAGACGGAGATAGAGACAGAGGCAGATACAGAGACGGAGACAGAGGCAGAGACAGAGCCAGAGACAGAGACAGAGACAGAGACAGAGACAGGGGGAGAGATAGCGACAGAGACAGAGACTGAGACAGAGACAGAGACAGAGACAGAGGCAGAGACAGAGCCAGGGACAGAGACGGAGACAGAGACAGAGGGAGAGACAGCGAGAGAGACAGAGACAGAAACAGAGACAGAGACAGATACGGAGACAGAGACAGAGGCAGAGACAGAGACAGAGACAGAGACAGAGACAGAGACAGACAGAGACAGAGACAGAGATAGAGACAGAGACAGAGGCAGAGACAGAGACGGAGACAACGACCGAGACGGAGACAGAGACGGAGACGGAGGCAGAGACAGAGACAGAGACAGAGACAGAGACGGAGATAGAGACAGAGGCAGATACAGAGACGGAGACAGAGGCAGAGACAGAGCCAGAGACAGAGACAGAGACAGAGACAGAGACAGGGGGAGAGATAGCGACAGAGACAGAGACTGAGACAGAGACAGAGACAGAGACAGAGACAGAGACGGAGATAGAGACAGAGGCAGATACAGAGACGGAGACAGAGGCAGAGACAGAGCCAGAGACAGAGACAGAGACAGAGACAGAGACAGGGGGAGAGATAGCGACAGAGACAGAGACTGAGACAGAGACGGAGATAGAGACAGAGGCAGATACAGAGACAGAGACAGAGACAGAGACAGAGACAGAGACAGAGACGGAGACAGAGACGGAGACAAAGACCGAGACAGAGGCAGAGACACAGACAGAGACGGAGAGAGAGACAGAGACAGAGACAGAGACGGAGATAGAGACAGAGACAGAGACGGGGACAGAGACGGAGACAAAGACCGAGACAGAGACAGAGACGGAGACAGAGGCAGAGACAGAGCCAGGGACAGAGACAGAGACAGAGACAGAGACAGAGGCAGAGACAGAGAAAGAGACAGAGACAGAGGCAGAGACAGAGACAGAGACAGAGACGGAGACAGAGACAGATACATAGACAGAGACAGAGACAGAGACAGAGACGGAGACAAAGACCGAGACAGAGACAGAGACGGTGACAGAGGCAGAGACAGAGCCAGGGACAGAGACGGAGACAGAGACAGAGACGCAGACTGAGACAGAGACGGAGACATATACAGGGACAGCGACAGAGTCAGAGGCAGAGATAGACACAGAGACAGAGACAGAGACAGAGACAGAGACAGAGACAGAGACAGAGACAGAGACAGAGACAGAGACAGAGGCAGAGACAGACAGAGACAGAGACAGAGATAGAGACAGAGACAGAGGCAGAGACAGAGACGGAGACAACGACCGAGACGGAGACAGAGACGGAGACAGAGGCAGAGACAGAGACAGAGACAGAGACAGAGACGGAGATAGAGACAGAGGCAGATACAGAGACGGAGACAGAGGCAGAGACAGAGCCAGAGACAGAGACAGAGACAGAGACAGGGGGAGAGATAGCGACAGAGACAGAGACTGAGACAGAGACAGAGACAGAGACAGAGACAGAGACGGAGATGGAGACAGAGGCAGATACAGAGACGGAGACAGAGGCAGAGACAGAGCCAGAGACAGAGACAGAGACAGAGACAGAGACAGGGGGAGAGATAGCGACAGAGACAGAGACTGAGACAGAGACAGAGACAGAGACAGAGACAGAGACAGAGACAGAGACAGAGACAGAGACAGAGACAGAGACAGAGACAGAGACAGAGACAGAGACAGAGACGGAGACAGAGACGGAGACAAAGACCGAGACAGAGGCAGAGACACAGACAGAGACGGATAGAGAGACAGAGACAGAGACAGAGACGGAGATAGAGGCAGAGACAGAGGCGGAGACAAAGACCGAGACGGAGACAGAGACGGGGACAGAGGCAGAGACAGAGACAGAGACAGAGACGGAGATAGAGACAGAGACAGAGTCTCAGACAGAGACAGAGACGGAGACAGAGACAGAGACAGAGACAGAGACAGAGACAGAGACAGAGACAGAGACACAGACAGAGACAGAGACAGAGACGGAGACAGAAACAGAGACAGAGACAGAGACAGAGACAGAGACGGAGACAAAGACCGAGACAGAGACGGAGACAGAGACAGAGACAGAGACGGAGACAGAGACAGAGACAGAGACGGATTCAGAGACAGAGACACAGACAGGGACAGATACATAGACAGAGACAGAGACAAAGACAGAGACACAGACAGAGACAGATACATAGACAGAGACAGAGACAGAGACAGAGACGGAGACAAAGACCGAGACAGAGACAGAGACAGAGACAGAGACAAAGACCGAGACAGAGACCGTGACGGTGACAGAGGCAGAGGCAGAGCCAGGGACAGAGACGGAGACAGAGACAGAGACTGGGACAGAGACAGAGACAGAGACAGAGACTGAGACAGAGACAGAGACAGAGACAGAGACAGAGACAGAGACAGAGACAGAGACAGAGACAGAGACAGAGACAGAGACAGAGACAGAGACAGAGACAGAGACAGAGACAGAGACAGAGACACAGACAGAGACAGAGACAGAGACGGAGACAGAAACAGAGACAGAGACAGAGACAGAGACAGAGACGGAGACAAAGACCGAGACAGAGACGGAGACAGAGGCAGAGACAGGGCCAGGGACAGAGACGAAGACAGGGACGGAGGGAGAGACAGCGACAGAGACAGAGACAGAGACAGAGACAGAGACAGAGACTGAAACAGAGACAGAGACAGCGGCAGAGACAGAGACGGAGACAGAGACAGAGACACAGACAGAGACAGAGACAGAGTCTCAGACAGAGACAGAGACGGAGCCAGAGACAGAGACAAAGACCGAGACAGAGACAGAGACGGTGACAGAGGCAGAGACAGAGCCAGGGACAGAGACGGAGACAGAGGCAGAGACTGGGACAGAGACGGAGACAGAGACAGAGACAGAGACAGAGACAGAGACAGAGACAGAGACAGAGACAGAGACAGAGACGGATTCAGAGACAGAGACACAGACAGGGACAGATACATAGACAGAGACAGAGACAAAGACAGAGACACAGACAGAGACAGATACATAGACAGAGACAGAGACAGAGACAGAGACGGAGACAAAGACCGAGACAGAGACAGAGACAGAGACAGAGACAAAGACCGAGACTGAGACCGTGACGGTGACAGAGGCAGAGGCAGAGCCAGGGACAGAGACGGAGACAGATACAGAGACAGAGACAGAGACAGAGACAGAGACAGGGACAGAGACGGAGGCAAAGACCGAGACAGAGACGGAGACAGAGGCAGAGACAGAGCCAGGGACAGAGACGAAGACAGGGACAGAGGGAGAGACAGCGACAGAGACAGAGACAGAGACAGAGACAGAGACAGAGACAGAGGCAGAGGCAGAGACAGAGACAGTGACAGAGACAGAGACAGAGACAGAGACAGAGAGAGACAGATACAGAGACAGAGACAGAGACAGAGACAGAGACAGAGACAGAGGCAGAGTCTCAGACAGAGACAGAGACAGAGACAGAGTCAGAGACAGAGACAGAGACAGACACAGAGACAGAGACAGAGACAGAGACAGAGACAGAGACAGAGACAGAGACAGAGACAGGGACAGAGACAGAGACAGATACAGATACAGGGACAGAGACAGAGACAGAGACAGAGACAGAGACAGAGGCAGAGACAGAGACAGAGACATAGACGGAGATAGAGACAGAGACAGAGACAGGGACGGAGACAGGGACGGAGACAAAGACCGAGACAGAGACAGAGACGGAGACAGAGGCAGAGACAGAGCCAGGGACAGAGACGGAGACAGAGACAGAGGGAGAGACAGCGAGAGAGACAGAGACAGAAACAGAGACAGAGACAGATACGGAGACAGAGACAGAGGCAGAGACAGAGACAGAGACAGAGACAGAGACAGAGACAGACAGAGACAGAGACAGAGATAGAGACAGAGACAGAGGCAGAGACAGAGACGGAGACAACGACCGAGACGGAGACAGAGACGGAGACGGAGGCAGAGACAGAGACAGAGACAGAGACAGAGACGGAGATAGAGACAGAGGCAGATACAGAGACGGAGACAGAGGCAGAGACAGAGCCAGAGACAGAGACAGAGACAGAGACAGGGGGAGAGATAGCGACAGAGACAGAGACTGAGACAGAGACAGAGACAGAGACAGAGACAGAGACGGAGATAGAGACAGAGGCAGATACAGAGACGGAGACAGAGGCAGAGACAGAGCCAGAGACAGAGACAGAGACAGAGACAGAGACAGAGACAGGGGGAGAGATAGCGACAGAGACAGAGACTGAGACAGAGACGGAGATAGAGACAGAGGCAGATACAGAGACAGAGACAGAGACAGAGACAGAGACGGAGACAAAGACCGAGACAGAGGCAGAGACACAGACAGAGACGGAGAGAGAGACAGAGACAGAGACAGAGACGGAGATAGAGACAGAGACAGACACGGGGACAGAGACGGAGACAAAGACCGAGACAGAGACAGAGACGGAGACAGAGGCAGAGACAGAGCCAGGGACAGAGACGGAGACAGAGACAGAGACAGAGACAGAGACAGAGGCAGAGGCAGAGACAGAGACAGAGACAGATACAGAGACGGAGATAGAGACAGAGACAGAGACAGAGACGGAGACAGAGGCAGAGACACAGCCAGAGACAGAGACAGAGACAGAGACAGAGACGGAGATATAGACAGAGGCAGATACAGAGACGGAGACAGAGGCAGAGACAGAGCCAGAGACAGAGACGGAGACAGAGACAGAGACAGAGACAGAGACGGAGACAGAGGCAGAGAGAGAGCCAGGGACAGAGACAGAGACAGAGACAGAGGGAGAAACAGCGACAGAGACAGAGACAGAGACAGAGACGGTGACAGAGACGGTGACAGAGACAGAGACAGAGCCAGGGACAGAGACGGAGACAGAGACAGAGACAGAGACAGAGACACAGACATAGACAGAAGGGCAGGAGACAAAGTCGGAGGCAGAGGGGCAGGAGACAAAGACGGAGACATGGACGGAGACAAAGACGGACAAGAGACAGAGACGGAGACAGAGACAGGGACAGAGGCAGAGACAGAGACAGAGACAGAGACAGAGACAGAGACAGAGACGGTGACAGAGACGGTGACAGAGGCAGAGACAGAGCCAGGGACAGAGACGGAGACAGAGACAGAGACAGAGACAGAGACACAGACATAGACAGAAGGGCAGGAGACAAAGTCGGAGGCAGAGGGGCAGGAGACAAAGACGGAGACAAGGACGGAGACAAAGACGGACAAGAGACAGAGACGGAGACAGAGACAGAGACAGAGACAGAGACAGAGACAGAGACAGAGACAGAGACAGAGACAGGGACAGAGACAGAGACAGAGACAGAGACAGAGACAGAGACAGAGACAGAGACAGAGACAGAGACAGAGACAGAGACAGAGACAGAGACAGAGACAGAGACAGAGACAGAGACAGAGACAGATACAGAGACAGAGACAGAGATGGGGACAAAGACCGAGACAGAGGCAGAGACACAGACAGAGACAGAGACAGAGACAGAAACATAGACAGGGACAGAGGCAGAAACAGAGACAGAGACAGAGACAGAGACAGAGACAGAGACAGAGACAGAGACAGAGACAGAGACAGAGACAGAGACAGAGACAGAGACAGAGACAGGGACAGAGGCAGAGACACAGACAGAGACAGAGACAGAGACGGAGACAGAGACAGAGACCGAGACAGAGACAGAGACAGAGACAGAGACAGAGACAGAGACAGAGACAGAGACGGAGACAAAGACCGAGACGGAGACAGAGGCAGAGACAGAGCCAGGGACAGAGACAGAGACAGAGACAGAGACAGAGGCAGAGACAGAGAAAGAGACAGAGACAGAGGCAGAGACAGAGACAGAGACAGAGACGGAGACAGAGACAGATACATAGACAGAGACAGAGACAGAGACAGAGACGGAGACAAAGACCGAGACAGAGACAGAGACGGTGACAGAGGCAGAGACAGAGCCAGGGACAGAGACGGAGACAGAGACAGAGACGCAGACTGAGACAGAGACGGAGACATATACAGGGACAGCGACAGAGTCAGAGGCAGAGATAGACACAGAGACAGAGACAGAGACAGAGACAGAGACAGAGACAGAGACAGAGGCAGAGAGAGAGACAGATACAGAGACAGAGACAGAGACGGGGACAAAGACCGAGACAGAGGCAGAGACACAGACAGAGACAGAGACAGAGACAGAAACAGAGACAGGGGCAGAGACAGAAACAGAGACAGAGACAGAGACAGAGACAGAGACAGAGACAGAGACAGAGACAGAGACAGAGACAGAGACAGAGACACAGACATAGACAGAAGGGCAGGAGACAAAGTCGGAGGCAGAGGGGCAGGAGACAAAGACGGAGACAAGGACGGAGACAAAGACGGACAAGAGACAGAGACGGAGACAGAGACAGAGGCAGAGACAGAGACAGAGACAGAGACAGAGACAGAGACAGAGACAGAGACAGGGACAGAGACAGAGACAGAGACAGAGACAGAGACAGAGACAGAGACAGAGACAGAGACAGATACAGAGACAGAGACAGAGATGGGGACAAAGACCGAGACAGAGGCAGAGACACAGACAGAGACAGAGACAGAGACAGAAACATAGACAGGGACAGAGGCAGAAACAGAGACAGAGACAGAGACAGAGACAGAGACAGAGACAGAGACAGAGACAGAGACAGAGACAGAGACAGAGACAGGGACAGAGGCAGAGACACAGACAGAGACAGAGACAGAGACGGAGACAGAGACAGAGACCGAGACAGAGACAGAGACAGAGACAGAGACAGAGACAGAGACAGAGACAGAGACGGAGACAAAGACCGAGACGGAGACAGAGGCAGAGACAGAGCCAGGGACAGAGACAGAGACAGAGACAGAGACAGAGGCAGAGACAGAGAAAGAGACAGAGACAGAGGCAGAGACAGAGACAGAGACAGAGACGGAGACAGAGACAGATACATAGACAGAGACAGAGACAGAGACAGAGACGGAGACAAAGACCGAGACAGAGACAGAGACGGTGACAGAGGCAGAGACAGAGCCAGGGACAGAGACGGAGACAGAGACAGAGACGCAGACTGAGACAGAGACGGAGACATATACAGGGACAGCGACAGAGTCAGAGGCAGAGATAGACACAGAGACAGAGACAGAGACAGAGACAGAGACAGAGACAGAGACAGAGGCAGAGAGAGAGACAGATACAGAGACAGAGACAGAGACGGGGACAAAGACCGAGACAGAGGCAGAGACACAGACAGAGACAGAGACAGAGACAGAAACAGAGACAGGGGCAGAGACAGATACAGAGACAGAGACAGAGACAGAGGCAGAGACAGAGACAGAGACAGAGACAGAGACAGAGACAGAGACAGAGACAGAGACAGAGACAGAGACAGACAGAGACAGAGACAGAGATAGAGACAGAGACAGAGGCAGAGACAGAGACGGAGACAACGACCGAGACGGAGACAGAGACGGAGACAGAGGCAGAGACAGAGACAGAGACAGAGACAGAGACGGAGATAGAGACAGAGGCAGATACAGAGACGGAGACAGAGGCAGAGACAGAGCCAGAGACAGAGACAGAGACAGAGACAGGGGGAGAGATAGCGACAGAGACAGAGACTGAGACAGAGACAGAGACAGAGACAGAGACAGAGACGGAAATAGAGACAGAGGCAGATACAGAGACGGAGACAGAGGCAGAGACAGAGCCAGGGACAGAGACAGAGACAGAGACAGAGACAGGGGGAGAGATAGCGACAGAGACAGAGACTGAGACAGAGACAGAGACAGAGACAGAGACAGAGACAGAGACAGAGACAGAGACAGAGACAGAGACAGAGACAGAGACAGAGACGGAGACAGAGACGGAGACAAAGACCGAGACAGAGGCAGAGACACAGACAGAGACGGATAGAGAGACAGAGACAGAGACAGAGACGGAGATAGAGGCAGAGACAGAGGCGGAGACAAAGACCGAGACGGAGACAGAGACGGAGACAGAGGCAGAGACAGAGACAGAGACAGAGACGGAGATAGAGACAGAGACAGAGACAGAGACGGAGACAGAGGCAGAGACAGAGCCAGAGACAGAGACAGAGACAGAGACACAGACAGGAGGAGAGACAGCGACAGAGACAGAGACAGAGACAGAGACAGAGACAGAGACAGAGACAGAGACAGAGACAGAGACAGAGACAGAGACAGAGACAGAGACGCAGACGGAGACAGAGGCAGAAACAGAGACAGAGACATAGACAGGGACAGCGACAGAGTCAGAGGCAGAGACAGAGACAGAGACTGAGACAGAGACAGAGACAGAGACAGAGACAGAGACAGAGACAGAGACAGAGACAGAGACAGAGACAGAGACAGAGACAGAGACAGAGACAGAGACAGAGACAGAGACAGAGACAGAGACAGAGACAGAGACAGAGACAGAGACAGAGACAGAGACAGAGACAGAGACAGAGACAGAGACAGAGACAGAGACAGAGACAGAGACAGAGACAGAGACAGAGACAGAGACAGAGACAGATACAGAGACAGAGACAGAGACGGAGACAGAGACCGAGACAGAGGCAGAGACACAGACAGAGACAGAGACAGAGACAGAGACAGAGACAGAGACAGAGACAGGGACAGAAACAGAGACAGAGACAGAGACAGAGACAGAGACAGAAACAGAGACAGAGACAGAGACAGAGACAGAGACAGAGACAGAGACAGAGACGGAGACAAAGACCGAGACGGAGACAGTGACGGAGACAGAGGCAGAGACAGGGCCAGGGACAGAGACGGAGACAGGGACGGAGGAAGAGCCACCGACAGAGACAGAGACAGAGACAGAGGCAGAGGCAGAGGCAGAGACAGAGAAAGAGACGGAGACAGAGACAGAGACAGAGACAGAGACGCAGACGGAGACAGAGACAGAGACATAGACAGGGACAGCGACAGAGTCAGAGGCAGAGATAGACACAGAGACAGAGACAGAGACTGAGACAAAGACAGAGACAGAGACAGAGACAGAGACAGAGACAGAGACAGAGACAGAGACAGAGACAGAGACAGAGACAGAGACAGAGACAGAGACAGAGACAGAGACAGAGACAGAGACAGAGACAGAGACAGAGACAGAGACAGAGACAGTGGGAGAGACAGCGACAGGGACGGAGACAGAGACAGAGACAGAGACAGAGACAGAGACTGAGACAGAGACAGAGACAGAGACAGAGACAGAGACAGAGACGGAGACAGAGGCAGAGACACAGACAGAGACGGAGAGAGAGACAGAGACAGAGACAGAGACGGAGATAGAGACAGAGACAGAGACGGGGACAGAGACGGAGAAAAAGACCGAGACAGAGACAGAGACGGAGACAGAGGCAGAGACAGAGCCAGGGACAGAGACGGAGACAGAGACAGAGGGAGAGACAGCGAGAGAGACAGAGACAGAGACAGAGACAGAGGCAGAGACAGAGACAGAGACAGAGACAGATACAGAGACGGAGATAGAGACAGAGACAGAGACAGAGACAGAGACAGAGACAGAGACAGAGACAGAGACAGAGACAGAGACAGAGACAGAGACAGAGACAGAGACAGAGACAGAGACAGAGACAGAGACAGAGACAGAGACAGATACAGAGACAGAGACAGAGACGGAGACAAAGACCGAGACAGAGGCAGAGACACAGACAGAGACAGAGACAGAGACAGAGACAGAGACAGAGGCAGAGACAGAGCCAGGGACTGAGACGGAGACAGAGACAGAGGGAGAGACAGCGAGAGAGACAGAGACAGAAACGGAGACAGAGACAGATACGGAGGCAGAGACAGAGGCAGAGACAGAGACAGAGACAGACACGAAGACAGAGACAGAGACAGAGACAGAGACAGCGGCAGAGACAGAGACAGAGACAGAGACAGAGACAGAGACAGAGACAGTGGCAGAGACAGAGACAGAGACAGAGACAGAGACAGAGACAGAGACATAGACGGAGATAGAGACAGAGACAGAGACAGGGACGGAGACAGAGATGGAGACAAAGACCGAGACAGAGACAGAGACGGAGACAGAGGCAGAGACAGAGCCAGGGACAGAGACGGAGACAGAGAAAGAGGGAGAGACAGCGAGAGAGACAGAGACAGAAACAGAGACAGCGACAGATACGGAGGCAGAGACAGAGGCAGAGACAGAGACAGAGACAGAGACAGAGACAGAGACAGAGACAGAGACAGAGACAGAGACGGAGATAGAGACAGAGACAGAGACAGAGACGGAGACAGAGGCAGAGAGAGAGACAGAGACAGAGACGGAGACAAAGACCGAGACGGAGACAGAGACGGAGACAGAGGCAGAGACAGAGCCAGAGACAGAGACAGAGACAGAGACAGAGACGGAGATAGAGACAGAGGCAGATACAGAGACGGAGACAGAGGCAGAGACAGAGCCAGAGACAGAGACAGAGACAGAGACAGAGACGGAGATATAGACAGAGGCAGATACAGAGACGGAGACAGAGGCAGAGACAGAGCCAGAGACAGAGACAGAGACAGAGACAGAGACAGAGACAGAGACAGAGACGGAGACAGAGGCAGAGAGAGAGCCAGGGACAGAGACAGAGACAGAGACAGAGGGAGAAACAGCGACAGAGACAGAGACAGAGACAGAGACGGTGACAGAGACGGTGACAGAGGCAGAGACAGAGCCAGGGACAGAGACGGAGACAGAGACAGAGACAGAGACAGAGACACAGACATAGACAGAAGGGCAGGAGACAAGGTCGGAGGCAGAGGGGCAGGAGACAAAGACGGAGACAAGGACGGAGACAAAGACGGAGACAAGGACGGAGACAAAGACGGACAAGAGACAGAGACGGAGACAGAGACAGAGACAGAGACAGAGACAGAGACAGAGACAGAGACAGAGACAGAGACAGAGACTGACACAGAGACAGAGACAGAGACGGAGACAGAGACAGAGACAGAGACAGAGACAGAGACAGAGACAGAGACAGAGACAGAGACAGAGACAGAGATAGAGACAGAGACAGAGACAGAGGCAGAGACAGAGACGGAGACAGAGACAGAGACAGAGACAGAGACAGAGACAGACACAGAGACAGAGACAGAGACAGAGACAGAGACAGAGACAGAGACAGAGACAGAGACAGAGACAGAGACAGATACAGAGACAGAGACAGAGACGGAGACAAAGACCGAGACAGAGACAGAGACAGAAACAGAAACAGAGACAGAGACAGAGACAGAGACAGACACAGAGACAGAGACAGAGACAGAGACAGAGACAGAGACAGAGACAGAGACAGAGGCAGAGACAGAGACAGAGACAGAGACAGAGACAGAGACAGAGACAGATACAGAGACAGAGACAGAGACGGAGACAAAGACCGAGACAGAGGCAGAGACACAGACAGAGACAGAGACAGAGACAGAGACAGAGACAGAGGCAGAGACAGAGCCAGGGACTGAGACGGAGACAGAGACAGAGGGAGAGACAGCGAGAGAGACAGAGACAGAGACGGAGACAAAGTCCGAGACAGAGGCAGAGACACAGACAGAGACGGAGAGAGAGACAGAGACAGAGACAGAGACGGAGATAGAGACAGAGACAGAGACGGGGACAGAGACGGAGACAAAGACCGAGACAGAGACAGAGACGGAGACAGAGGCAGAGACAGAGCCAGGGACAGAGACGGAGACAGACACAGAGGGAGAGACAGCGAGAGAGACAGAGACAGAGACAGAGACAGAGACAGAGACAGAGGCAGAGACAGAGACAGAGACAGATACAGAGACGGAGATAGAGACAGAGACAGAGACAGAGACGGAGACAGAGGCAGAGACACAGCCAGAGACAGAGACAGAGACAGAGACAGAGACAGAGACAGAGACAGAGACGGAGATATAGACAGAGGCAGATACAGAGACGGAGACAGAGGCAGAGACAGAGCCAGAGACAGAGACAGAGACAGAGACAGAGACAGAGACAGAGACGGAGACAGAGGCAGAGAGAGAGCCAGGGACAGAGACAGAGACAGAGACAGAGGGAGAAACAGCGACAGAGACAGAGACAGAGACAGAGACGGTGACAGAGACGGTGACAGAGGCAGAGACAGAGCCAGGGACAGAGACGGAGACAGAGACAGAGACAGAGACAGAGACACAGACATAGACAGAAGGGCAGGAGACAAGGTCGGAGGCAGAGGGGCAGGAGACAAAGACGGAGACAAGGACGGAGACAAAGACGGACAAGAGACAGAGACGGAGACAGAGACAGAGACAGAGACAGAGACAGAGACAGAGACTGACACAGAGACAGAGACAGAGACGTAGACAGAGACAGAGACAGAGACAGAGACAGAGACAGAGACAGAGACAGAGACAGAGACAGAGATAGAGACAGAGACAGAGACAGAGGCAGAGACAGAGACGGAGACAGAGACAGAGACAGAGACAGAGACAGAGACAGAGACAGAGACAGAGACAGAGACAGAGACAGAGACAGAGACAGAGACAGAGACAGAGACAGAGACAGAGACAGAGACAGAGACAGATACAGAGACAGAGACAGAGACGGAGACAAAGACCGAGACAGAGGCAGAGACACAGACAGAGACAGAGACAGAGACAGAGACAGAGACAGAGACAGAGACGGAGACAAAGACCGAGACAGAGACAGAGACAGAAACAGAAACAGAGACAGAGACAGAGACAGAGACAGACACAGAGACAGAGACAGAGACAGAGACAGAGACAGAGACAGAGACAGAGACAGAGGCAGAGACAGAGACAGAGACAGAGACAGAGACAGAGACAGAGACAGATACAGAGACAGAGACAGAGACGGAGACAAAGACCGAGACAGAGGCAGAGACACAGACAGAGACAGAGACAGAGACAGAGACAGAGACAGAGGCAGAGACAGAGCCAGGGACTGAGACGGAGACAGAGACAGAGGGAGAGACAGCGAGAGAGACAGAGACAGAGACGGAGACAAAGTCCGAGACAGAGGCAGAGACACAGACAGAGACGGAGAGAGAGACAGAGACAGAGACAGAGACGGAGATAGAGACAGAGACAGAGACGGGGACAGAGACGGAGACAAAGACCGAGACAGAGACAGAGACGGAGACAGAGGCAGAGACAGAGCCAGGGACAGAGACGGAGACAGACACAGAGGGAGAGACAGCGAGAGAGACAGAGACAGAGACAGAGACAGAGACAGAGACAGAGGCAGAGACAGAGACAGAGACAGATACAGAGACGGAGATAGAGACAGAGACAGAGACAGAGACGGAGACAGAGGCAGAGACACAGCCAGAGACAGAGACAGAGACAGAGACAGAGACAGAGACAGAGACAGAGACGGAGATATAGACAGAGGCAGATACAGAGACGGAGACAGAGGCAGAGACAGAGCCAGAGACAGAGACAGAGACAGAGACAGAGACAGAGACAGAGACGGAGACAGAGGCAGAGAGAGAGCCAGGGACAGAGACAGAGACAGAGACAGAGGGAGAAACAGCGACAGAGACAGAGACAGAGACAGAGACGGTGACAGAGACGGTGACAGAGGCAGAGACAGAGCCAGGGACAGAGACGGAGACAGAGACAGAGACAGAGACAGAGACACAGACATAGACAGAAGGGCAGGAGACAAGGTCGGAGGCAGAGGGGCAGGAGACAAAGACGGAGACAAGGACGGAGACAAAGACGGACAAGAGACAGAGACGGAGACAGAGACAGAGACAGAGACAGAGACAGAGACAGAGACTGACACAGAGACAGAGACAGAGACGTAGACAGAGACAGAGACAGAGACAGAGACAGAGACAGAGACAGAGACAGAGACAGAGACAGAGATAGAGACAGAGACAGAGACAGAGGCAGAGACAGAGACGGAGACAGAGACAGAGACAGAGACAGAGACAGAGACAGAGACAGAGACAGAGACAGAGACAGAGACAGAGACAGAGACAGAGACAGAGACAGAGACAGAGACAGAGACAGAGACAGAGACAGATACAGAGACAGAGACAGAGACGGAGACAAAGACCGAGACAGAGGCAGAGACACAGACAGAGACAGAGACAGAGACAGAGACAGAGACAGAGACAGGGACAGAAACAGAGACAGAGACAGAGACAGAGACAGAGACAGAAACAGAGACAGAGACAGAGACAGAGACAGAGACAGAGACAGAGACAGAGACGGAGACAAAGACCGAGACGGAGACAGTGACGGAGACAGAGGCAGAGACAGGGCCAGGGACAGAGACGGAGACAGGGACAGAGGAAGTGCCACCGACAGAGACAGAGACAGAGACAGAGGCAGAGGCAGAGGCAGAGACAGAGAAAGAGACGGAGACAGAGACAGAGACAGAGACAGAGACGCAGACGGAGACAGAGACAGAGACATAGACAGGGACAGCGACAGAGTCAGAGGCAGAGATAGACACAGAGACAGAGACAGAGACTGAGACAAAGACAGAGACAGAGACAGAGACAGAGACAGAGACAGAGACAGAGACAGAGACAGAGACAGATACAGAGACAGAGACAGAGACAGAGACAGAGACAGAGACAGAGACAGAGACGGAGACAAAGACCGAGACAGAGGCAGAGACACAGACAGAGACAGAGACAGAGGCAGAGACAGAGACAGAGACAGAGACGAAGACAGAGACAGAGACAGAGACAGAGACAGCGACAGAGACAGAGACAGAGACAGAGACAGAGACAGAGACAGAGACAGTGGCAGAGACAGAGACAGAGACAGAGACAGAGACAGAGACATAGACGGAGATAGAGACAGAGACAGAGACAGGGACGGAGACAGAGATGGAGACAAAGACCGAGACAGAGACAGAGACGGAGACAGAGGCAGAGACAGAGCCAGGGACAGAGACGGAGACAGAGACAGAGGGAGAGAAAGCGAGAGAGACAGAGACAGAAACAGAGACAGCGACAGATACGGAGGCAGAGACAGAGGCAGAGACAGAGACAGAGACAGAGACAGAGACAGAGACAGAGACAGAGACAGAGACAGAGACAGAGACAGAGACAGAGACAGAGACGGAGACAGAGACGGAGATAGAGACAGAGACAGAGACGGGGACAGAGACGGAGAAAAAGACCGAGACAGAGACAGAGACGGAGACAGAGGCAGAGACAGAGCCAGGGACAGAGACGGAGACAGAGACAGAGGGAGAGACAGCGAGAGAGGCAGAGACAGAGACAGAGGCAGAAACAGAGACAGAGACAGATACAGAGACGGAGACAGAGACAGAGACAGAGACAGAGACAGAGACAGAGGGAGAAACAGCGACAGAGACAGAGACAGAGACAGAGACGGTGACAGAGACGGTGACAGAGACAGAGACAGAGCCAGGGACAGAGACGGAGACAGAGACAGAGACAGAGACAGAGACACAGACATAGACAGAAGGGCAGGAGACAAAGTCGGAGGCAGAGGGGCAGGAGACAAAGACGGAGACATGGACGGAGACAAAGACGGACAAGAGACAGAGACGGAGACAGAGACAGGGACAGAGGCAGAGACAGAGACAGAGACAGAGACAGAGACAGAGACAGAGACAGAGACGGTGACAGAGACGGTGACAGAGGCAGAGACAGAGCCAGGGACAGAGACGGAGACAGAGACAGAGACAGAGACAGAGACACAGACATAGACAGAAGGGCAGGAGACAAAGTCGGAGGCAGAGGGGCAGGAGACAAAGACGGAGACAAGGACGGAGACAAAGACGGACAAGAGACAGAGACGGAGACAGAGACGGAGACAGAGACAGAGACAGAGACAGAGACAGAGACAGAGACAGAGACAGGGACAGAGACAGAGACAGAGACAGAGACAGAGACAGAGACAGAGACAGAGACAGAGACAGAGACAGATACAGAGACAGAGACAGAGATGGGGACAAAGACCGAGACAGAGGCAGAGACACAGACAGAGACAGAGACAGAGACAGAAACATAGACAGGGACAGAGGCAGAAACAGAGACAGAGACAGAGACAGAGACAGAGACAGAGACAGAGACAGAGACAGAGACAGAGACAGAGACAGAGACAGAGACAGAGACAGAGACAGAGACAGGGACAGAGGCAGAGACACAGACAGAGACAGAGACAGAGACGGAGACAGAGACAGAGACCGAGACAGAGACAGAGACAGAGACAGAGACAGAGACAGAGACAGAGACAGAGACGGAGACAAAGACCGAGACGGAGACAGAGGCAGAGACAGAGCCAGGGACAGAGACAGAGACAGAGACAGAGACAGAGGCAGAGACAGAGAAAGAGACAGAGACAGAGGCAGAGACAGAGACAGAGACAGAGACGGAGACAGAGACAGATACATAGACAGAGACAGAGACAGAGACAGAGACGGAGACAAAGACCGAGACAGAGACAGAGACGGTGACAGAGGCAGAGACAGAGCCAGGGACAGAGACGGAGACAGAGACAGAGACGCAGACTGAGACAGAGACGGAGACATATACAGGGACAGCGACAGAGTCAGAGGCAGAGATAGACACAGAGACAGAGACAGAGACAGAGACAGAGACAGAGACAGAGACAGAGGCAGAGAGAGAGACAGATACAGAGACAGAGACAGAGACGGGGACAAAGACCGAGACAGAGGCAGAGACACAGACAGAGACAGAGACAGAGACAGAAACAGAGACAGGGGCAGAGACAGAAACAGAGACAGAGACAGAGACAGAGACAGAGACAGAGACAGAGACAGAGACAGAGACAGAGACAGAGACACAGACATAGACAGAAGGGCAGGAGACAAAGTCGGAGGCAGAGGGGCAGGAGACAAAGACGGAGACAAGGACGGAGACAAAGACGGACAAGAGACAGAGACGGAGACAGAGACAGAGGCAGAGACAGAGACAGCGACAGAGACAGAGACAGAGACAGAGACAGGGACAGAGACAGAGACAGAGACAGAGACAGAGACAGAGACAGAGACAGAGACAGAGACAGATACAGAGACAGAGACAGAGATGGGGACAAAGACCGAGACAGAGGCAGAGACACAGACAGAGACAGAGACAGAGACAGAAACATAGACAGGGACAGAGGCAGAAACAGAGACAGAGACAGAGACAGAGACAGAGACAGAGACAGAGACAGAGACAGAGACAG
Organism: Megachile willughbiella; assembly: GCA_945859595.2. Lineage (NCBI taxonomy): Eukaryota > Metazoa > Arthropoda > Insecta > Hymenoptera > Megachilidae > Megachile > Megachile willughbiella. The sequence goes on from CAMAOD020000128.1 coordinate 431,166, forward strand.
AGACAGAGACAGAGACAGAGACAGAGACAGGGACAGAGGCAGAGACACAGACAGAGACAGAGACAGAGACGGAGACAGAGACAGAGACCGAGACAGAGACAGAGACAGAGACAGAGACAGAGACAGAGACAGAGACAGAGACGGAGACAAAGACCGAGACGGAGACAGAGGCAGAGACAGAGACAGAGACAGAGACAGAGACAGAGACAGAGACAGAGACAGAGACAGATACAGAGACAGAGACAGAGACGGAGACAAAGACCGAGACAGAGACAGAGACAGAAACAGAAACAGAGACAGAGACAGAGACAGAGACAGACACAGAGACAGAGACAGAGACAGAGACAGAGACAGAGACAGAGACAGAGGCAGAGACAGAGACAGAGACAGAGACAGAGACAGAGACATAGACAGATACAGAGACAGAGACAGAGACGGAGACAAAGACCGAGACAGAGGCAGAGACACAGACAGAGACAGAGACAGAGACAGAGACAGAGACAGAGGCAGAGACAGAGCCAGGGACTGAGACGGAGACAGAGACAGAGGGAGAGACAGCGAGAGAGACAGAGACAGAGACGGAGACAAAGTCCGAGACAGAGGCAGAGACACAGACAGAGACGGAGAGAGAGACAGAGACAGAGACAGAGACGGAGATAGAGACAGAGACAGAGACGGGGACAGAGACGGAGACAAAGACCGAGACAGAGACAGAGACGGAGACAGAGGCAGAGACAGAGCCAGGGACAGAGACGGAGACAGACACAGAGGGAGAGACAGCGAGAGAGACAGAGACAGAGACAGAGACAGAGACAGAGGCAGAGACAGAGACAGAGACAGATACAGAGACGGAGATAGAGACAGAGACAGAGACAGAGACGGAGACAGAGGCAGAGGCACAGCCAGAGACAGAGACAGAGACAGAGACAGAGACAGAGACAGAGACAGAGACGGAGATATAGACAGAGGCAGACACAGAGACGGAGACAGAGGCAGAGACAGAGCCAGAGACAGAGACAGAGACGGAGACAGAGGCAGAGAGAGAGCCAGGGACAGAGACAGAGACAGAGACAGAGGGAGAAACAGCGACAGAGACAGAGACAGAGACAGAGACGGTGACAGAGACGGTGACAGAGGCAGAGACAGAGCCAGGGACAGAGACGGAGACAGAGACAGAGACAGAGACAGAGACACAGACATAGACAGAAGGGCAGGAGACAAGGTCGGAGGCAGAGGGGCAGGAGACAAAGACGGAGACAAGGACGGAGACAAAGACGGACAAGAGACAGAGACGGAGACAGAGACAGAGACAGAGACAGAGACAGAGACAGAGACTGACACAGAGACAGAGACAGAGACGTAGACAGAGACAGAGACAGAGACAGAGACAGAGACAGAGACAGAGACAGAGACAGAGACAGAGACAGAGATAGAGACAGAGACAGAGACAGAGGCAGAGACAGAGACGGAGACAGAGACAGAGACAGAGACAGAGACAGAGACAGAGACAGAGACAGAGACAGAGACAGAGACAGAGACAGAGACAGAGACAGAGACAGAGACAGAGACAGAGACAGATACAGAGACAGAGACAGAGACGGAGACAAAGACCGAGACAGAGGCAGAGACACAGACAGAGACAGAGACAGAGACAGAGACAGAGACAGAGACAGGGACAGAAACAGAGACAGAGACAGAGACAGAGACAGAGACAGAAACAGAGACAGAGACAGAGACAGAGACAGAGACAGAGACAGAGACGGAGACAAAGACCGAGACGGAGACAGTGACGGAGACAGGGCCAGGGACAGAGACGGAGACAGGGACAGAGGAAGTGCCACCGACAGAGACAGAGACAGAGACAGAGGCAGAGGCAGAGGCAGAGACAGAGAAAGAGACGGAGACAGAGACAGAGACAGAGACAGAGACGCAGACGGAGACAGAGACAGAGACATAGACAGGGACAGCGACAGAGTCAGAGGCAGAGATAGACACAGAGACAGAGACAGAGACTGAGACAAAGACAGAGACAGAGACAGAGACAGAGACAGAGACAGAGACAGAGACAGAGACAGAGACAGAGACAGATACAGAGACAGAGACAGAGACAGAGACAGAGACAGAGACAGAGACAGAGACGGAGACAAAGACCGAGACAGAGGCAGAGACACAGACAGAGACAGAGACAGAGGCAGAGACAGAGACAGAGACAGAGACGAAGACAGAGACAGAGACAGAGACAGAGACAGCGACAGAGACAGAGACAGAGACAGAGACAGAGACAGAGACAGAGACAGTGGCAGAGACAGAGACAGAGACAGAGACAGAGACAGAGACATAGACGGAGATAGAGACAGAGACAGAGACAGGGACGGAGACAGAGATGGAGACAAAGACCGAGACAGAGACAGAGACGGAGACAGAGGCAGAGACAGAGCCAGGGACAGAGACGGAGACAGAGACAGAGGGAGAGACAGCGAGAGAGACAGAGACAGAAACAGAGACAGCGACAGATACGGAGGCAGAGACAGAGGCAGAGACAGAGACAGAGACAGAGACAGAGACAGAGACAGAGACAGAGACAGAGACAGAGACAGAGACAGAGACAGAGACAGAGACGGAGACAGAGACGGAGATAGAGACAGAGACAGAGACGGGGACAGAGACGGAGAAAAAGACCGAGACAGAGACAGAGACGGAGACAGAGGCAGAGACAGAGCCAGGGACAGAGACGGAGACAGAGACAGAGGGAGAGACAGCGAGAGAGGCAGAGACAGAGACAGAGGCAGAAACAGAGACAGAGACAGATACAGAGACGGAGACAGAGACAGAGACAGAGACAGAGACAGAGACAGAGGGAGAAACAGCGACAGAGACAGAGACAGAGACAGAGACGGTGACAGAGACGGTGACAGAGACAGAGACAGAGCCAGGGACAGAGACGGAGACAGAGACAGAGACAGAGACAGAGACACAGACATAGACAGAAGGGCAGGAGACAAAGTCGGAGGCAGAGGGGCAGGAGACAAAGACGGAGACATGGACGGAGACAAAGACGGACAAGAGACAGAGACGGAGACAGAGACAGGGACAGAGGCAGAGACAGAGACAGAGACAGAGACAGAGACAGAGACAGAGACGGTGACAGAGACGGTGACAGAGGCAGAGACAGAGCCAGGGACAGAGACGGAGACAGAGACAGAGACAGAGACAGAGACACAGACATAGACAGAAGGGCAGGAGACAAAGTCGGAGGCAGAGGGGCAGGAGACAAAGACGGAGACAAGGACGGAGACAAAGACGGACAAGAGACAGAGACGGAGACAGAGACAGAGACAGAGACAGAGACAGAGACAGAGACAGAGACAGAGACAGAGACAGAGACAGGGACAGAGACAGAGACAGAGACAGAGACAGAGACAGAGACAGAGACAGAGACAGAGACAGATACAGAGACAGAGACAGAGATGGGGACAAAGACCGAGACAGAGGCAGAGACACAGACAGAGACAGAGACAGAGACAGAAACATAGACAGGGACAGAGGCAGAAACAGAGACAGAGACAGAGACAGAGACAGAGACAGAGACAGAGACAGAGACAGAGACAGAGACAGAGACAGAGACAGAGACAGAGACAGAGACAGAGACAGAGACAGGGACAGAGGCAGAGACACAGACAGAGACAGAGACAGAGACGGAGACAGAGACAGAGACCGAGACAGAGACAGAGACAGAGACAGAGACAGAGACAGAGACAGAGACAGAGACGGAGACAAAGACCGAGACGGAGACAGAGGCAGAGACAGAGCCAGGGACAGAGACAGAGACAGAGACAGAGACAGAGGCAGAGACAGAGAAAGAGACAGAGACAGAGGCAGAGACAGAGACAGAGACAGAGACGGAGACAGAGACAGATACATAGACAGAGACAGAGACAGAGACAGAGACGGAGACAAAGACCGAGACAGAGACAGAGACGGTGACAGAGGCAGAGACAGAGCCAGGGACAGAGACGGAGACAGAGACAGAGACGCAGACTGAGACAGAGACGGAGACATATACAGGGACAGCGACAGAGTCAGAGGCAGAGATAGACACAGAGACAGAGACAGAGACAGAGACAGAGACAGAGACAGAGACAGAGGCAGAGAGAGAGAGACAGATACAGAGACAGAGACAGAGACGGGGACAAAGACCGAGACAGAGGCAGAGACACAGACAGAGACAGAGACAGAGACAGAAACAGAGACAGGGGCAGAGACAGAAACAGAGACAGAGACAGAGACAGAGACAGAGACAGAGACAGAGACAGAGGCAGAGACAGAGACAGAGACACAGACATAGACAGAAGGGCAGGAGACAAAGTCGGAGGCAGAGGGGCAGGAGACAAAGACGGAGACAAGGACGGAGACAAAGACGGACAAGAGACAGAGACGGAGACAGAGACAGAGGCAGAGACAGAGACAGAGACAGAGACAGAGACAGAGACAGAGACAGGGACAGAGACAGAGACAGAGACAGAGACAGAGACAGAGACAGAGACAGAGACAGAGACAGATACAGAGACAGAGACAGAGATGGGGACAAAGACCGAGACAGAGGCAGAGACACAGACAGAGACAGAGACAGAGACAGAAACATAGACAGGGACAGAGGCAGAAACAGAGACAGAGACAGAGACAGAGACAGAGACAGAGACAGAGACAGAGACAGAGACAGAGACAGAGACAGAGACAGAGACAGAGACAGGGACAGAGGCAGAGACACAGACAGAGACAGAGACAGAGACGGAGACAGAGACAGAGACCGAGACAGAGACAGAGACAGAGACAGAGACAGAGACAGAGACAGAGACAGAGACGGAGACAAAGACCGAGACGGAGACAGAGGCAGAGACAGAGCCAGGGACAGAGACAGAGACAGAGACAGAGACAGAGGCAGAGACAGAGAAAGAGACAGAGACAGAGGCAGAGACAGAGACAGAGACAGAGACGGAGACAGAGACAGATACATAGACAGAGACAGAGACAGAGACAGAGACGGAGACAAAGACCGAGACAGAGACAGAGACGGTGACAGAGGCAGAGACAGAGCCAGGGACAGAGACGGAGACAGAGACAGAGACGCAGACTGAGACAGAGACGGAGACATATACAGGGACAGCGACAGAGTCAGAGGCAGAGATAGACACAGAGACAGAGACAGAGACAGAGACAGAGACAGAGACAGAGACAGAGGCAGAGAGAGAGACAGATACAGAGACAGAGACAGAGACGGGGACAAAGACCGAGACAGAGGCAGAGACACAGACAGAGACAGAGACAGAGACAGAAACAGAGACAGGGGCAGAGACAGAAACAGAGACAGAGACAGAGACAGAGGCAGAGGCAGAGACAGAGACAGAGACAGAGACAGAGACAGAGACAGAGACAGAGACAGAGACAGAGACAGAGACAGACAGAGACAGAGACAGAGATAGAGACAGAGACAGAGGCAGAGACAGAGACGGAGACAACGACCGAGACGGAGACAGAGACGGAGACAGAGGCAGAGACAGAGACAGAGACAGAGACAGAGACGGAGATAGAGACAGAGGCAGATACAGAGACGGAGACAGAGGCAGAGACAGAGCCAGAGACAGAGACAGAGACAGAGACAGGGGGAGAGATAGCGACAGAGACAGAGACTGAGACAGAGACAGAGACAGTGACAGAGACAGAGACGGAGATAGAGACAGAGGCAGATACAGAGACGGAGACAGAGGCAGAGACAGAGCCAGAGACAGAGACAGAGACAGAGACAGAGACAGGGGGAGAGATAGCGACAGAGACAGAGACTGAGACAGAGACAGAGACAGAGACAGAGACAGAGACAGAGACAGAGACAGAGACAGAGACAGAGACAGAGACAGAGACGGAGACAGAGACGGAGACAAAGACCGAGACAGAGGCAGAGACACAGACAGAGACGGATAGAGAGACAGAGACAGAGACAGAGACGGAGATAGAGGCAGAGACAGAGGCGGAGACAAAGACCGAGACGGAGACAGAGACGGAGACAGAGGCAGAGACAGAGACAGAGACAGAGACGGAGATAGAGACAGAGACAGAGACAGAGACGGAGACAGAGGCAGAGACAGAGCCAGAGACAGAGACAGAGACAGAGACACAGACAGGAGGAGAGACAGCGACAGAGACAGAGACAGAGACAGAGACAGAGACAGAGACAGAGACAGAGACAGAGACAGAGACAGAGACAGAGACAGAGACAGAGACGCAGACGGAGACAGAGGCAGAAACAGAGACAGAGACATAGACAGGGACAGCGACAGAGTCAGAGGCAGAGACAGAGACAGAGACAGAGACAGAGACAGAGACAGAGACAGAGACAGAGACAGAGGCAGAGACAGAGCCAGGGACTGAGACGGAGACAGAGACAGAGGGAGAGACAGCGAGAGAGACAGAGACAGAGACGGAGACAAAGTCCGAGACAGAGGCAGAGACACAGACAGAGACGGAGAGAGAGACAGAGACAGAGACAGAGACGGAGATAGAGACAGAGACAGAGACGGGGACAGAGACGGAGACAAAGACCGAGACAGAGACAGAGACGGAGACAGAGGCAGAGACAGAGCCAGGGACAGAGACGGAGACAGACACAGAGGGAGAGACAGCGAGAGAGACAGAGACAGAGACAGAGACAGAGACAGAGGCAGAGACAGAGACAGAGACAGATACAGAGACGGAGATAGAGACAGAGACAGAGACAGAGACGGAGACAGAGGCAGAGACACAGCCAGAGACAGAGACAGAGACAGAGACAGAGACAGAGACAGAGACGGAGATATAGACAGAGGCAGATACAGAGACGGAGACAGAGGCAGAGACAGAGCCAGAGACAGAGACAGAGACAGAGACAGAGACAGAGACAGAGACAGAGACGGAGACAGAGGCAGAGAGAGAGCCAGGGACAGAGACAGAGACAGAGACAGAGGGAGAAACAGCGACAGAGACAGAGACAGAGACAGAGACGGTGACAGAGACGGTGACAGAGGCAGAGACAGAGCCAGGGACAGAGACGGAGACAGAGACAGAGACAGAGACAGAGACACAGACATAGACAGAAGGGCAGGAGACAAGGTCGGAGGCAGAGGGGCAGGAGACAAAGACGGAGACAAGGACGGAGACAAAGACGGACAAGAGACAGAGACGGAGACAGAGACAGAGACAGAGACAGAGACAGAGACAGAGACTGACACAGAGACAGAGACAGAGACGTAGACAGAGACAGAGACAGAGACAGAGACAGAGACAGAGACAGAGACAGAGACAGAGACAGAGACAGAGATAGAGACAGAGACAGAGACAGAGGCAGAGACAGAGACGGAGACAGAGACAGAGACAGAGACAGAGACAGAGACAGAGACAGAGACAGAGACAGAGACAGAGACAGAGACAGAGACAGAGACAGATACAGAGACAGAGACAGAGACGGAGACAAAGACCGAGACAGAGGCAGAGACACAGACAGAGACAGAGACAGAGACAGAGACAGAGACAGAGACAGGGACAGAAACAGAGACAGAGACAGAGACAGAGACAGAAACAGAGACAGAGACAGAGACAGAGACAGAGACAGAGACAGAGACAGAGACGGAGACAAAGACCGAGACGGAGACAGTGACGGAGACAGAGGCAGAGACAGGGCCAGGGACAGAGACGGAGACAGGGACAGAGGAAGTGCCACCGACAGAGACAGAGACAGAGACAGAGGCAGAGGCAGAGGCAGAGACAGAGAAAGAGACGGAGACAGAGACAGAGACAGAGACAGAGACGCAGACGGAGACAGAGACAGAGACATAGACAGGGACAGCGACAGAGTCAGAGGCAGAGATAGACACAGAGACAGAGACAGAGACTGAGACAAAGACAGAGACAGAGACAGAGACAGAGACAGAGACAGAGACAGAGACAGAGACAGAGACAGATACAGAGACAGAGACAGAGACAGAGACAGAGACAGAGACGGAGACAAAGACCGAGACAGAGGCAGAGACACAGACAGAGACAGAGACAGAGACAGAGGCAGAGACAGAGACAGAGACAGAGACGAAGACAGAGACAGAGACAGAGACAGAGACAGCGACAGAGACAGAGACAGAGACAGAGACAGAGACAGAGACAGAGACAGTGGCAGAGACAGAGACAGAGACAGAGACAGAGACAGAGACATAGACGGAGATAGAGACAGAGACAGAGACAGGGACGGAGACAGAGATGGAGACAAAGACCGAGACAGAGACAGAGACGGAGACAGAGGCAGAGACAGAGCCAGGGACAGAGACGGAGACAGAGACAGAGGGAGAGACAGCGAGAGAGACAGAGACAGAAACAGAGACAGCGACAGATACGGAGGCAGAGACAGAGGCAGAGACAGAGACAGAGACAGAGACAGAGACAGAGACAGAGACAGAGACAGAGACAGAGACAGAGACAGAGACAGAGACGGAGACAGAGACGGAGATAGAGACAGAGACAGAGACGGGGACAGAGACGGAGAAAAAGACCGAGACAGAGACAGAGACGGAGACAGAGGCAGAGACAGAGCCAGGGACAGAGACGGAGACAGAGACAGAGGGAGAGACAGCGAGAGAGGCAGAGACAGAGACAGAGGCAGAAACAGAGACAGAGACAGATACAGAGACGGAGATAGAGACAGAGACAGAGACAGAGACAGAGACAGAGACAGAGACAGAGACACAGACATAGACAGAAGGGCAGGAGACAAAGTCGGAGGCAGAGGGGCAGGAGACAAAGACGGAGACAAGGACGGAGACAAAGACGGACAAGAGACAGAGACGGAGACAGAGACAGAGACAGAGACAGAGACAGAGACAGAGACAGAGACAGAGACAGAGACAGAGACAGGGACAGAGACAGAGACAGAGACAGAGACAGAGACAGAGACAGAGACAGAGACAGAGACAGATACAGAGACAGAGACAGAGATGGGGACAAAGACCGAGACAGAGGCAGAGACACAGACAGAGACAGAGACAGAGACAGAAACATAGACAGGGACAGAGGCAGAAACAGAGACAGAGACAGAGACAGAGACAGAGACAGAGACAGAGACAGAGACAGAGACAGAGACAGAGACAGAGACAGAGACAGAGACAGAGACAGAGACAGAGACAGGGACAGAGGCAGAGACACAGACAGAGACAGAGACAGAGACGGAGACAGAGACAGAGACCGAGACAGAGACAGAGACAGAGACAGAGACAGAGACAGAGACAGAGACAGAGACGGAGACAAAGACCGAGACGGAGACAGAGGCAGAGACAGAGCCAGGGACAGAGACAGAGACAGAGACAGAGACAGAGGCAGAGACAGAGAAAGAGACAGAGACAGAGGCAGAGACAGAGACAGAGACAGAGACGGAGACAGAGACAGATACATAGACAGAGACAGAGACAGAGACAGAGACGGAGACAAAGACCGAGACAGAGACAGAGACGGTGACAGAGGCAGAGACAGAGCCAGGGACAGAGACGGAGACAGAGACAGAGACGCAGACTGAGACAGAGACGGAGACATATACAGGGACAGCGACAGAGTCAGAGGCAGAGATAGACACAGAGACAGAGACAGAGACAGAGACAGAGACAGAGACAGAGACAGAGGCAGAGAGAGAGAGACAGATACAGAGACAGAGACAGAGACGGGGACAAAGACCGAGACAGAGGCAGAGACACAGACAGAGACAGAGACAGAGACAGAAACAGAGACAGGGGCAGAGACAGAAACAGAGACAGAGACAGAGACAGAGACAGAGACAGAGACAGAGACAGAGGCAGAGACAGAGACAGAGACACAGACATAGACAGAAGGGCAGGAGACAAAGTCGGAGGCAGAGGGGCAGGAGACAAAGACGGAGACAAGGACGGAGACAAAGACGGACAAGAGACAGAGACGGAGACAGAGACAGAGGCAGAGACAGAGACAGAGACAGAGACAGAGACAGAGACAGAGACAGGGCAGAGACAGAGACAGAGACAGAGACAGAGACAGAGACAGAGACAGAGACAGAGACAGATACAGAGACAGAGACAGAGATGGGGACAAAGACCGAGACAGAGGCAGAGACACAGACAGAGACAGAGACAGAGACAGAAACATAGACAGGGACAGAGGCAGAAACAGAGACAGAGACAGAGACAGAGACAGAGACAGAGACAGAGACAGAGACAGAGACAGAGACAGAGACAGAGACAGAGACAGAGACAGGGACAGAGGCAGAGACACAGACAGAGACAGAGACAGAGACGGAGACAGAGACAGAGACCGAGACAGAGACAGAGACAGAGACAGAGACAGAGACAGAGACAGAGACAGAGACGGAGACAAAGACCGAGACGGAGACAGAGGCAGAGACAGAGCCAGGGACAGAGACAGAGACAGAGACAGAGACAGAGGCAGAGACAGAGAAAGAGACAGAGACAGAGGCAGAGACAGAGACAGAGACAGAGACGGAGACAGAGACAGATACATAGACAGAGACAGAGACAGAGACAGAGACGGAGACAAAGACCGAGACAGAGACAGAGACGGTGACAGAGGCAGAGACAGAGCCAGGGACAGAGACGGAGACAGAGACAGAGACGCAGACTGAGACAGAGACGGAGACATATACAGGGACAGCGACAGAGTCAGAGGCAGAGATAGACACAGAGACAGAGACAGAGACAGAGACAGAGACAGAGACAGAGACAGAGGCAGAGAGAGAGACAGATACAGAGACAGAGACAGAGACGGGGACAAAGACCGAGACAGAGGCAGAGACACAGACAGAGACAGAGACAGAGACAGAAACAGAGACAGGGGCAGAGACAGAAACAGAGACAGAGACAGAGACAGAGGCAGAGACAGAGACAGAGACAGAGACAGAGACAGAGACAGAGACAGAGACAGAGACAGAGACAGAGACAGACAGAGACAGAGACAGAGATAGAGACAGAGACAGAGGCAGAGACAGAGACGGAGACAACGACCGAGACGGAGACAGAGACGGAGACAGAGGCAGAGACAGAGACAGAGACAGAGACAGAGACGGAGATAGAGACAGAGGCAGATACAGAGACGGAGACAGAGGCAGAGACAGAGCCAGAGACAGAGACAGAGACAGAGACAGGGGGAGAGATAGCGACAGAGACAGAGACTGAGACAGAGACAGAGACAGAGACAGAGACAGAGACGGAGATAGAGACAGAGGCAGATACAGAGACGGAGACAGAGGCAGAGACAGAGCCAGAGACAGAGACAGAGACAGAGACAGAGACAGGGGGAGAGATAGCGACAGAGACAGAGACTGAGACAGAGACAGAGACAGAGACAGAGACAGAGACAGAGACAGAGACAGAGACAGAGACAGAGACAGAGACAGAGACAGAGACGGAGACAGAGACGGAGACAAAGACCGAGACAGAGGCAGAGACACAGACAGAGACGGATAGAGAGACAGAGACAGAGACAGAGACGGAGATAGAGGCAGAGACAGAGGCGGAGACAAAGACCGAGACGGAGACAGAGACGGAGACAGAGGCAGAGACAGAGACAGAGACAGAGACGGAGATAGAGACAGAGACAGAGACAGAGACGGAGACAGAGGCAGAGACAGAGCCAGAGACAGAGACAGAGACAGAGACACAGACAGGAGGAGAGACAGCGACAGAGACAGAGACAGAGACAGAGACAGAGACAGAGACAGAGACAGAGACAGAGACAGAGACAGAGACGCAGACGGAGACAGAGGCAGAAACAGAGACAGAGACATAGACAGGGACAGCGACAGAGTCAGAGGCAGAGACAGAGACAGAGACTGAGACAGAGACAGAGACAGAGACAGAGACAGAGACAGAGACAGAGACAGAGACAGAGACAGAGACAGAGACAGAGACAGAGACAGAGACAGAGACAGAGACAGAGACAGAGACAGAGACAGAGACAGAGACAGAGACAGAGACAGAGACAGAGACAGAGACAGAGACAGAGACAGAGACAGAGACGGAGATAGAGACAGAGACAGAGACAGAAACAGAGACAGAGACAGAGACAGAGACAGAGACAGAGACAGAGACAGAGACGGAGACAAAGACCGAGACGGAGACAGTGACGGAGACAGAGGCAGAGACAGGGCCAGGGACAGAGACGGAGACAGGGACGGAGGAAGAGCCACCGACAGAGACAGAGACAGAGACAGAGGCAGAGGCAGAGGCAGAGACAGAGAAAGAGACGGAGACAGAGACAGAGACAGAGACAGAGACGCAGACGGAGACAGAGACAGAGACATAGACAGGGACAGCGACAGAGTCAGAGGCAGAGATAGACACAGAGACAGAGACAGAGACTGAGACAAAGACAGAGACAGAGACAGAAACAGAGACAGAGACAGAGACAGAGACAGAGACAGAGACAGAGACAGAGACAGAGACAGAGACAGAGACAGAGACAGAGACAGAGACAGAGACAGAGACAGAGACAGTGGGAGAGACAGCGACAGGGACGGAGACAGAGACAGAGACAGAGACAGAGACAGAGACTGAGACAGAGACAGAGACAGAGACAGAGACAGAGACAGAGACGGAGACAGAGGCAGAGACACAGACAGAGACGGAGAGAGAGACAGAGACAGAGACAGAGACGGAGATAGAGACAGAGACAGAGACGGGGACAGAGACGGAGAAAAAGACCGAGACAGAGACAGAGACGGAGACAGAGGCAGAGACAGAGCCAGGGACAGAGACGGAGACAGAGACAGAGGGAGAGACAGCGAGAGAGACAGAGACAGAGACAGAGACAGAGGCAGAGACAGAGACAGAGACAGGGACAGATACAGAGACGGAGATAGAGACAGAGACAGAGACAGAGACAGAGACAGAGACAGAGACAGAGACAGAGACAGAGACAGAGACAGAGACAGAGACAGAGACAGAGACAGAGACAGAGACAGAGACAGATACAGAGACAGAGACAGAGACGGAGACAAAGACCGAGACAGAGGCAGAGACACAGACAGAGACAGAGACAGAGACAGAGACAGAGACAGAGGCAGAGACAGAGCCAGGGACTGAGACGGAGACAGAGACAGAGGGAGAGACAGCGAGAGAGACAGAGACAGAAACGGAGACAGAGACAGATACGGAGGCAGAGACAGAGGCAGAGACAGAGACAGAGACAGACACGAAGACAGAGACAGAGACAGAGACAGAGACAGCGGCAGAGACAGAGACAGAGACAGAGACAGAGACAGAGACAGAGACAGTGGCAGAGACAGAGACAGAGACAGAGACAGAGACAGAGACAGAGACATAGACGGAGATAGAGACAGAGACAGAGACAGGGACGGAGACAGAGATGGAGACAAAGACCGAGACAGAGACAGAGACGGAGACAGAGGCAGAGACAGAGCCAGGGACAGAGACGGAGACAGAGAAAGAGGGAGAGACAGCGAGAGAGACAGAGACAGAAACAGAGACAGCGACAGATACGGAGGCAGAGACAGAGGCAGAGACAGAGACAGAGACAGAGACAGAGACAGAGACAGAGACAGAGACAGAGACAGAGACAGAGACGGAGATAGAGACAGAGACAGAGACAGAGACGGAGACAGAGGCAGAGAGAGAGACAGAGACAGAGACGGAGACAAAGACCGAGACGGAGACAGAGACGGAGACAGAGGCAGAGACAGAGCCAGAGACAGAGACAGAGACAGAGACAGAGACAGAGACGGAGATAGAGACAGAGGCAGATACAGAGACGGAGACAGAGGCAGAGACAGAGCCAGAGACAGAGACAGAGACAGAGACAGAGACAGAGACGGAGATATAGACAGAGGCAGATACAGAGACGGAGACAGAGGCAGAGACAGAGCCAGAGACAGAGACAGAGACAGAGACAGAGGCAGAGACAGGGCCAGGGACAGAGACGGAGACAGGGACGGAGGAAGAGCCACCGACAGAGACAGAGACAGAGACAGAGACAGAGACAGAGACAGAGACAGAGACAGACAGAGACAGAGACAGAGATAGAGACAGAGACAGAGGCAGAGACAGAGACGGAGACAACGACCGAGACGGAGACAGAGACGGAGACAGAGGCAGAGACAGAGACAGAGACAGAGACAGAGACGGAGATAGAGACAGAGGCAGATACAGAGACGGAGACAGAGGCAGAGACAGAGCCAGAGACAGAGACAGAGACAGAGACAGGGGGAGAGATAGCGACAGAGACAGAGACTGAGACAGAGACAGAGACAGAGACAGAGACAGAGACGGAGATAGAGACAGAGGCAGATACAGAGACGGAGACAGAGGCAGAGACAGAGCCAGAGACAGAGACAGAGACAGAGACAGAGACAGGGGGAGAGATAGCGACAGAGACAGAGACTGAGACAGAGACAGAGACAGAGACAGAGACAGAGACAGAGACAGAGACAGAGACAGAGACAGAGACAGAGACAGAGACGGAGACAGAGACGGAGACAAAGACCGAGACAGAGGCAGAGACACAGACAGAGACGGATAGAGAGACAGAGACAGAGACAGAGACGGAGATAGAGGCAGAGACAGAGGCGGAGACAAAGACCGAGACGGAGACAGAGACGGAGACAGAGGCAGAGACAGAGACAGAGACAGAGACGGAGATAGAGACAGAGACAGAGACAGAGACGGAGACAGAGGCAGAGACAGAGCCAGAGACAGAGACAGAGACAGAGACACAGACAGGAGGAGAGACAGCGACAGAGACAGAGACAGAGACAGAGACAGAGACAGAGACAGAGACAGAGACAGAGACAGAGACAGAGACAGAGACAGAGACAGAGACGCAGACGGAGACAGAGGCAGAAACAGAGACAGAGACATAGACAGGGACAGCGACAGAGTCAGAGGCAGAGACAGAGACAGAGACTGAGACAGAGACAGAGACAGAGACAGAGACAGAGACAGAGACAGAGACAGAGACAGAGACAGAGACAGAGACAGAGACAGAGACAGAGACAGAGACAGAGACAGAGACAGAGACAGAGACAGAGACAGAGACAGAGACAGAGACAGAGACAGAGACAGAGACAGAGACAGAGACAGAGACAGAGACAGAGACAGAGACAGAGACAGAGACAGATACAGAGACAGAGACAGAGACGGAGACAGAGACCGAGACAGAGGCAGAGACACAGACAGAGACAGAGACAGAGACAGAGACAGAGACAGAGACAGAGACAGGGACAGAAACAGAGACAGAGACAGAGACAGAGACAGAGACAGAAACAGAGACAGAGACAGAGACAGAGACAGAGACAGAGACAGAGACAGAGACGGAGACAAAGACCGAGACGGAGACAGTGACGGAGACAGAGGCAGAGACAGGGCCAGGGACAGAGACGGAGACAGGGACGGAGGAAGAGCCACCGACAGAGACAGAGACAGAGACAGAGGCAGAGGCAGAGGCAGAGACAGAGAAAGAGACGGAGACAGAGACAGAGACAGAGACAGAGACGCAGACGGAGACAGAGACAGAGACATAGACAGGGACAGCGACAGAGTCAGAGGCAGAGATAGACACAGAGACAGAGACAGAGACTGAGACAAAGACAGAGACAGAGACAGAAACAGAGACAGAGACAGAGACAGAGACAGAGACAGAGACAGAGACAGAGACAGAGACAGAGACAGAGACAGAGACAGAGACAGAGACAGAGACAGAGACAGAGACAGTGGGAGAGACAGCGACAGGGACGGAGACAGAGACAGAGACAGAGACAGAGACAGAGACTGAGACAGAGACAGAGACAGAGACAGAGACAGAGACAGAGACGGAGACAGAGGCAGAGACACAGACAGAGACGGAGAGAGAGACAGAGACAGAGACAGAGACGGAGATAGAGACAGAGACAGAGACGGGGACAGAGACGGAGAAAAAGACCGAGACAGAGACAGAGACGGAGACAGAGGCAGAGACAGAGCCAGGGACAGAGACGGAGACAGAGACAGAGGGAGAGACAGCGAGAGAGACAGAGACAGAGACAGAGACAGAGGCAGAGACAGAGACAGAGACAGGGACAGATACAGAGACGGAGATAGAGACAGAGACAGAGACAGAGACAGAGACAGAGACAGAGACAGAGACAGAGACAGAGACAGAGACAGAGACAGAGACAGAGACAGAGACAGAGACAGAGACAGATACAGAGACAGAGACAGAGACGGAGACAAAGACCGAGACAGAGGCAGAGACACAGACAGAGACAGAGACAGAGACAGAGACAGAGACAGAGGCAGAGACAGAGCCAGGGACTGAGACGGAGACAGAGACAGAGGGAGAGACAGCGAGAGAGACAGAGACAGAAACGGAGACAGAGACAGATACGGAGGCAGAGACAGAGGCAGAGACAGAGACAGAGACAGACACGAAGACAGAGACAGAGACAGAGACAGAGACAGCGGCAGAGACAGAGACAGAGACAGAGACAGAGACAGAGACAGAGACAGTGGCAGAGACAGAGACAGAGACAGAGACAGAGACAGAGACAGAGACATAGACGGAGATAGAGACAGAGACAGAGACAGGGACGGAGACAGAGATGGAGACAAAGACCGAGACAGAGACAGAGACGGAGACAGAGGCAGAGACAGAGCCAGGGACAGAGACGGAGACAGAGAAAGAGGGAGAGACAGCGAGAGAGACAGAGACAGAAACAGAGACAGCGACAGATACGGAGGCAGAGACAGAGGCAGAGACAGAGACAGAGACAGAGACAGAGACAGAGACAGAGACAGAGACAGAGACAGAGACAGAGACGGAGATAGAGACAGAGACAGAGACAGAGACGGAGACAGAGGC
The DNA here is from genome assembly GCA_945859595.2 of Megachile willughbiella. NCBI lineage: Eukaryota > Metazoa > Arthropoda > Insecta > Hymenoptera > Megachilidae > Megachile > Megachile willughbiella. The sequence continues at coordinate 448,068 of CAMAOD020000128.1, forward strand.
AGAGAGAGAGACAGAGACAGAGACGGAGACAAAGACCGAGACGGAGACAGAGACGGAGACAGAGGCAGAGACAGAGCCAGAGACAGAGACAGAGACAGAGACAGAGACAGAGACGGAGATAGAGACAGAGGCAGATACAGAGACGGAGACAGAGGCAGAGACAGAGCCAGAGACAGAGACAGAGACAGAGACAGAGACGGAGATATAGACAGAGGCAGATACAGAGACGGAGACAGAGGCAGAGACAGAGCCAGAGACAGAGACAGAGACAGAGACAGAGACAGAGACAGAGACAGAGACAGAGACGGAGACAGAGGCAGAGAGAGAGCCAGGGACAGAGACAGAGACAGAGACAGAGGGAGAAACAGCGACAGAGACAGAGACAGAGACAGAGACGGTGACAGAGACGGTGACAGAGGCAGAGACAGAGCCAGGGACAGAGACGGAGACAGAGACAGAGACAGAGACAGAGACACAGACATAGACAGAAGGGCAGGAGACAAGGTCGGAGGCAGAGGGGCAGGAGACAAAGACGGAGACAAGGACGGAGACAAAGACGGAGACAAGGACGGAGACAAAGACGGACAAGAGACAGAGACGGAGACAGAGACAGAGACAGAGACAGAGACAGAGACAGAGACAGAGACAGAGACAGAGACAGAGACAGAGACTGACACAGAGACAGAGACAGAGACGGAGACAGAGACAGAGACAGAGACAGAGACAGAGACAGAGACAGAGACAGAGACAGAGACAGAGACAGAGATAGAGACAGAGACAGAGACAGAGGCAGAGACAGAGACGGAGACAGAGACAGAGACAGAGACAGAGACAGAGACAGAGACAGAGACAGAGACAGAGACAGAGACAGAGACAGAGACAGAGACAGAGACAGAGACAGATACAGAGACAGAGACAGAGACGGAGACAAAGACCGAGACAGAGACAGAGACAGAAACAGAAACAGAGACAGAGACAGAGACAGAGACAGACACAGAGACAGAGACAGAGACAGAGACAGAGACAGAGACAGAGACAGAGGCAGAGACAGAGACAGAGACAGAGACAGAGACAGAGACAGAGACAGATACAGAGACAGAGACAGAGACGGAGACAAAGACCGAGACAGAGGCAGAGACACAGACAGAGACAGAGACAGAGACAGAGACAGAGACAGAGGCAGAGACAGAGCCAGGGACTGAGACGGAGACAGAGACAGAGGGAGAGACAGCGAGAGAGACAGAGACAGAGACGGAGACAAAGTCCGAGACAGAGGCAGAGACACAGACAGAGACGGAGAGAGAGACAGAGACAGAGACAGAGACGGAGATAGAGACAGAGACAGAGACGGGGACAGAGACGGAGACAAAGACCGAGACAGAGACAGAGACGGAGACAGAGGCAGAGACAGAGCCAGGGACAGAGACGGAGACAGACACAGAGGGAGAGACAGCGAGAGAGACAGAGACAGAGACAGAGACAGAGACAGAGGCAGAGACAGAGACAGAGACAGATACAGAGACGGAGATAGAGACAGAGACAGAGACAGAGACGGAGACAGAGGCAGAGACACAGCCAGAGACAGAGACAGAGACAGAGACAGAGACAGAGACAGAGACGGAGATATAGACAGAGGCAGATACAGAGACGGAGACAGAGGCAGAGACAGAGCCAGAGACAGAGACAGAGACAGAGACAGAGACAGAGACAGAGACGGAGACAGAGGCAGAGAGAGAGCCAGGGACAGAGACAGAGACAGAGACAGAGGGAGAAACAGCGACAGAGACAGAGACAGAGACAGAGACGGTGACAGAGACGGTGACAGAGGCAGAGACAGAGCCAGGGACAGAGACGGAGACAGAGACAGAGACAGAGACAGAGACACAGACATAGACAGAAGGGCAGGAGACAAGGTCGGAGGCAGAGGGGCAGGAGACAAAGACGGAGACAAGGACGGAGACAAAGACGGACAAGAGACAGAGACGGAGACAGAGACAGAGACAGAGACAGAGACAGAGACAGAGACTGACACAGAGACAGAGACAGAGACGTAGACAGAGACAGAGACAGAGACAGAGACAGAGACAGAGACAGAGACAGAGACAGAGACAGAGATAGAGACAGAGACAGAGACAGAGGCAGAGACAGAGACGGAGACAGAGACAGAGACAGAGACAGAGACAGAGACAGAGACAGAGACAGAGACAGAGACAGAGACAGAGACAGTGACAGAGACAGAGACAGATACAGAGACAGAGACAGAGACGGAGACAAAGACCGAGACAGAGGCAGAGACACAGACAGAGACAGAGACAGAGACAGAGACAGAGACAGAGACAGGGACAGAAACAGAGACAGAGACAGAGACAGAGACAGAGACAGAAACAGAGACAGAGACAGAGACAGAGACAGAGACAGAGACAGAGACAGAGACAGAGACGGAGACAAAGACCGAGACGGAGACAGTGACGGAGACAGAGGCAGAGACAGGGCCAGGGACAGAGACGGAGACAGGGACAGAGGAAGTGCCACCGACAGAGACAGAGACAGAGACAGAGGCAGAGTCAGAGGCAGAGACAGAGAAAGAGACGGAGACAGAGACAGAGACAGAGACAGAGACGCAGACGGAGACAGAGACAGAGACATAGACAGGGACAGCGACAGAGTCAGAGGCAGAGATAGACACAGAGACAGAGACAGAGACTGAGACAAAGACAGAGACAGAGACAGAGACAGAGACAGAGACAGAGACAGAGACAGAGACAGAGACAGATACAGAGACAGAGACAGAGACAGAGACAGAGACAGAGACGGAGACAAAGACCGAGACAGAGGCAGAGACACAGACAGAGACAGAGACAGAGGCAGAGACAGAGACAGAGACAGAGACGAAGACAGAGACAGAGACAGAGACAGAGACAGCGACAGAGACAGAGACAGAGACAGAGACAGAGACAGAGACAGAGACAGTGGCAGAGACAGAGACAGAGACAGAGACAGAGACAGAGACATAGACGGAGATAGAGACAGAGACAGAGACAGGGACGGAGACAGAGATGGAGACAAAGACCGAGACAGAGACAGAGACGGAGACAGAGGCAGAGACAGAGCCAGGGACAGAGACGGAGACAGAGACAGAGGGAGAGACAGCGAGAGAGACAGAGACAGAAACAGAGACAGCGACAGATACGGAGGCAGAGACAGAGGCAGAGACAGAGACAGAGACAGAGACAGAGACAGAGACAGAGACAGAGACAGAGACAGAGACAGAGACAGAGACAGAGACGGAGACAGAGACGGAGATAGAGACAGAGACAGAGACGGGGACAGAGACGGAGAAAAAGACCGAGACAGAGACAGAGACGGAGACAGAGGCAGAGACAGAGCCAGGGACAGAGACGGAGACAGAGACAGAGGGAGAGACAGCGAGAGAGGCAGAGACAGAGACAGAGGCAGAAACAGAGACAGAGACAGATACAGAGACGGAGATAGAGACAGAGACAGAGACAGAGACAGAGACAGAGACAGAGACAGAGACAGAGACAGAGACAGAGACAGAGACAGAGACAGAGACAGAGACAGAGACAGAGACAGAGACAGAGACAGAGACAGAGACAGAGACAGAGACAGAGACAGATACAGAGACAGAGACAGAGACGGAGACAAAGACCGAGACAGAGGCAGAGACACAGACAGAGACAGAGACAGAGACAGAGACAGAGACAGAGGCAGAGACAGAGCCAGGGACTGAGACGGAGACAGAGACAGAGGGAGAGACAGCGAGAGAGACAGAGACAGAAACGGAGACAGAGACAGATACGGAGGCAGAGACAGAGGCAGAGACAGAGACAGAGACAGAGACGAAGACAGAGACAGAGACAGAGACAGAGACAGAGACAGCGGCAGAGACAGAGACAGAGACAGAGACAGAGACAGAGACAGAGACAGAGCCAGGGACTGAGACGGAGACAGAGACAGAGGGAGAGACAGCGAGAGAGACAGAGACAGAAACGGAGACAGAGACAGATACGGAGGCAGAGACAGAGGCAGAGACAGAGACAGAGACAGAGACGAAGACAGAGACAGAGACAGAGACAGAGACAGCGGCAGAGACAGAGACAGAGACAGAGACAGAGACAGAGACAGAGACAGTGGCAGAGACAGAGACAGAGACAGAGACAGAGACAGAGAGAGAGACATAGACGGAGATAGAGACAGAGACAGAGACAGGGACGGAGACAGAGATGGAGACAAAGACCGAGACGGAGACAGAGACGGAGACAGAGGCAGAGACAGAGCCAGAGACAGAGACAGAGACAGAGACAGAGACGGAGATAGAGACAGAGGCAGATACAGAGACGGAGACAGAGGCAGAGACAGAGCCAGAGACAGAGACAGAGACAGAGACAGAGACAGGGGGAGAGACAGCGACAGAGACAGAGACTGAGACAGAGACAGAGACAGAGACAGAGACAGAGACAGAGACAGAGACAGAGACAGAGACAGAGACAGAGACAGAGACAGAGACAGAGACAGAGACGGAGACAGAGACGGAGACAAAGACCGAGACAGAGGCAGAGACACAGACAGAGACGGAGAGAGAGACAGAGACAGAGACAGAGACGGAGATAGAGACAGAGACAGAGACGGGGACAGAGACGGAGACAAAGACCGAGACAGAGACAGAGACGGAGACAGAGGCAGAGACAGAGCCAGGGACAGAGACGGAGACAGAGACAGAGGGAGAGACAGCGAGAGAGACAGAGACAGAGACAGAGACAGAGACAGAGGCAGAGACAGAGACAGAGACAGATACAGAGACGGAGATAGAGACAGAGACAGAGACAGAGACGGGGACAGAGGCAGAGACACAGCCAGAGACAGAGACAGAGACAGAGACAGAGACAGAGACAGAGACGGAGATATAGACAGAGGCAGATACAGAGACGGAGACAGAGGCAGAGACAGAGCCAGAGACAGAGACAGAGACAGAGACAGAGACAGAGACAGAGACGGAGACAGAGGCAGAGAGAGAGCCAGGGACAGAGACAGAGACAGAGACAGAGGGAGAAACAGCGACAGAGACAGAGACAGAGACAGAGACGGTGACAGAGACGGTGACAGAGGCAGAGACAGAGCCAGGGACAGAGACGGAGACAGAGACAGAGACAGAGACAGAGACAGAGACACAGACATAGACAGAAGGGCAGGAGACATAGTCGGAGGCAGAGGGGCAGGAGACAAAGACGGAGACAAGGACGGAGACAAAGACGGACAAGACACAGAGACGGAGACAGAGACAGAGACAGAGACAGAGACAGAGACAGAGACAGAGACAGAGACAGAGACAGAGACAGAGACAGAGACAGGGACAGAGACAGAGACAGAGACAGAGACAGAGACAGAGACAGAGACAGAGACAGATACAGAGACAGAGACAGAGATGGGGACAAAGACCGAGACAGAGGCAGAGACACAGACAGAGACAGAGACAGAGACAGGAACATAGACAGGGACAGAGGCAGAAACAGAGACAGAGACAGAGACAGAGACAGAGACAGAGACAGAGACAGAGACAGAGACAGAGACAGAGACAGAGACAGAGACAGAGACAGAGACAGAGACAGAGACAGAGACAGAGACAGAGACAGAGACAGAGGCAGAGACACAGACAGAGACAGAGACAGAGACGGAGACAGAGACAGAGACAGAGACAGAGACAGAGGCAGAGACAGAGACAGAGACAGAGACAGAGACAGAGACGGAGACAAAGACCGAGACAGAGACAGAGGCAGAGACAGAGCCAGAGACAGAGACAGAGACAGAGACGGAGATATAGACAGAGGCAGATACAGAGACGGAGACAGAGGCAGAGACAGAGCCAGAGACAGAGACAGAGACAGAGACAGAGACAGAGACAGAGACAGAGACAGAGACAGAGACGGAGACAGAGGCAGAGAGAGAGCCAGGGACAGAGACAGAGACAGAGACAGAGGGAGAAACAGCGACAGAGACAGAGACAGAGACGGAGATAGAGACAGAGACAGAGACGGGGACAGAGACGGAGACAAAGACCGAGACAGAGACAGAGACGGAGACAGAGGCAGAGACAGAGACAGAGACGGAGACAAAGACCGAGACAGAGGCAGAGACACAGACAGAGACAGAGACAGAGACAGAGACAGAGACAGAGACAGAGACAGAGACAGCGGCAGAGACAGAGACAGAGACAGAGACAGAGACAGAGACAGAGACAGTGGCAGAGACAGAGACAGAGACAGAGACAGAGACAGAGACAGAGACAGAGACATAGACGGAGATAGAGACAGAGACAGAGACAGGGACGGAGACAGAGATGGAGACAAAGACCGAGACAGAGACAGAGACGGAGACAGAGGCAGAGACAGAGCCAGGGACAGAGACGGAGACAGAGACAGAGGGAGAGACAGCGAGAGAGACAGAGACAGAAACAGAGACAGCGACAGATACGGAGGCAGAGACAGAGGCAGAGACAGAGACAGAGACAGAGACAGAGACAGAGACAGAGACAGAGACAGAGACAGAGACAGAGACGGAGACAAAGACCGAGACGGAGACAGAGACGGAGACAGAGGCAGAGACAGAGCCAGAGACAGAGACAGAGACAGAGACAGAGACGGAGATAGAGACAGAGGCAGATACAGAGACGGAGACAGAGGCAGAGACAGAGCCAGAGACAGAGACAGAGACAGAGACAGAGACAGGGGGAGAGACAGCGACAGAGACAGAGACTGAGACAGAGACAGAGACAGAGACAGAGACAGAGACAGAGACAGAGACAGAGACAGAGACAGAGACAGAGACAGAGACAGAGACAGAGACGGAGACAGAGACGGAGACAAAGACCGAGACAGAGGCAGAGACACAGACAGAGACGGAGAGAGAGACAGAGACAGAGACAGAGACGGAGATAGAGACAGAGACAGAGACGGGGACAGAGACGGAGACAAAGACCGAGACGGAGACAGAGACGGAGACAGAGGCAGAGACAGAGCCAGAGACAGAGACGGAGACAGAGACGGAGATAGAGACAGAGACAGAGACGGGGACAGAGACGGAGAAAAAGACCGAGACAGAGACAGAGACGGAGACAGAGGCAGAGACAGAGCCAGGGACAGAGACGGAGACAGAGACAGAGGGAGAGACAGCGAGAGAGACAGAGACAGAGACAGAGGCAGAGACAGAGACAGAGACAGATACAGAGACGGAGATAGAGACAGAGACAGAGACAGAGACAGAGACAGCGACAGAGACAGAGACAGAGACAGAGACAGAGACAGAGACAGAGACAGAGACAGAGACAGAGACAGAGACAGATACAGAGACAGAGACAGAGACGGAGACAAAGACCGAGACAGAGGCAGAGACACAGACAGAGACAGAGACAGAGACAGAGACAGAGACAGAGGCTGAGACAGAGCCAGGGACTGAGACGGAGACAGAGACAGAGGGAGAGACAGCGAGAGAGACAGAGACAGAAACGGAGACAGAGACAGATACGCAGGCAGAGACAGAGACAGCGGCAGAGACAGAGACAGAGACAGAGACACAGACAGAGACAGAGACAGTGGCAGAGACAGAGACAGAGACAGAGACAGAGACAGAGACAGAGACATAGACGGAGATAGAGACAGAGACAGAGACAGGGACGGAGACAGAGATGGAGACAAAGACCGAGACAGAGACAGAGACGGAGACAGAGGCAGAGACAGAGCCAGGGACAGAGACGGAGACAGAGACAGAGGGAGAGACAGCGAGAGAGACAGAGACAGAAACAGAGACAGCGACAGATACGGAGGCAGAGACAGAGGCAGAGACAGAGACAGAGACAGAGACAGAGACAGAGACAGAGACAGAGACAGAGACAGAGACGGAGATAGAGACAGAGACAGAGACAGAGACGGAGACAGAGGCAGAGACAGAGACAGAGACAGAGACGGAGACAAAGACCGAGACGGAGACAGAGACGGAGACAGAGGCAGAGACAGAGCCAGAGACAGAGACAGAGACAGAGACAGAGACGGAGATAGAGACAGAGGCAGATACAGAGACGGAGACAGAGGCAGAGACAGAGCCAGAGCCAGAGACAGAGACAGAGACAGAGACAGAGACAGGGGGAGAGACAGCGACAGAGACAGAGACTGAGACAGAGACAGAGACAGAGACAGAGACAGAGACAGAGACAGAGACAGAGACAGAGACAGAGACAGAGACAGAGACAGAGACAGAGACAGAGACAGAGACAGAGACAGAGACAGAGACGGAGACAGAGACGGAGACAAAGACCGAGACAGAGGCAGAGACACAGACAGAGACGGAGAGAGAGACAGAGACAGAGACAGAGACGGAGATAGAGACAGAGACAGAGACGGGGACAGAGACGGAGACAAAGACCGAGACAGAGACAGAGACGGAGACAGAGGCAGAGACAGAGCCAGGGACAGAGACGGAGACAGAGACAGAGGGAGAGACAGCGAGAGAGACAGAGACAGAGACAGAGACAGAGACAGAGGCAGAGACAGAGACAGAGACAGATACAGAGACGGAGATAGAGACAGAGACAGAGACAGAGACGGAGACAGAGGCAGAGACACTGCCAGAGACAGAGACAGAGACAGAGACAGAGACAGAGACAGAGACGGAGATATAGACAGAGGCAGATACAGAGACGGAGACAGAGGCAGAGACAGAGCCAGAGACAGAGACAGAGACAGAGACAGAGACAGAGACAGAGACGGAGACAGAGGCAGAGACAGAGACACAGACAGATACAGAGACAGAGACAGAGATGGGGACAAAGACCGAGACAGAGGCAGAGACACAGACAGAGACAGAGACAGAGACAGAAACATAGACAGGGACAGAGGCAGAAACAGAGACAGAGACAGAGACAGAGACAGAGACAGAGACAGAGACAGAGACAGAGACAGAGACAGAGACAGAGACAGAGACAGAGACAGAGACAGAGACAGAGACAGAGGCAGAGACACAGACAGAGACAGAGACAGAGACGGAGACAGAGACAGAGACAGAGACAGAGACAGAGGCAGAGACAGAGACAGAGACAGAGACAGAGACAGAGACGGAGACAAAGACCGAGACAGAGACAGAGCCAGAGACAGAGCCAGGGACAGAGACGAAAACAGGGACAGAGGGAGAGGCAGCGACAGAGACAGAGACAGAGACAGAGGCAGCGGCAGAGGCAGACACAGAGACAGAGACAGAGACAGAGACAGAGACAGAGACAGAGACAGAGACAGAGACAGAGACAGAGACAGAGACAGAGACAGAGACAGAGACAGAGGCAGAGACAGAGAAAGAGACAGAGACAGAGGCAGAGACAGAGACAGAGACAGAGACGGAGACAGAGACAGATACATAGACGGAGACAGAGACAGAGACAGAGACGGAGACAAAGACCGAGACAGAGACAGAGACGGTGACAGAGGCAGAGACAGAGCCAGGGACAGAGACGGAGACAGAGACAGAGACTGGGACAGAGACGGAGACAGAGACAGAGACAGAGACAGAGACAGAGACAGAGACAGAGACAGAGACGGATTCAGAGACAGAGACACAGACAGGGACAGATACATAGACAGAGACAGAGACAAAGGCAGAGACACAGACAGAGACAGATACATAGACAGAAACAGAGACAGAGACAAAGACGGAGACAAAGACCGAGACAGAGGCAGGGACAAAGACAGAGACAAAGACCGAGACAGAGACAGAGACGGTGACAGAGGCAGAGACAGAGCCAGGGACAGAGACGGAGACAGAGACAGAGACTGGGACAGAGACGGAGACAGAGACTGAGACGCGGACGGAGACAGAGACGGAGACATATACAGGGACAGCGACAGAGTCGGAGGCAGGGACAGAGACAGAGACAGAGGCAGAGTCTCAGACAGAGACAGAGACGGAGACAGAGACAGAGACAAAGACCGAGACAGAGACAGAGACGGTGACAGAGGCAGAGACAGAGCCAGGGACAGAGACGGAGACAGAGACAGAGACTGGGACAGAGACGGAGACAGAGACAGAGACAGAGACGGAGACAGAGACCGAGACAGAGACGGATTCAGAGACAGAGACACAGACAGGGACAGATACATAGACAGAGACAGAGACAAAGACAGAGACACAGACAGAGACAGATACATAGACAGAGACAGAGACAGAGACGGAGACGGAGACAAAGACCGAGACAGAGACAGAGACAGAGACAGAGACAGAGACAGAGACAAAGACCGAGACAGAGACCGTGACGGTGACAGAGGCAGAGGCAGAGCCAGGGACAGAGACGGAGACAGAGACAGATACTGGGACAGAGACAGAGACAGAGACAGAGACTGAGACAGAGACAGAGACAGAGACAGAGACAGAGCCAGAGACAGAGACAGAGGCAGAGACAGAGACAGAGACAGAGACAGAGACGGAGACAGAGACAGAGACAGAGACAGAGACTGAGACAGAGACAGAAACAGCGGCAGAGACAGAGACGGAGACAGAGACAGAGACACAGACAGAGACAGAGACAGAGACAGAGACGGAGTTAGAGACAGAGACAGAGACACAGGCAGAGACAGAGACAGAGACGGAGACAGAGACAGAGACAGAGACAGAGACAGAGACAGAGACAGAGACAGAGGCAGAGACAGAGACAGAGACAGAGACAGAGACGGAGACAGAGACAGAGACTGAGACTGAGACAGAGACAGACACAGCGGCAGAGACAGATACGGAGACAGAGACAGAGGGAGAGACAGCGTCAGAGACAGAGACAGAGACAGAGGCAGAGGCAGAGACAGAGACAGGGACGGAGACAGAGATGGAGACAAAGACCGAGACAGAGACAGAGACGGAGACAGAGGCAGAGACAGAGCCAGAGACAGAGACAGAGACAGAGACAGAGACAGGGGGAGAGACAGCGACAGAGACAGAGACTGAGACAGAGACAGAGACAGAGACAGAGACAGAGACAGAGACAGAGACAGAGACAGAGACAGAGACAGAGACGGAGACAGAGACGGAGACAAAGACCGAGACAGAGGCAGAGACACACACAGAGACGGAGAGAGAGACAGAGACAGAGACAGAGACGGAGATAGAGACAGAGACAGAGACGGGGACAGAGACGGAGACAAAGACCGAGACAGAGACAGAGACGGAGACAGAGGCAGAGACAGAGCCAGGGACAGAGACGGAGACAGAGACAGAGGGAGAGACAGCGAGAGAGACAGAGACAGAGACAGAGACGGTGACAGAGACGGTGACAGAGGCAGAGACAGAGCCAGGGACAGAGACGGAGACAGAGACAGAAACAGAGACAGAGACAGAGACACAGACATAGACAGAAGGGCAGGAGACAAAGTCGGAGGCAGAGGGGCAGGAGACAAAGACGGAGACAAGGACGGAGACAAAGACGGACAAGACACAGAGACGGAGACAGAGACAGAGACAGAGACAGAGACAGAGACAGAGACAGAGACAGAGACAGAGACAGAGACAGAGACAGGGACAGAGACAGAGACAGAGACAGAGACAGAGACAGAGACAGAGACAGATACAGAGACAGAGACAGAGATGGGGACAAAGACCGAGACAGAGGCAGAGACACAGACAGAGACAGAGACAGAGACAGAAACATAGACAGGGACAGAGGCAGAAACAGAGACAGAGACAGAGACAGAGACAGAGACAGAGACAGAGACAGAGACAGAGACAGAGACAGAGACAGAGACAGAGACAGAGACAGAGACAGAGACAGAGACAGAGGCAGAGACAGAGGCAGAGACACAGACAGAGACAGAGACAGAGACGGAGACAGAGACAGAGACAGAGACAGAGACAGAGGCAGAGACAGAGACAGAGACAGAGACAGAGACAGAGACGGAGACAAAGACCGAGACAGAGACAGAGGCAGAGACAGAGCCAGGGACAGAGACGAAAACAGGGACAGAGGGAGAGGCAGCGACAGAGACAGAGACAGAGACAGAGGCAGCGGCAGAGGCAGACACAGAGACAGAGACAGAGACAGAGACAGAGACAGAGACAGAGACAGAGACAGAGACAGAGACAGAGACAGAGACAGAGACAGAGACAGAGACAGAGACAGAGACAGAGACAGAGGCAGAGACAGAGAAAGAGACAGAGACAGAGGCAGAGACAGAGACAGAGACAGAGACGGAGACAGAGACAGATACATAGACGGAGACAGAGACAGAGACAGAGACGGAGACAAGGACCGAGACAGAGACAGAGACGGTGACAGAGGCAGAGACAGAGCCAGGGACAGAGACGGAGACAGAGACAGAGACTGGGACAGAGACGGAGACAGAGACAGAGACAGAGACAGAGACAGAGACAGAGACAGAGACAGAGACAGAGACGGATTCAGAGACAGAGACACAGACAGGGACAGATACATAGACAGAGACAGAGACAAAGGCAGAGACACAGACAGAGACAGATACATAGACAGAAACAGAGACAGAGACAGAGACGGAGACAAAGACCGAGACAGAGGCAGGGACAAAGACAGAGACAAAGACCGAGACAGAGACAGAGACGGTGACAGAGGCAGAGACAGAGCCAGGGACAGAGACGGAGACAGAGACAGAGACTGGGACAGAGACGGAGACAGAGACGGAGACATATACAGGGACAGCGACAGAGTCGGAGGCAGGGACAGAGACAGAGACAGAGGCAGAGTCTCAGACATAGACAGAGACGGAGACATAGACAGAGACAAAGACCGAGACAGAGACAGAGACGGTGACAGAGGCAGAGACAGAGCCAGGGACAGAGACGGAGACAGAGACAGAGACTGGGACAGAGACGGAGACAGAGACAGAGACAGAGACGGAGACAGAGACCGAGACAGAGACGGATTCAGAGACAGAGACACAGACAGGGACAGATACATAGACAGAGACAGAGACAAAGACAGAGACACAGACAGAGACAGATACATAGACAGAGACAGAGACAGAGACAGAGACGGAGACAAAGACCGAGACAGAGACAGAGACAGAGACAGAGACAGAGACAAAGACCGAGACAGAGACCGTGACGGTGACAGAGGCAGAGGCAGAGCCAGGGACAGAGACGGAGACAGAGACAGATACTGGGACAGAGACAGAGACAGAGACAGAGACTGAGACAGAGACAGAGACAGAGACAGAGACAGAGACAGAGACAGAGACAGAGGCAGAGACAGAGACAGAGACAGAGACAGAGACGGAGACAGAGACAGAGACAGAGACAGAGACTGAGACAGAGACAGAAACAGCGGCAGAGACAGAGACGGAGACAGAGACAGAGACACAGACAGAGACAGAGACAGAGACAGAGACGGAGTTAGAGACAGAGACAGAGACACAGGCAGAGACAGAGACAGAGACGGAGACAGAGACAGAGAGAGAGACAGAGACAGAGACAGAGGCAGAGACAGAGACAGAGACAGAGACAGAGACGGAGACAGAGACAGAGACTGAGACTGAGACAGAGACAGGGACAGAGACAGAGACATAGACAGATACAGAGACAGAGACAGAGACGGAGACAAAGACCGAGACAGAGGCAGAGACACAGACAGAGACAGAGACGGAGACAAAGACCGAGACAGAGACAGAGACGGAGACAGGGGCAGAGACAGAGCCAGGGACAGAGACGAAGACAGGGACAGAGGGAGAGACAGCGACAGAGACAGAGACAGAGACAGAGACAGAGACAGAGACAGAGACAGAGACAGAGACAGAGACAGAGACAGAGACAGAGACAGAGGCAGAGACAGAGACTGGGACAGAGACGGAGACAGAGACAGAGACAGAGACAGAGACAGAGACAGAGACAGAGACAGAGACAGAGACAGAGACAGAGACGGATTCAGAGACAGAGACACAGACAGGGACAGATACATAGACAGAGACAGAGACAAAGACTGAGACACAGACAGAGACAGATACATAGACAGAGACAGAGACAGAGACAGAGACGGAGACAAAGGCCGAGACAGAGACAGAGACAGAGACAGAGACAGAGACAGAGACAAAGACCGAGACAGAGACCGTGACGGTGACAGAGGCAGAGGCAGAGCCAGGGACAGAGACGGAGACAGAGGCAGAGACTGGGACAGAGCTGGAGACAGAGACAGGGACGCAGACGGAGACAGAGACAGAGACATAGACAGGGACAGCGACAGAGTCAGAGGCAGAGATAGACACAGAGACAGAGACAGAGACAGAGACAGAGACAGAGACAGAGACAGAGAGAGAGACAGATACAGCGACAGAGACAGAGACGGGGTCAAAGACCGAGACAGAGGCAGAGACAGAGACGGGGACAAAGACCGAGACAGAGGCAGAGACACAGACAGAGACAGAGACAGAGACAGAGACGGATTCAGAGACAGAGACACAGACAGGGACAGATACATAGACAGAGACAGAGACAAAGACTGAGACACAGACAGAGACAGATACATAGACAGAGACAGAGACAGAGACAGAGACGGAGACAAAGATCGAGACAGAGACAGAGACGGAGACAGAGGCAGAGGCAGAGACAGAGACAGAGACAGAGACAGAGACAGAGACAGAGACAGAGACAGAGACAGAGACAGAGACAGAGACAGAGACAGAGACAGAGACAGAGACAGAGAAAGAGACAGAGACAGAGGCAGAGACAGAGACAGGGACAGAGACAGAGACGGAGACAGAGACAGAGACAGAGACTGAGACAGAGACAGAAACAGCGGCAGAGACAGAGACGGAGACAGAGACAGAGACACAGACAGAGACAGAGACAGAGACAGAGACGGAGACAAAGACCGAGACAGAGACAGAGACAGAGACAGAGACAGAGGCAGAGACAGAGACAGAGACAGAGACAGAGACAGAGACAGAGACAGAGACAGAGACAGAGACAGAGACAGAGACAGAGACAGAGACAGAGACAGAGACAGAGACAGAGACAGAGACAGAGACAGAGACAGTGACAGAGACGGAGACAAAGACAGGGACAGAGACAGAGACAGAGACAGATACAGAGACAGAGACAGAGACAGAGACGGAGACAAAGACCGAGACAGAGGCAGAGACACAGACAGAGACAGAGACGGAGACAGAGACAGAAACAGAGACAGAGACAGAGACAGAGACAGAGGCAGAGACAGAGACAGAGACAGAGACAGAGACAGAGACAGAGACAGAGACACAGACAGAGACAGAGACAGAGACGGAGACAGAAACAGAGACAGAGACAGAGACAGAGACGGAGACAAAGACCGAGACAGAGACAGAGACGGAGACAGAGGCAGAGACAGAGCCAGGGACAGTGACGAAGACAGGGACAGAGGGAGAGACAGCGAGAGAGACAGAGACTGAGACAGAGACAGAGACAGAGGCAGAGGCATAGACAGAGACAGGGACAGAGACAGAGACAGAGACAGAGACAGAGACAGAGACAGAGACAGAGACAGAGACAGAGACAGAAACAGAGACAGAGACAGAGACAGAGACAGAGACAGAGACAGAGACAGAGACTGGGACAGAGACAGAAACAGCGGCAGAGACAGAGACAGAGACGGAGACAGAGACAGAGACAGAGACAGAGACAGAGACAGAGACAGAGACAGAGACAGAGACAGAGACAGAGACAGAGACAGAGACGGAAACAAAGACCGAGACAGAGACAGAGACGGAGACAGAAACAGAGACAGAGACAGAGACAGAGACAGAGACAGAGACAGAGACAGAGACAGAGACGGAGACAAAGACCGAGACAGAGACAGAGACGGAGACAGAGGCAGAGACAGAGCCAGGGACAGAGACAGAGACGGAGACAAAGACAGAGACAGAGACAGAGGCAGAGGCAGAGACAGAGACAGAGACAGAGACAGAGACAGAGACAGAGACAGAGACAGAGACAGAGACAGAGACAGAGACAGAGACAGAGACAGAGACAGAGAAAGAGACAGAGACAGAGGCAGAGACAGAGACAGGGACAGAGACAGAGACGGAGACAGAGACAGAGACAGAGACTGAGACAGAGACAGAAACAGCGGCAGAGACAGAGACGGAGACAGAGACAGAGACACACACAGAGACAGAGACAGAGACAGAGACAGAGACAGAGACAGAGACAGAGACAGAGACAGAGACACAGACAGAGACAGAGACAGAGACGGAGACAGAAACAGAGACAGAGACAGAGACAGAGACAGAGACAGAGACAGAGACAGAGACGGAGGCAAAGACCGAGACAGAGACAGAGACGGAGACAGAGGCAGAGACAGAGCCAGGGACAGAGACGAAGACAGGGACAGAGGGAGAGACAGCGACAGAGACAGAGACAGTGACAGAGAGAGAGACAGAGGCAGAGGCAGAGACAGAGACAGGGACAGAGACAGAGACAGAGACAGAGACAGAGACACAGACAGAGACAGAGACAGAGACGGAGACAGAAACAGAGACAGAGACTGAGACAGAGACGGAGACAAAGACCGAGACAGAGACAGAGACGGAGACAGAGGCAGAGACAGAGCCAGGGACAGTGACGAAGACAGGGACAGAGGGAGAGACAGCGAGAGAGACAGAGACTGAGACAGAGACAGAGACAGAGGCAGAGGCATAGACAGAGACAGGGACAGAGACAGAGACAGAGACAGAGACAGAGACAGAGACAGAGACAGAGACAGAGACAGAGACAGACAGAGACAGAAACAGAGACAGAGACAGAGAAAGAGACAGAGACAGAGGCAGAGACAGAGACAGAGACAGAGACGGAGACAGAGACAGAGACAGAGACTGAGACAGAGACAGAAACAGCGGCAGAGACAGTGACAGAGACGGAGACAAAGACCGAGACAGAGACAGAGACGGAGACAGAGGCAGAGACAGAGCCAGGGACAGAGACGAAGACAGGGACAGAGGGAGAGACAGCGACAGAGACAGAGACAGTGACAGAGAGAGAGACAGAGGCAGAGGCAGAGACAGAGACAGAGACAGAGACTGAGACAGAGACAGAAACAGCGGCAGAGACAGTGACAGAGACGGAGACAAAGACCGAGACAGAGACAGAGACGGAGACACAGACATAGACAGAAGGGCAGGAGACAAAGTCGGAGGCAGAGGGGCAGGAGACAAAGACGGAGACAAGGACGGAGACAAAGACGGACAAGACACAGAGACAGAGACAGAGACAGAGACAGAGACAGAGACAGAGACAGAGACAGAGACAGAGACAGAGACAGAGACAGAGACAGAGACAGAGACAGAGACAGAGACGGAGACAGAGACGGAGACAAAGACCGAGACAGAGGCAGAGACACACACAGAGACGGAGAGAGAGACAGAGACAGAGACAGAGACGGAGATAGAGACAGAGACAGAGACGGGGACAGAGACGGAGACAAAGACCGAGACAGAGACAGAGACGGAGACAGAGGCAGAGACAGAGCCAGGGACAGAGACGGAGACAGAGACAGAGGGAGAGACAGCGAGAGAGACAGAGACAGAGACAGAGACGGTGACAGAGACGGTGACAGAGGCAGAGACAGAGCCAGGGACAGAGACGGAGACAGAGACAGAGACAGAGACAGAGACAGAGACACAGACATAGACAGAAGGGCAGGAGACAAAGTCGGAGGCAGAGGGGCAGGAGACAAAGACGGAGACAAGGACGGAGACAAAGACGGACAAGACACAGAGACGGAGACAGAGACAGAGACAGAGACAGAGACAGAGACAGAGACAGAGACAGAGACAGAGACAGAGACAGAGACAGAGACAGAGACAGAGACAGGGACAGAGACAGAGACAGAGACAGAGACAGAGACAGAGACAGAGACAGAGACAGAGACAGAGACAGATACAGAGACAGAGACAGAGATGGGGACAAAGACCGAGACAGAGGCAGAGACACAGACAGAGACAGAGACAGAGACAGAAACATAGACAGGGACACAGGCAGAGACAGAGACAGAGACAGAGACAGAGACAGAGACAGAGACGGAGACAAAGATCGAGACAGAGACAGAGACGGAGACAGAGGCAGAGACAGAGACGGAGACAGAGACAGAGACAGAGACAGAGACAGAGACAGAGACAGAGACAGAGACAGAGAGAGAGACAGAGACAGAGACAGAGGCAGAGTCTCAGACAGAGACAGAGACAAAGACCGAGACAGAGACGGAGACAGAGACAGAGACAGAGACAGAGACAAAGACCGAGACAGAGACCGTGACGGTGACAGAGGCAGAGGCAGAGCCAGGGACAGAGACGGAGACAGAGGCAGAGACTGGGACAGAGACGGAGACAGAGACAGGGACGCAGACGGAGACAGAGACAGAGACATAGACAGGGACAGCGACAGAGTCAGAGGCAGAGATAGACACAGAGACAGAGACAGAGACAGAGACAGAGACAGAGACAGAGAGGGAGACAGATACAGCGACAGAGACAGAGACGGGGACAAAGACCGAGACAGAGGCAGAGACAGAGACGGGGACAAAGACCGAGACAGAGGCAGAGACACAGACAGAGACAGAGACAGAGACAGAAACAGAGACAGGGACAGAGACAGAAACAGAGACAGAGACAGAGACAGAGACAGAGACAGAGGCAGAGACAGAGACAGAGACAGAGACAGAGACAGAGACAGAGACAGAGACAGAGACAGAGAGAGAGACAGAGACAGAGGCAGAGTCTCAGACAGAGACAGAGACAAAGACCGAGACAGAGACGGAGACAGAGACAGAGACAGTGACAGAGACGGAGACCAAGACAGGGACAGAGACAGAGACAGAGACAGAGACAGATACAGAGACAGAGACAGAGACGGAGACAAAGACCGAGACAGAGGCAGAGACACAGATAGAGACAGAGACGGAGACAGAGACAGAAACAGAGACAGAGACAGAGATACAGACAGAGACAGAGACAGAGACGGAGACAGAAACAGAGACAGAGACAGAGACAGAGACGGAGACAAAGACAGGGACAGAGACAGAGGCAGAGACAGAGTCAGAGACAGAGACAGAGACAGAGACAGAGACAGAGACGGAGACAAAGATCGAGACAGAGACAGAGACGGAGACAGAGGCAGAGACAGAGACGGAGACAGAGACAGAGACAGAGACAGAGACAGAGACAGAGACAGAGACAGAGACAGAGAGAGAAACAGAGACAGAGACAGAGGCAGAGTCTCAGACAGAGACAGAGACAAAGACCGAGACAGAGACGGAGACAGAGACAGAGACAGTGACAGAGACGGAGACCAAGACAGGGACAGAGACAGAGACAGAGACAGAGACAGAGACAGAGACAGAGACAGAGACAGAGACACAGACAGAGACAGAGACAGAGACGGAGACAGAGGCAGAGACAGAGCCAGGGACAGAGACGAAGACAGGGACAGAGGGAGAGACAGCGACAGAGACAGAGACAGAGACAGAGACAGAGACAGAGACAGAGACAGAGGCAGAGGCAGAGACAGAGACAGGGACAGAGACAGAGACAGAGACAGAGACAGAGACAGAGGCAGAGACAGAGACAAAGACCGAGACAGAGGCAGAGACAGAGACAAAGACCGAGACAGAGCCAGGGACAGAGACGGAGACAGAGACAGAGACAGAGACAGAGACAGAGACAGAGACAGAGACAGAAACAGCGGCAGAGACAGAGGCGGAGACAGATACAGAGACACAGACAGAGACAGAGACAGAGACAGAGACAGAGACAGAGACAGAGACAGAGACAGAGACAGAGACAGAGACAGAGACAGAGACAGAGACAGAGACAGAGACAGAGACAGAGACAGAGACGGAGACAAAGATCGAGACAGAGACAGAGACGGAGACAGAGGCAGAGACAGAGACGGAGACAGAGACAGAGACAGAGACAGAGACAGAGACAGAGACAGAGACAGAGACAGAGACAGAGAGAGAGACAGAGACAGAGACAGAGGCAGAGTCTCAGACAGAGACAGAGACAAAGACCGAGACAGAGACGGAGACAGAGACAGAGACAGTGACAGAGACGGAGACCAAGACAGGGACAGAGACAGAGACAGAGACAGAGACAGATACAGAGACAGAGACAGAGACGGAGACAAAGACCGAGACAGAGGCAGAGACACAGACAGAGACAGAGACGGAGACAGAGACAGAAACAGAGACAGAGACAGAGATACAGACAGAGACAGAGACAGAGACGGAGACAGAAACAGAGACAGAGACAGAGACAGAGACGGAGACAAAGACAGGGACAGAGACAGAGGCAGAGACAGAGAAAGAGACAGAGACAGAGACGGAGACAGAAACAGAGACAGAGACAGAGACAGAGACAGAGACAGAGACAGAGACAGAGACAGAGACAGAGACAGAGACAGAGACAGAGACAGAGACAGAGACAGAGACAGAGACAGAGACAGAGACAGAGACAGAGACAGAGACAGAGACAGAGACAGAGACGGAGACAAAGATCGAGACAGAGACAGAGACGGAGACAGAGGCAGAGACAGAGACGGAGACAGAGACAGAGACAGAGACAGAGACAGAGACAGAGACAGAGACAGAGACAGAGACAGAGAGAGAGACAGAGACAGAGACAGAGGCAGAGTCTCAGACAGAGACAGAGACAAAGTCCGAGACAGAGACGGAGACAGAGACAGAGACAGTGACAGAGACGGAGACCAAGACAGGGACAGAGACAGAGACTGAGACAGAGACAGACACAGAGACAGAGACAGAGACGGAGACAAAGACCGAGACAGAGGCAGAGACACAGACAGAGACAGAGACGGAGACAGAGACAGAAACAGAGACAGAGACAGAGATACAGACAGAGACAGAGACAGAGACGGAGACAGAAACAGAGACAGAGACAGAGACAGAGACGGAGACAAAGACAGGGACAGAGACAGAGGCAGAGACAGAGAAAGAGACTGAGACAGAGACGGAGACAGAAACAGAGACAGAGACAGAGACAGAGACAGAGACAGAGACAGAGACAGAGACAGAGACAGAGACAGAGGCAGAGACAGAGACGGAGACAGAGACAGAGACAGAGACTGAAACAGAGACAGAGACAGCGGCAGAGACAGAGACGGAGACAGAGACAGAGACACAGACAGAGACAGAGACAGAGACAGAGACGGATTCAGAGACAGAGACACAGACAGGGACAGATACAGAGACAGAGACAGAGACAGAGACAGAGACAGAGACAGAGACAGAGACAGAGACAGAGACAGAGGCAGATTCTCAGACAGAGACAGAGACAGAGACAGAGACAGAGACAGAGACAGGGACAGAGACAGAGACAGAGACAGATACAGAGACAGAGACAGAGACGGAGACAAAGACCGAGACAGAGGCAGAGACACAGACAGAGACAGAGACGGAGTCAGAGACAGAGACACAGACAGGGACAGATACATAGACAGAGACGGAGACAGAGACAGAGACAGAGACAGAGACAGAGACAGAGACAGAGACAGAGACAGAGACAGAGACAGAGACAGAGACAGAGACAGAGACAGAGACAGAGACAGAGACAGAGATAGAGACAGAGACAGAGACAGAGACAGAGACAGAGACAGAGACAGAGACAGAGACAGAGACAGAGGCAGAGACAGAGACAGAGACAGAGACAGAGACGGAGACAAAGACAGGGACAGAGACAGAGGCAGAGACAGAGACAGAGACAGAGACAGAGAGAGAGACAGAGACAGAGACAGAGGCAGAGACAGAGGCAGAGACAGAGACAAAGACCGAGACAGAGACCGTGACGGTGACAGAGGCAGAGGCAGAGCCAGGGACAGAGACGGAGACAGAGACAGAGACAGAGACAGAGACAGAGACGGAGACAAAGATCGAGACAGAGACAGAGACGGAGACAGAGGCAGAGACAGAGACGGAGACAGAGACAGAGACAGAGACACAGACAGAGACAGAGACAGAGGCAGAGGCAGAGACAGAGACAGAGACAGAGACAGAGACAGAGACAGAGACAGAGACAGAGACAGAGACAGAGACAGAGACAGAGACAGAGACAGAGACAGAGACAGAGACAGAGACAGAGGCAGAGACAGAGACAGAGACAGAGACAGAGACAGAGACAGAGACAGAGACAGAGACAGAGACAGAGACAGAGACAGAGACGGAGACAGAGGCAGAGACACAGACAGAGACAGAGACGGAGACAGAGACAGAAACAGAGACAGAGACAGAGACAGAGACAGAGACAGAGACAGAGGCAGAGACAGAGACAGAGACAGAGACAGAGACAGAGACAGAGACAGAGACAGAGACAGAGACAGAGACAGAGACAGAGACACAGACAGAGACAGAGACAGAGACGGAGACAGAGACGGAGACAGAAACAGAGACAGAGACAGAGACAGAGACAGAGACAGAGACAGAGACGGAGACAAAGACCGAGACAGAGACAGAGACGGAGACAGAGGCAGAGACAGAGCCAGGGACAGAGACGAAGGCAGGGACAGAGGGAGAGACAGCGACAGAGACAGAGACAGAGACAGAGACAGAGACAGAGGCAGAGGCAGAGACAGAGACAGAGACAGAGACAGAGACAGAGACAGAGACAGAGACAGAGACAGAGACAGAGACAGAGACAGAGACAGAAACAGAGACAGAGACAGAGACAGAGACAGAGACAGAGACACAGACAGAGACAGAGACAGAGACAGAGACCGAGACAGAGACAGAGACGGAGACAGAGGCAGAGACAGAGCCAGGGACAGAGACGAAGACAGGGACAGAGGGAGAGACAGCGACAGAGACAGAGACAGAGACAGAGACAGAGACAGAGACGGAGACAGAGACAGAGACACAGACAGAGACAGAGACAGAGACAGAGACAGAGACAGAGACAGAGACAGAGACACAGACAGAGACAGAGACGGAGACAGAAACAGAGACAGAGACAGAGACCGAGACAGAGACAGAGACAGAGACGGAGGCAAAGACCGAGACAAAGACAGAGACGGAGACAGAGGCAGAGACAGAGCCAGGGACAGAGACGAAGACAGGGACAGAGGGAGAGACAGCGACAGAGACAGAGACAGTGACAGAGAGAGAGACAGAGGCAGAGGCAGAGACAGAGACAGGGACAGAGACAGAGACAGAGACAGAGACAGAGACAGAGACAGAGACAGAGACAGAGACAGAGACAGAGACAGAGACAGAGACAGAGACAGAGAAAGAGACAGAGACAGAGGCAGAGACAGCGACAGAGACAGAGACAGAGACAGAGACGGAGACAGAGACAGAGACAGAGACTGAGACATAGACAGAAACAGCGGCAGAGACAGTGACAGAGACGGAGACAAAGACCGAGACAGAGACAGAGACGGAGACAGATGCAGAGACAGAGCCAGGGACAGAGACGGAGACAGAGACAGAGACTGGGACAGAGACGGAGACAGAGACGGGGACGCAGACGGAGACAGAGACAGAGACATAGACAGGGACAGCGACAGAGTCAGAGGCAGAGATAGACATAGAGACAGAGACAGAGACAGAGACAGAGACAGAGACAGAGACAGAGACAGAGATAGAGAAGGAAACAAAGACCGAGACAGAGACAGAGACGGAGACAGAGACAGAGACAGAGACAGAGACTGAGACAGAGACAGAACCAGCGGCAGAGACAGAGACAGAGACACAGACAGAGACAGAGACAGAGACAGAGACGGAGATAGAGACAGAGACAGAGACACAGGCAGAGACAGAGACAGAGACGGAGACAGAGACAGAGACAGAGACAGAGACAGAGACAGAGACAGAGACGGAAACAAAGACCGAGACAGAGACAGAGACGGAGACAGAGGCAGAGACAGAGCCAGGGACAGAGACGAAGACAGGGACAGAGGGAGAGACAGCGACAGAGACAGAGACAGAGACAGAGACAGAGACAGGGGCAGAGGCAGAGACAGAGACAGAGACAGAGACAGAGACAGAGACAGAGACAGAGACAGAGACAGAGACAGAGACAGAGACAGAGACAGAGACAGAGACAGAGACAGAGACAGAGGCAGAGACAGAGAAAGAGACAGAGACAGAGGCAGAGACAGAGACAGAGACAGAGACGGAGACAGAGACAGAGACAGAGACTGAGACAGAGACAGAAACAGCGGCAGAGACAGAGACGGAGACAGAGACAGAGACAGAGACAGAGACAGAGACAGAGACAGAGACAGAGAGAGAGACAGAGACAGAGACAGAGGCAGAGTCTCAGACAGAGACAGAGACGGAGACAGAGACAGAGACAAAGACCGAGGCAGAGACGGAGACAGAGACAGAGACAGTGACAGAGACGGATACAAAGACCGAGACAGAGACAGAGACGGAGACAGAGACAGAGGCAGAGTCTCAGACAGAGACAGAGACAAAGACCGAGACAGAGACGGAGACAGACAGAGACAGAGACAGAGACAGAGGCAGAGACAGAGACAGAGACAGAGACAGGGACAGAGACAGAGACAGAGACAGAGACAGAGACAGAGACAGAGACAGAGACAGAGACAGAGACAGAGACAGAGACAGAGACAGAGACAGAGACAGAGACAGAGACAGAGACTGAGACAGAGACAGAAACAGCGGCAGATACGAAGACAGGGACAGAGGGAGAGACAGCGACAGAGACAGAGACAGAGACAGAGACAGAGACAGAGACAGAGACAGAGGCAGAGGCAGAGACAGAGACAGGGACAGAGACAGAGACAGAGACAGAGACAGAGACAGAGACAGAAACAGCGGCAGAGACAGAGACGGAGACAGAGACAGAGACACAGACCGAGAAAGAGACAGAGACAGAGACGGAGATAGAGACAGAGACAGAGAACAGGCAGAGACAGAGACAGAGACGGAGACAGAGACAGAGACAGAGACAGAGACAGAGACAGAAACAGAGACAGAGACAGAGACAGAGACAGAGACAGAGACAGAGACAGAGACAGAGACACAGACAGAGACAGAGACAGAGACGGAGACAGAGACAGAGACAGTGACAGAGACGGAGACAAAGACAGGGACAGAGACAGAGACAGAGACAGATACAGAGACAGAGACAGAGACGGAGACAAAGACCGAGACAGAGGCAGAGACACAGACAGAGACAGAGACAGAGACGGAGACAGAAACAGAGACAGAGACAGAGACAGAGACGGAGACAAAGACCGAGACAGAGACAGAGACGGAGACAGAGGCAGAGACAGAGCCAGGGACAGAGACGAAGACAGGGACAGAGGGAGAGACAGCGACAGAGACAGAGACAGAGACAGAGACAGAGACAGAGACAGAGACAGAGACAGAGGCAGAGGCAGAGACAGAGACAGGGACAGAGACAGAGACAGAGACAGAGACAGAGACAGAGACAGAGACAGAGACAGAGACAGAGACAGAGACTGAGACAGAGACAGAAACAGCGGCAGAGACAGGGACGGAGACAGAGACAGAGACACAGACAGAGAAAGAGACAGAGACAGAGACGGAGATAGAGACAGAGACAGAGAACAGGCAGAGACAGAGACAGAGACGGAGACAGAGACAGAGACAGAGACAGAGACGGAAACAAAGACCGAGACAGAGACAGAGACGGAGACAGAAACAGAGACAGAGACAGAGACAGAGACAGAGACAGAGCCAGGGACAGAGACGAAGACAGGGACAGAGGGAGAGACAGCGACAGAGACAGAGACAGAGACAGAGACAGAGACAGAGGCAGAGGCAGAGACAGAGACAGAGACAGAGACAGAGACAGAGACAGAGACAGAGACAGAGACAGAGACAGAGACAGAGACAGAGACAGAGACAGAGACAGAGACAGAGACAGAGGCAGAGACAGAGAAAGAGACAGAGACAGAGGCAGAGACAGAGACAGAGACAGAGACGGAGACAGAGACAGAGACAGAGACTGAGACAGAGACAGAAACAGCGGCAGAGACAGAGACGGAGACAGAGACAGAGACACAGACAGAGACAGAGACAGAGTCTCAGACAGAGACAGAGACGGAGACAGAGACAGAGACAGAGACAGAGACAGAGGCAGAGACAGAGACAGAGACAGAGACAGGGACAGAGACAGAGACAGAGACAGAGACAGAGACAGAGACAGAGACAGAGACAGAGACAGAGACAGAGGCAGAGGCAGAGACAGAGACATGGACAGAGACAGAGACAGAGACAGAGACAGAGACAGAGACAGAGACAGAGACAGAGACAGAGACAGAGACAGAGACAGATACAGAGACAGAGACAGAGACAGAGACAGAGACTGAGACAGAGACAGAAACAGCGGCAGAGACAGAGACGGAGACAGAGACAGAGACACAGACCGAGAAAGAGACAGAGACAGAGACGGAGATAGAGACAGAGACAGAGAACAGGCAGAGACAGAGACAGAGACGGAGACAGAGACAGAGACAGAGACAGAGACAGAGACAGAAACAGAGACAGAGACAGAGACAGAGACAGAGACAGAGACAGAGACAGAGACACAGACAGAGACAGAGACAGAGACGGAGACAGAGACAGAGACAGTGACAGAGACGGAGACAAAGACAGGGACAGAGACAGAGACAGAGACAGATACAGAGACAGAGACAGAGACGGAGACAAAGACCGAGACAGAGGCAGAGACACAGACAGAGACAGAGACAGAGACGGAGACAGAAACAGAGACAGAGACAGAGACAGAGACGGAGACAAAGACCGAGACAGAGACAGAGACGGAGACAGAGGCAGAGACAGAGCCAGGGACAGAGACGAAGACAGGGACAGAGGGAGAGACAGCGACAGAGACAGAGACAGAGACAGAGACAGAGACAGAGGCAGAGGCAGAGACAGAGACAGGGACAGAGACAGAGACAGAGACAGAGACAGAGACAGAGACAGAGACAGAGACAGAGACAGAGACAGAGACAGAGACAGAGACTGAGACAGAGACAGAAACAGCGGCAGAGACAGAGACGGAGACAGAGACAGAGACACAGACAGAGAAAGAGACAGAGACAGAGACGGAGATAGAGACAGAGACAGAGAACAGGCAGAGACAGAGACAGAGACGGAGACAGAGACAGAGACAGAGACAGAGACAGAGACAGAGACAGAGACAGAGACAGAGACAGAGACAGAGACAGAGACAGAGACAGAGACTGAGACAGAGACAGAAACAGCGGCAGAGACGAAGACAGGGACAGAGGGAGAGACAGCGACAGAGACAGAGACAGAGACAGAGACAGAGACAGAGACAGAGGCAGAGGCAGAGACAGAGACAGGGACAGAGACAGAGACAGAGACAGAGACAGAGACAGAGACAGAGACAGAGACAGAGACAGAGACAGAGACAGAGACAGAGACAGAGACTGAGACAGAGACAGAAACAGCGGCAGAGACAGAGACGGAGACAGAGACAGAGACACAGACCGAGAAAGAGACAGAGACAGAGACGGAGATAGAGACAGAGACAGAGAACAGGCAGAGACAGAGACAGAGACGGAGACAGAGACAGAGACAGAGACAGAGACAGAGACAGAAACAGAGACAGAGACAGAGACAGAGACAGAGACAGAGACAGAGACACAGACAGAGACAGAGACAGAGACGGAGACAGAGACAGAGACAGTGACAGAGACGGAGACAAAGACAGGGACAGAGACAGAGACAGAGACAGATACAGAGACAGAGACAGAGACGGAGACAAAGACCGAGACAGAGGCAGAGACACAGACAGAGACAGAGACGGAGACAGAGACAGAAACAGAGACAGAGACAGAGACAGAGACAGAGGCAGAGACAGAGACAGAGACAGAGACAGAGACAGAGACAGAGACAGAGACAGAGACAGAGACAGAGACAGAGACAGAGACAGAGACAGACGACACAGACAGAGACAGAGACAGAGACGGAGACAGAGACAGAGACAGTGACAGAGACGGAGACAAAGACAGGGACAGAGACAGAGACAGAGACAGATACAGAGACAGAGACAGAGACAGAGACGGAGACAAAGACCGAGACAGAGGCAGAGACACAGACAGAGACAGAGACGGAGACAGAGACAGAAACAGAGACAGAGACAGAGACAGAGACAGAGGCAGAGACAGAGACAGAGACAGAGACAGAGACAGAGACAGAGACAGAGACAGAGACAGAGACAGAGACAGAGACAGAGACAGAGACAGAGACAGAGACACAGACAGAGACAGAGACAGAGACGGAGACAGAAACAGAGACAGAGACAGAGACAGAGACGGAGACAAAGACCGAGACAGAGACAGGGACGGAGACAGAGGCAGAGACAGAGCCAGGGACAGAGACGAAGACAGGGACAGAGGGAGAGACAGCGACAGAGACAGAGACAGAGACAGAGACAGAGACAGAGACAGAGACAGAGACAGAGGCAGAGGCAGAGACAGAGACAGGGACAGAGACAGAGACAGAGACAGAGACAGAGACAGAGACAGAGACAGAGACAGAGACAGAGACAGAGACAGAGACAGAGACAGAGACAGAGACAGAGACTGAGACAGAGACAGAAACAGCGGCAGAGACAGAGACGGAGACAGAGACAGAGACACAGACAGAGAAAGAGACAGAGACAGAGACGAAGACAGGGACAGAGGGAGAGACAGCGACAGAGACAGAGACAGAGACAGAGACAGAGACAGAGACAGAGACAGAGACAGAGGCAGAGGCAGAGACAGAGACAGGGACAGAGACAGAGACAGAGACAGAGACAGAGACAGAGACAGAGACAGAGACAGAGACAGAGACAGAGACAGAGACAGAGACAGAGACTGAGACAGAGACAGAAACAGCGCTAGAGACAGAGACGGAGACAGAGACAGAGACACAGACAGAGAAAGAGACAGAGACAGAGACGGAGATAGAGACAGAGACAGAGAACAGGCAGAGACAGAGACAGAGACGGAGACAGAGACAGAGACAGAGACAGAGACAGAGACAGAGACAGAGACGGAAACAAAGACCGAGGCAGAGACAGAGACGGAGACAGAAACAGAGACAGAGATAGAGACAGAGACAGAGACAGAGACAGAGACAGAGACAGAGACAGAGACAGAGACGAAGGCAGGGACAGAGGGAGAGACAGCGACAGAGACAGAGACAGAGACAGAGACAGAGACAGAGGCAGAGGCAGAGACAGAGACAGGGACAGAGACAGAGACAGAGACAGAGACAGAGACAGAGACAGAGACAGAGACAGAAACAGAGACAGAAAAAGAGGCAGAGACAGAGACAGAGACAGAGACAGAGACGGAGACAGAGACAGAGACAGAGACTGAGACAGAGACAGAAACAGCGGCAGAGACAGAGACGGGGACAGAGACAGAGACACAGACAGAGACAGAGACAGAGACAGAGACGGAGATAGAGACAGAGACAGGGACATAGGCAGAGACAGAGACGGAGACGGAGACAGAGACAGAGACAGAGACAGAGACAGAGACAGAGACGGAAACAAAGACCGAGACCGAGACAGAGACGGAGACAGAAACAGAGACAGAGACAGAGACAGAGACAGAGACAGAGACAGAGACGGAGACAAAGACCGAGACAGAGACAGAGACGGAGACAGAGGCAGAGACAGAGCCAGGGACAGAGACGAAGACAGGGACAGAGGGAGAGACAGCGACAGAGACAGAGACAGAGACAGAGACAGAGGCACAGGCAGAGACAGAGACAGAGACAGAGACAGAGACAGAGACAGAGACAGAGACAGAGACAGAGACAGAGACAGAGACAGAGACAGAGAAAGAGACAGAGACAGAGGCAGAGACAGAGACAGAGACAGAGACAGAGACGGAGACAGAGACAGAGACAGAGACTGAGACGGAGACAGAAACAGCGGCAGAGACAGAGACGGAGACAGAGACAGAGGGAGAGACAGCGACAGAGACAGAGACAGAGACAGAGACAGAGGCAGAGGCAGAGGCAGAGACAGAGACAGAGACAGAGACAGAGACAGAGACAGAGACAGAGACAGAGGCAGAGGCAGAGACAGAGACAGAGACAGAGACAGAGACAGAGACAGAGACAGAGACAGAGACAGAGACAAAGACAGAGACAGAGACAGAGACAGAGACAGAGACAGAGACAGAGAAAGAGACAGAGACAGAGGCAGAGACAGAGACAGGGACAGAGACAGAGACGGAGACAGAGACAGAGACAGAGACTGAGACAGAGACAGAAACAGCGGCAGAGACAGAGACGGAGACAGAGACAGAGACACAGACAGAGACAGAGACAGAGACAGAGACAGAGACAGAGACAGAGACAGAGACAGAGACAGAGACACAGACAGAGACAGAGACAGAGACGGAGACAGAAACAGAGACAGAGACAGAGACAGAGACAGAGACAGAGACAGAGACAGAGACAGAGACGGAGGCAAAGACCGAGACAGAGACAGAGACGGAGACAGAGGCAGAGACAGAGCCAGGGACAGAGACGAAGACAGGGACAGAGGGAGAGACAGCGGCAGAGACAGAGACAGTGACAGGGAGAGAGACAGAGGCAGAGACAGAGACAGGGACAGAGACAGAGACAGAGACAGAGACAGAGACAGAGACAGAGACAGAGACAGAGACAGAGACAGAGACAGAGACAGAGACAGAGGCAGAGTCTCAGACAGAGACAGAGACGGAGACAGAGACAGAGACAACGACCGAGACAGAGACGGAGACAGAGACAGAGACAGTGACAGAGACGGAGACAAAGACCGAGACAGAGACAGAGACTGAGACAGAGACAGAGGCAGAGTCTCAGACAGAGACAGAGACAAAGACCGAGACAGAGACGGAGACAGAGACAGAGACAGTGACAGAGACGGAGACAAAGACAGGGACAGAGACAGAGACAGAGACAGATACAGAGACAGAGACAGAGACGGAGACAAAGACCGAGACAGAGGCAGAGACACAGACAGAGACAGAGACGGAGACAGAGACAGAAACAGAGACAGAGACAGAGACAGAGACAGAGGCAGAGACAGAGACAGAGACAGAGACAGAGACAGAGACAGAGACAGAGACAGAGACAGAGACAGAGACAGAGACGGAGACAGAGACAGAGACAGTGACAGAGACGGAGACAAAGACAGGGACAGAGACAGAGACAGAGACAGATACAGAGACAGAGACAGAGACGGAGACAAAGACCGAGACAGAGGCAGAGACACAGACAGAGACAGAGACGGAGACAGAGACAGAAACAGAGACAGAGACAGAGACAGAGACAGAGGCAGAGACAGAGACAGAGACAGAGACAGAGACAGAGACAGAGACAGAGACAGAGACAGAGACAGAGACAGAGACAGAGACACAGACAGAGACAGAGACAGAGACGGAGACAGAAACAGAGACAGAGACAGAGACAGAGACGGAGACAAAGACCGAGACAGAGACAGAGACGGAGACAGAGGCAGAGACAGAGCCAGGGACAGAGACGAAGACAGGGACAGAGGGAGAGATAGCGACAGAGACAGAGACAGAGACAGAGACAGAGACAGAGACAGAGACAGAGACAGAGACAGAGACAGAGACAGAGACAGAGACAGAGACAGAGACTGAGACAGAGACAGAAACAGCGGCAGAGACAGAGACGGAGACAGAGACAGAGACACAGACAGAGAAAGAGACAGAGACAGAGACGGAGATATAGACAGAGACAGAGAACAGGCAGAGACAGAGACAGAGACGGAGACAGAGACAGAGACACAGACAGAGACAGAGACAGAGACAGAGACGGAAACAAAGACCGAGGCAGAGACAGAGACGGAGACAGAAACAGAGACAGAGACAGAGACAGAGACAGAGACAGAGACAGAGACAGAGACAGAGACAGAGACAGAGACAGAGACAGAGACGGAGACAAAGACCGAGACAGAGACAGAGACGGAGACAGAGGCAGAGACAGAGCCAGGGACAGAGACGAAGACAGGGACAGAGGGAGAGACAGAGACAGAGACAGAGACAGAGACAGAGACAGAGACAGAGACAGAGACAGAGGCAGAGGCAGAGACAGAGACAGAGACAGAGACAGAGACAGAGACAGAGACAGAGACAGAGACAGAGACAGAGACAGAGACAGAGACAGAGACAGAGACAGAGACAGAGGCAGAGACACAGACAGAGACAGAGACGGAGACAGAGACAGAAACAGAGACAGAGACAGAGACAGAGACAGAGACAGAGACAGAGGCAGAGACAGAGACAGAGACAGAGACAGAGACAGAGACAGAGACATAGACAGAGACAGAGACAGAGACAGAGACACAGACAGAGACAGAGACAGAGACGGAGACAGAAACAGAGACAGAGACAGAGACAGAGACAGAGACAGAGACAGAGACAGAGACAGAGACAGAGACAGAGACGGAGACAAAGACCGAGACAGAGACAGAGACGGAGATAGAGGCAGAGACAGAGCCAGGGACAGAGACGAAGGCGGGGACAGAGGGAGAGACAGCGACAGAGACAGAGACAGAGACAGAGACAGAGACAGAGACAGAGACAGAGGCAGAGGCAGAGACAGAGACAGAGACAGAGACAGAGACAGAGACAGAGACAGAGACAGTGACAGAGACGGAGACAAAGACCGAGACAGAGACAGAGACGGAGACAGATGCAGAGACAGAGCCAGGGACAGAGACGGAGACAGAGACAGAGACTGGGACAGAGACGGAGACAGAGACAGGGACGCAGACGGAGACAGAGACAGAGACATAGACAGGGACAGCGACAGAGTCAGAGGCAGAGATAGACATAGAGACAGAGACAGAGACAGAGACAGAGACAGAGACAGAGACAGAGACAGAGACAGAGACAGAGACAGAGACAGAGACGGAAACAAAGACCGAGACAGAGACAGAGACGGAGACAGAGACAGAAACAGAGACAGAGACAGAGACAGAGACAGAGACAGAGACAGAGGCAGAGACAGAGGCAGAGACAGAGACAGAGACAGAGACAGAGACAGAGACAGAGACAGAGACAGAGACAGAGACAGAGACAGAGACACAGACAGAGACAGAGACAGAGACGGAGACAGAGACGGAGACAGAAACAGAGACAGAGACAGAGACAGAGACAGAGACAGAGACAGAGACGGAGACAAAGACCGAGACAGAGACAGAGACGGAGACAGAGGCAGAGACAGAGCCAGGGACAGAGACGAAGGCAGGGACAGAGGGAGAGACAGCGACAGAGACAGAGACAGAGACAGAGAC
The DNA here is from genome assembly GCA_945859595.2 of Megachile willughbiella. Classification (NCBI taxonomy): domain Eukaryota; kingdom Metazoa; phylum Arthropoda; class Insecta; order Hymenoptera; family Megachilidae; genus Megachile; species Megachile willughbiella. The sequence continues at coordinate 481,388 of CAMAOD020000128.1, forward strand.
AGAGACAGAGGCAGAGGCAGAGACAGAGACAGAGACAGAGACAGAGACAGAGACAGAGACAGAGACAGAGACAGAGACAGAGACAGAGACAGAGACAGAGACAGAGACAGAAACAGAGACAGAGACAGAGACAGAGACAGAGACAGAGACACAGACAGAGACAGAGACAGAGACAGAGACGGAGACAGAGACAGAGACACAGACAGAGACAGAGACAGAGACAGAGACAGAGACAGAGACAGAGACAGAGACACAGACAGAGACAGAGACAGAGACGGAGACAGAAACAGAGACAGAGACAGAGACAGAGACCGAGACAGAGACAGAGACAGAGACGGAGGCAAAGACCGAGACAAAGACAGAGACGGAGACAGAGGCAGAGACAGAGCCAGGGACAGAGACGAAGACAGGGACAGAGGGAGAGACAGCGACAGAGACAGAGACAGTGACAGAGAGAGAGACAGAGGCAGAGGCAGAGACAGAGACAGGGACAGAGACAGAGACAGAGACAGAGACAGAGACAGAGACAGAGACAGAGACAGAGACAGAGACAGAGACAGAGACAGAGACAGAGACAGAGACAGAGAAAGAGACAGAGACAGAGGCAGAGACAGCGACAGAGACAGAGACAGAGACAGAGACGGAGACAGAGACAGAGACAGAGACTGAGACAGAGACAGAAACAGCGGCAGAGACAGTGACAGAGACGGAGACAAAGACCGAGACAGAGACAGAGACGGAGACAGATGCAGAGACAGAGCCAGGGACAGAGACGGAGACAGAGACAGAGACTGGGACAGAGACGGAGACAGAGACGGGGACGCAGACGGAGACAGAGACAGAGACATAGACAGGGACAGCGACAGAGTCAGAGGCAGAGATAGACATAGAGACAGAGACAGAGACAGAGACAGAGACAGAGACAGAGACAGAGACAGAGACAGAGATAGAGAAGGAAACAAAGACCGAGACAGAGACAGAGACGGAGACAGAGACAGAGACAGAGACAGAGACTGAGACAGAGACAGAACCAGCGGCAGAGACAGAGACGGAGACAGAGACAGAGACACAGACAGAGACAGAGACAGAGACAGAGACGGAGATAGAGACAGAGACAGAGACACAGGCAGAGACAGAGACAGAGACGGAGACAGAGACAGAGACAGAGACAGAGACAGAGACAGAGACAGAGACAGAGACAGAGACGGAAACAAAGACCGAGACAGAGACAGAGACGGAGACAGAGGCAGAGACAGAGCCAGGGACAGAGACGAAGACAGGGACAGAGGGAGAGACAGCGACAGAGACAGAGACAGAGACAGAGACAGAGACAGAGGCAGAGGCAGAGACAGAGACAGAGACAGAGACAGAGACAGAGACAGAGACAGAGACAGAGACAGAGACAGAGACAGAGACAGAGACAGAGACAGAGACAGAGACAGAGACAGAGGCAGAGACAGAGAAAGAGACAGAGACAGAGGCAGAGACAGAGACAGAGACAGAGACGGAGACAGAGACAGAGACAGAGACTGAGACAGAGACAGAAACAGCGGCAGAGACAGAGACGGAGACAGAGACAGAGACAGAGACAGAGACAGAGACAGAGACAGAGACAGAGACAGAGACAGAGACAGAGACACAGACAGAGACAGAGACAGAGACGGAGACAGAAACAGAGACAGAGACAGAGACAGAGACGGAGACAAAGACCGAGACAGAGACAGAGACGGAGACAGAGGCAGAGACAGAGCCAGGGACAGAGACGAAGACAGGGACAGAGGGAGAGATAGCGACAGAGACAGAGACAGAGACAGAGACAGAGACAGAGACAGAGACAGAGACAGAGACAGAGACAGAGACAGAGACAGAGACAGAGACAGAGACTGAGACAGAGACAGAAACAGCGGCAGAGACAGAGACGGAGACAGAGACAGAGACACAGACAGAGAAAGAGACAGAGACAGAGACGGAGATATAGACAGAGACAGAGAACAGGCAGAGACAGAGACAGAGACGGAGACAGAGACAGAGACACAGACAGAGACAGAGACAGAGACAGAGACGGAAACAAAGACCGAGGCAGAGACAGAGACGGAGACAGAAACAGAGACAGAGACAGAGACAGAGACAGAGACAGAGACAGAGACAGAGACAGAGACAGAGACAGAGACAGAGACAGAGACAGAGACGGAGACAAAGACCGAGACAGAGACAGAGACGGAGACAGAGGCAGAGACAGAGCCAGGGACAGAGACGAAGACAGGGACAGAGGGAGAGACAGAGACAGAGACAGAGACAGAGACAGAGACAGAGACAGAGACAGAGGCAGAGGCAGAGACAGAGACAGAGACAGAGACAGAGACAGAGACAGAGACAGAGACAGAGACAGAGACAGAGACAGAGACAGAGACAGAGACAGAGACAGAGACAGAGGCAGAGACACAGACAGAGACAGAGACGGAGACAGAGACAGAAACAGAGACAGAGACAGAGACAGAGACAGAGACAGAGACAGAGGCAGAGACAGAGACAGAGACAGAGACAGAGACAGAGACAGAGACATAGACAGAGACAGAGACAGAGACAGAGACACAGACAGAGACAGAGACAGAGACGGAGACAGAAACAGAGACAGAGACAGAGACAGAGACAGAGACAGAGACAGAGACAGAGACAGAGACAGAGACAGAGACGGAGACAAAGACCGAGACAGAGACAGAGACGGAGATAGAGGCAGAGACAGAGCCAGGGACAGAGACGAAGGCGGGGACAGAGGGAGAGACAGCGACAGAGACAGAGACAGAGACAGAGACAGAGACAGAGACAGAGACAGAGGCAGAGGCAGAGACAGAGACAGAGACAGAGACAGAGACAGAGACAGAGACAGAGACAGTGACAGAGACGGAGACAAAGACCGAGACAGAGACAGAGACGGAGACAGATGCAGAGACAGAGCCAGGGACAGAGACGGAGACAGAGACAGAGACTGGGACAGAGACGGAGACAGAGACAGGGACGCAGACGGAGACAGAGACAGAGACATAGACAGGGACAGCGACAGAGTCAGAGGCAGAGATAGACATAGAGACAGAGACAGAGACAGAGACAGAGACAGAGACAGAGACAGAGACAGAGACAGAGACAGAGACAGAGACAGAGACAGAGACAGAGACAGAGACGGAAACAAAGACCGAGACAGAGACAGAGACGGAGACAGAGACAGAAACAGAGACAGAGACAGAGACAGAGACAGAGACAGAGACAGAGGCAGAGACAGAGGCAGAGACAGAGACAGAGACAGAGACAGAGACAGAGACAGAGACAGAGACAGAGACAGAGACAGAGACAGAGACACAGACAGAGACAGAGACAGAGACGGAGACAGAGACGGAGACAGAAACAGAGACAGAGACAGAGACAGAGACAGAGACAGAGACAGAGACGGAGACAAAGACCGAGACAGAGACAGAGACGGAGACAGAGGCAGAGACAGAGCCAGGGACAGAGACGAAGGCAGGGACAGAGGGAGAGACAGCGACAGAGACAGAGACAGAGACAGAGACAGAGACAGAGGCAGAGGCAGAGACAGAGACAGAGACAGAGACAGAGACAGAGACAGAGACAGAGACAGAGACAGAGACAGAGACAGAGACAGAGACAGAGACAGAGACAGAAACAGAGACAGAGACAGAGACAGAGACAGAGACAGAGACACAGACAGAGACAGAGACAGAGACAGAGACGGAGACAGAGACAGAGACACAGACAGAGACAGAGACAGAGACAGAGACAGAGACAGAGACAGAGACAGAGACACAGACAGAGACAGAGACAGAGACGGAGACAGAAACAGAGACAGAGACAGAGACAGAGACCGAGACAGAGACAGAGACAGAGACGGAGGCAAAGACCGAGACAAAGACAGAGACGGAGACAGAGGCAGAGACAGAGCCAGGGACAGAGACGAAGACAGGGACAGAGGGAGAGACAGCGACAGAGACAGAGACAGTGACAGAGAGAGAGACAGAGGCAGAGGCAGAGACAGAGACAGGGACAGAGACAGAGACAGAGACAGAGACAGAGACAGAGACAGAGACAGAGACAGAGACAGAGACAGAGACAGAGACAGAGACAGAGACAGAGACAGAGAAAGAGACAGAGACAGAGGCAGAGACAGCGACAGAGACAGAGACAGAGACAGAGACGGAGACAGAGACAGAGACAGAGACTGAGACAGAGACAGAAACAGCGGCAGAGACAGTGACAGAGACGGAGACAAAGACCGAGACAGAGACAGAGACGGAGACAGATGCAGAGACAGAGCCAGGGACAGAGACGGAGACAGAGACAGAGACTGGGACAGAGACGGAGACAGAGACGGGGACGCAGACGGAGACAGAGACAGAGACATAGACAGGGACAGCGACAGAGTCAGAGGCAGAGATAGACATAGAGACAGAGACAGAGACAGAGACAGAGACAGAGACAGAGACAGAGACAGAGACAGAGATAGAGAAGGAAACAAAGACCGAGACAGAGACAGAGACGGAGACAGAGACAGAGACAGAGACAGAGACTGAGACAGAGACAGAACCAGCGGCAGAGACAGAGACGGAGACAGAGACAGAGACACAGACAGAGACAGAGACAGAGACAGAGACGGAGATAGAGACAGAGACAGAGACACAGGCAGAGACAGAGACAGAGACGGAGACAGAGACAGAGACAGAGACAGAGACAGAGACAGAGACAGAGACAGAGACGGAAACAAAGACCGAGACAGAGACAGAGACGGAGACAGAGGCAGAGACAGAGCCAGGGACAGAGACGAAGACAGGGACAGAGGGAGAGACAGCGACAGAGACAGAGACAGAGACAGAGACAGAGACAGAGGCAGAGGCAGAGACAGAGACAGAGACAGAGACAGAGACAGAGACAGAGACAGAGACAGAGACAGAGACAGAGACAGAGACAGAGACAGAGACAGAGACAGAGACAGAGACAGAGGCAGAGACAGAGAAAGAGACAGAGACAGAGGCAGAGACAGAGACAGAGACAGAGACGGAGACAGAGACAGAGACAGAGACTGAGACAGAGACAGAAACAGCGGCAGAGACAGAGACGGAGACAGAGACAGAGACAGAGACAGAGACAGAGACAGAGACAGAGACAGAGAGAGAGACAGAGACAGAGACAGAGGCAGAGTCTCAGACAGAGACAGAGACGGAGACAGAGACAGAGACAAAGACCGAGGCAGAGACGGAGACAGAGACAGAGACAGTGACAGAGACGGATACAAAGACCGAGACAGAGACAGAGACGGAGACAGAGACAGAGGCAGAGTCTCAGACAGAGACAGAGACAAAGACCGAGACAGAGACGGAGACAGAGACAGAGACAGAGACAGAGACAGAGACAGAGGCAGAGACAGAGACAGAGACAGAGACAGGGACAGAGACAGAGACAGAGACAGAGACAGAGACAGAGACAGAGACAGAGACAGAGACAGAGACAGAGACAGAGACAGAGACAGAGACAGAGACAGAGACAGAGACAGAGACAGAGACAGAGACAGAGACAGAGACAGAGACTGAGACAGAGACAGAAACAGCGGCAGATACGAAGACAGGGACAGAGGGAGAGACAGCGACAGAGACAGAGACAGAGACAGAGACAGAGACAGGGACAGCGACAGAGTCAGAGGCAGAGATAGACATAGAGACAGAGACAGAGACAGAGACAGAGACAGAGACAGAGACAGAGACAGAGATAGAGAAGGAAACAAAGACCGAGACAGAGACAGAGACGGAGACAGAGACAGAGACAGAGACAGAGACTGAGACAGAGACAGAACCAGCGGCAGAGACAGAGACGGAGACAGAGACAGAGACACAGACAGAGACAGAGACAGAGACAGAGACGGAGATAGAGACAGAGACAGAGACACAGGCAGAGACAGAGACAGAGACGGAGACAGAGACAGAGACAGAGACAGAGACAGAGACAGAGACAGAGACGGAAACAAAGACCGAGACAGAGACAGAGACGGAGACAGAGGCAGAGACAGAGCCAGGGACAGAGACGAAGACAGGGACAGAGGGAGAGACAGCGACAGAGACAGAGACAGAGACAGAGACAGAGACAGAGGCAGAGGCAGAGACAGAGACAGAGACAGAGACAGAGACAGAGACAGAGACAGAGACAGAGACAGAGACAGAGACAGAGACAGAGACAGAGAAAGAGGCAGAGACAGAGAAAGAGACAGAGACAGAGGCAGAGACAGAGACAGAGACAGAGACGGAGACAGAGACAGAGACAGAGACTGAGACAGAGACAGAAACAGCGGCAGAGACAGAGACGGAGACAGAGACAGAGACACAGACAGAGACAGAGACAGAGTCTCAGACAGAGACAGAGACGGAGACAGAGACAGAGACAGAGACAGAGACAGAGGCAGAGACAGAGACAGAGACAGAGACAGGGACAGAGACAGAGACAGAGACAGAGACAGAGACAGAGACAGAGACAGAGACAGAGGCAGAGGCAGAGACAGAGACATGGACAGGGACAGAGACAGAGACAGAGACAGATACAGAGACAGAGACAGAGACGGAGACAAAGACCGAGACAGAGGCAGAGACACAGACAGAGACAGAGACGGAGACAGAGACAGAAACAGAGACAGAGACAGAGACAGAGACAGAGGCAGAGACAGAGACAGAGACAGAGACAGAGACAGAGACAGAGACAGAGACAGAGACAGAGACAGAGACAGAGACAGAGACAGAGACAGAGACAGAGACAGAGACAGAGACAGAGGCAGAGACAGAGAAAGAGACAGAGACAGAGGCAGAGACAGAGACAGAGACAGAGACGGAGACAGAGACAGAGACAGAGACTGAGACAGAGACAGAAACAGCGGCAGAGACAGAGACGGAGACAGAGACAGAGACACAGACAGAGACAGAGACAGAGTCTCAGACAGAGACAGAGACGGAGACAGAGACAGAGACAGAGACAGAGACAGAGGCAGAGACAGAGACAGAGACAGAGACAGGGACAGAGACAGAGACAGAGACAGAGACAGAGACAGAGACAGAGACAGAGACAGAGGCAGAGGCAGAGACAGAGACATGGACAGAGACAGAGACAGAGACAGAGACAGAGACAGAGACAGAGACAGAGACAGAGACAGAGACAGAGACAGAGACAGAGACAGATACAGAGACAGAGACAGAGACAGAGACAGAGACTGAGACAGAGACAGAAACAGCGGCAGAGACAGAGACGGAGACAGAGACAGAGACACAGACCGAGAAAGAGACAGAGACAGAGACGGAGATAGAGACAGAGACAGAGAACAGGCAGAGACAGAGACAGAGACGGAGACAGAGACAGAGACAGAGACAGAGACAGAGACAGAAACAGAGACAGAGACAGAGACAGAGACAGAGACAGAGACAGAGACACAGACAGAGACAGAGACAGAGACGGAGACAGAGACAGAGACAGTGACAGAGACGGAGACAAAGACAGGGACAGAGACAGAGACAGAGACAGATACAGAGACAGAGACAGAGACGGAGACAAAGACCGAGACAGAGGCAGAGACACAGACAGAGACAGAGACAGAGACGGAGACAGAAACAGAGACAGAGACAGAGACAGAGACGGAGACAAAGACCGAGACAGAGACAGAGACGGAGACAGAGGCAGAGACAGAGCCAGGGACAGAGACGAAGACAGGGACAGAGGGAGAGACAGCGACAGAGACAGAGACAGAGACAGAGACAGAGACAGAGGCAGAGGCAGAGACAGAGACAGGGACAGAGACAGAGACAGAGACAGAGACAGAGACAGAGACAGAGACAGAGACAGAGACAGAGACAGAGACAGAGACAGAGACTGAGACAGAGACAGAAACAGCGGCAGAGACAGAGACGGAGACAGAGACAGAGACACAGACAGAGAAAGAGACAGAGACAGAGACGGAGATAGAGACAGAGACAGAGAACAGGCAGAGACAGAGACAGAGACGGAGACAGAGACAGAGACAGAGACAGAGACAGAGACAGAGGGAGAGACAGCGACAGAGACAGAGACAGAGACAGAGACAGAGACAGAGGCAGAGGCAGAGACAGAGACAGGGACAGAGACAGAGACAGAGACAGAGACAGAGACAGAGACGGAAACAAAGACCGAGGCAGAGACAGAGACGGAGACAGAAACAGAGACAGAGATAGAGACAGAGACAGAGACAGAGACAGAGACAGAGACAGAGACAGAGACAGAGACGAAGGCAGGGACAGAGGGAGAGACAGCGACAGAGACAGAGACAGAGACAGAGACAGAGACAGAGGCAGAGGCAGAGACAGAGACAGGGACAGAGACAGAGACAGAGACTGAGACAGAGACAGAAACAGCGGCAGAGACAGAGGCAGAGGCAGAGACAGAGACAGAGGCAGAGACAGAGAAAGAGACAGAGACAGAGGCAGAGACAGAGACAGAGACAGAGACGGAGACAGAGACAGAGACAGAGACTGAGACAGAGACAGAAACAGCGGCAGAGACAGAGACGGAGACAGAGACAGAGACACAGACAGAGACAGAGACAGAGTCTCAGACAGAGACAGAGACGGAGACAGAGACAGAGACAGAGACAGAGACAGAGGCAGAGACAGAGACAGAGACAGAGACAGGGACAGAGACAGAGACAGAGACAGAGACAGAGACAGAGACAGAGACAGAGACAGAGGCAGAGGCAGAGACAGAGACATGGACAGGGACAGAGACAGAGACAGAGACAGATACAGAGACAGAGACAGAGACGGAGACAAAGACCGAGACAGAGGCAGAGACACAGACAGAGACAGAGACGGAGACAGAGACAGAAACAGAGACAGAGACAGAGACAGAGACAGAGGCAGAGACAGAGACAGAGACAGAGACAGAGACAGAGACAGAGACAGAGACAGAGACAGAGACAGAGACAGAGACAGAGACAGAGACAGAGACAGAGACAGAGGCAGAGACAGAGAAAGAGACAGAGACAGAGGCAGAGACAGAGACAGAGACAGAGACGGAGACAGAGACAGAGACAGAGACTGAGACAGAGACAGAAACAGCGGCAGAGACAGAGACGGAGACAGAGACAGAGACACAGACAGAGACAGAGACAGAGTCTCAGACAGAGACAGAGACGGAGACAGAGACAGAGACAGAGACAGAGACAGAGGCAGAGACAGAGACAGAGACAGAGACAGGGACAGAGACAGAGACAGAGACAGAGACAGAGACAGAGACAGAGACAGAGACAGAGGCAGAGGCAGAGACAGAGACATGGACAGAGACAGAGACAGAGACAGAGACAGAGACAGAGACAGAGACAGAGACAGAGACAGAGACAGAGACAGAGACAGATACAGAGACAGAGACAGAGACAGAGACAGAGACTGAGACAGAGACAGAAACAGCGGCAGAGACAGAGACGGAGACAGAGACAGAGACACAGACCGAGAAAGAGACAGAGACAGAGACGGAGATAGAGACAGAGACAGAGAACAGGCAGAGACAGAGACAGAGACGGAGACAGAGACAGAGACAGAGACAGAGACAGAGACAGAGACAGAAACAGAGACAGAGACAGAGACAGAGACAGAGACAGAGACAGAGACAGAGACACAGACAGAGACAGAGACAGAGACGGAGACAGAGACAGAGACAGTGACAGAGACGGAGACAAAGACAGGGACAGAGACAGAGACAGAGACAGATACAGAGACAGAGACAGAGACGGAGACAAAGACCGAGACAGAGGCAGAGACACAGACAGAGACAGAGACAGAGACGGAGACAGAAACAGAGACAGAGACAGAGACAGAGACGGAGACAAAGACCGAGACAGAGACAGAGACGGAGACAGAGGCAGAGACAGAGCCAGGGACAGAGACGAAGACAGGGACAGAGGGAGAGACAGCGACAGAGACAGAGACAGAGACAGAGACAGAGACAGAGGCAGAGGCAGAGACAGAGACAGGGACAGAGACAGAGACAGAGACAGAGACAGAGACAGAGACAGAGACAGAGACAGAGACAGAGACAGAGACAGAGACAGAGACAGAGACAGAGACTGAGACAGAGACAGAAACAGCGGCAGAGACAGAGACGGAGACAGAGACAGAGACACAGACAGAGAAAGAGACAGAGACAGAGACGGAGATAGAGACAGAGACAGAGAACAGGCAGAGACAGAGACAGAGACGGAGACAGAGACAGAGACAGAGACAGAGACAGAGACAGAGGGAGAGACAGCGACAGAGACAGAGACAGAGACAGAGACAGAGACAGAGGCAGAGGCAGAGACAGAGACAGAGACAGAGACAGAGACAGAGACAGAGACAGAGACAGAGACAGAGACAGAGACAGAGACAGAGACAGAGGCAGAGTCTCAGACAGAGACAGAGACGGAGACAGAGACAGAGACAACGACCGAGACAGAGACGGAGACAGAGACAGAGACAGTGACAGAGACGGAGACAAAGACCGAGACAGAGACAGAGACGGAGACAGAGACAGAGGCAGAGTCTCAGACAGAGACAGAGACAAAGACCGAGACAGAGACGGAGACAGAGACAGAGACAGTGACAGAGACGGAGACAAAGACAGGGACAGAGACAGAGACAGAGACAGATACAGAGACAGAGACAGAGACGGAGACAAAGACCGAGACAGAGGCAGAGACACAGACAGAGACAGAGACGGAGACAGAGACAGAAACAGAGACAGAGACAGAGACAGAGACAGAGGCAGAGACAGAGACAGAGACAGAGACAGAGACAGAGACAGAGACAGAGACAGAGACAGAGACAGAGACAGAGACAGAGACAGAGACACAGACAGAGACAGAGACAGAGACGGAGACAGAAACAGAGACAGAGACAGAGACAGAGACGGAGACAAAGACCGAGACAGAGACAGAGACGGAGACAGAGGCAGAGACAGAGCCAGGGACAGAGACGAAGACAGGGACAGAGGGAGAGATAGCGACAGAGACAGAGACAGAGACAGAGACAGAGACAGAGGCAGAGGCAGAGACAGAGACAGGGACAGAGAC
>CAMAOD020000128.1:495000-557500 GCA_945859595.2 Megachile willughbiella
CAGCGGCAGAGACAGTGACAGAGACGGAGACAAAGACCGAGACAGAGACAGAGACGGAGACAGATGCAGAGACAGAGCCAGGGACAGAGACGGAGACAGAGACAGAGACTGGGACAGAGACGGAGACAGAGACGGGGACGCAGACGGAGACAGAGACAGAGACATAGACAGGGACAGCGACAGAGTCAGAGGCAGAGATAGACATAGAGACAGAGACAGAGACAGAGACAGAGACAGAGACAGAGACAGAGACAGAGATAGAGAAGGAAACAAAGACCGAGACAGAGACAGAGACGGAGACAGAGACAGAGACAGAGACAGAGACTGAGACAGAGACAGAACCAGCGGCAGAGACAGAGACGGAGACAGAGACAGAGACACAGACAGAGACAGAGACAGAGACAGAGACGGAGATAGAGACAGAGACAGAGACACAGGCAGAGACAGAGACAGAGACGGAGACAGAGACAGAGACAGAGACAGAGACAGAGACAGAGACAGAGACGGAAACAAAGACCGAGACAGAGACAGAGACGGAGACAGAGGCAGAGACAGAGCCATGGACAGAGACGAAGACAGGGACAGAGGGAGAGACAGCGACAGAGACAGAGACAGAGACAGAGACAGAGACAGAGGCAGAGGCAGAGACAGAGACAGAGACAGAGACAGAGACAGAGACAGAGACAGAGACAGAGACAGAGACAGAGACAGAGACAGAGACAGAGACAGAGACAGAGACAGAGACAGAGACAGAGACAGAGACAGAGGCAGAGACAGAGAAAGAGACAGAGACAGAGGCAGAGACAGAGACAGAGACAGAGACGGAGACAGAGACAGAGACAGAGACTGAGACAGAGACAGAAACAGCGGCAGAGACAGAGACGGAGACAGAGACAGAGACAGAGACAGAGACAGAGACAGAGACAGAGACAGAGAGAGAGACAGAGACAGAGACAGAGGCAGAGTCTCAGACAGAGACAGAGACGGAGACAGAGACAGAGACAAAGACCGAGGCAGAGACGGAGACAGAGACAGAGACAGTGACAGAGACGGATACAAAGACCGAGACAGAGACAGAGACGGAGACAGAGACAGAGGCAGAGTCTCAGACAGAGACAGAGACAAAGACCGAGACAGAGACGGAGACAGAGACAGAGACAGAGACAGAGACAGAGACAGAGGCAGAGACAGAGACAGAGACAGAGACAGGGACAGAGACAGAGACAGAGACAGAGACAGAGACAGAGACAGAGACAGAGACAGAGACAGAGACAGAGACAGAGACACAGACAGAGACAGAGACAGAGACAGAGACAGAGACAGAGACAGAGACAGAGACAGAGACAGAGACAGAGACAGAGACTGAGACAGAGACAGAAACAGCGGCAGATACGAAGACAGGGACAGAGGGAGAGACAGCGACAGAGACAGAGACAGAGACAGAGACAGAGACAGGGACAGCGACAGAGTCAGAGGCAGAGATAGACATAGAGACAGAGACAGAGACAGAGACAGAGACAGAGACAGAGACAGAGACAGAGACAGAGATAGAGAAGGAAACAAAGACCGAGACAGAGACAGAGACGGAGACAGAGACAGAGACAGAGACAGAGACTGAGACAGAGACAGAACCAGCGGCAGAGACAGAGACGGAGACAGAGACAGAGACACAGACAGAGACAGAGACAGAGACAGAGACGGAGATAGAGACAGAGACAGAGACACAGGCAGAGACAGAGACAGAGACGGAGACAGAGACAGAGACAGAGACAGAGACAGAGACAGAGACAGAGACGGAAACAAAGACCGAGACAGAGACAGAGACGGAGACAGAGGCAGAGACAGAGCCAGGGACAGAGACGAAGACAGGGACAGAGGGAGAGACAGCGACAGAGACAGAGACAGAGACAGAGACAGAGACAGAGGCAGAGGCAGAGACAGAGACAGAGACAGAGACAGAGACAGAGACAGAGACAGAGACAGAGACAGAGACAGAGACAGAGACAGAGACAGAGACAGAGACAGAGGCAGAGACAGAGAAAGAGACAGAGACAGAGGCCGAGACAGAGACAGAGACAGAGACGGAGACAGAGACAGAGACAGAGACTGAGACAGAGACAGAAACAGCGGCAGAGACAGAGACGGAGACAGAGACAGAGACACAGACAGAGACAGAGACAGAGTCTCAGACAGAGACAGAGACGGAGACAGAGACAGAGACAGAGACAGAGACAGAGGCAGAGACAGAGACAGAGACAGAGACAGGGACAGAGACAGAGACAGAGACAGAGACAGAGACAGAGACAGAGACAGAGACAGAGGCAGAGGCAGAGACAGAGACATGGACAGGGACAGAGACAGAGACAGAGACAGATACAGAGACAGAGACAGAGACGGAGACAAAGACCGAGACAGAGGCAGAGACACAGACAGAGACAGAGACGGAGACAGAGACAGAAACAGAGACAGAGACAGAGACAGAGACAGAGGCAGAGACAGAGACAGAGACAGAGACAGAGACAGAGACAGAGACAGAGACAGAGACAGAGACAGAGACAGAGACAGAGACAGAGACAGAGACAGAGACAGAGACAGAGGCAGAGACAGAGAAAGAGACAGAGACAGAGGCAGAGACAGAGACAGAGACAGAGACGGAGACAGAGACAGAGACAGAGACTGAGACAGAGACAGAAACAGCGGCAGAGACAGAGACGGAGACAGAGACAGAGACACAGACAGAGACAGACACAGAGTCTCAGACAGAGACAGAGACGGAGACAGAGACAGAGACAGAGACAGAGACAGAGGCAGAGACAGAGACAGAGACAGAGACAGGGACAGAGACAGAGACAGAGACAGAGACAGAGACAGAGACAGAGACAGAGACAGAGGCAGAGGCAGAGACAGAGACATGGACAGAGACAGAGACAGAGACAGAGACAGAGACAGAGACAGAGACAGAGACAGAGACAGAGACAGAGACAGAGACAGATACAGAGACAGAGACAGAGACAGAGACAGAGACTGAGACAGAGACAGAAACAGCGGCAGAGACAGAGACGGAGACAGAGACAGAGACACAGACCGAGAAAGAGACAGAGACAGAGACGGAGATAGAGACAGAGACAGAGAACAGGCAGAGACAGAGACAGAGACGGAGACAGAGACAGAGACAGAGACAGAGACAGAGACAGAAACAGAGACAGAGACAGAGACAGAGACAGAGACAGAGACAGAGACACAGACAGAGACAGAGACAGAGACGGAGACAGAGACAGAGACAGTGACAGAGACGGAGACAAAGACAGGGACAGAGACAGAGACAGAGACAGATACAGAGACAGAGACAGAGACGGAGACAAAGACCGAGACAGAGGCAGAGACACAGACAGAGACAGAGACAGAGACGGAGACAGAAACAGAGACAGAGACAGAGACAGAGACGGAGACAAAGACCGAGACAGAGACAGAGACGGAGACAGAGGCAGAGACAGAGCCAGGGACAGAGACGAAGACAGGGACAGAGGGAGAGACAGCGACAGAGACAGAGACAGAGACAGAGACAGAGACAGAGGCAGAGGCAGAGACAGAGACAGGGACAGAGACAGAGACAGAGACAGAGACAGAGACAGAGACAGAGACAGAGACAGAGACAGAGACAGAGACAGAGACAGAGACAGAGACTGAGACAGAGACAGAAACAGCGGCAGAGACAGAGACGGAGACAGAGACAGAGACACAGACAGAGAAAGAGACAGAGACAGAGACGGAGATAGAGACAGAGACAGAGAACAGGCAGAGACAGAGACAGAGACGGAGACAGAGACAGAGACAGAGACAGAGACAGAGACAGAGGGAGAGACAGCGACAGAGACAGAGACAGAGACAGAGACAGAGACAGAGGCAGAGGCAGAGACAGAGACAGGGACAGAGACAGAGACAGAGACAGAGACAGAGACAGAGACAGAGACAGAGACACAGACAGAGACAGAGACAGAGACGGAGACAGAGACAGAGACAGTGACAGAGACG
Source organism: Megachile willughbiella (assembly GCA_945859595.2). Taxonomy (NCBI): domain Eukaryota; kingdom Metazoa; phylum Arthropoda; class Insecta; order Hymenoptera; family Megachilidae; genus Megachile; species Megachile willughbiella. The sequence continues at coordinate 499,033 of CAMAOD020000128.1, forward strand.
GAGACAAAGACAGGGACAGAGACAGAGACAGAGACAGATACAGAGACAGAGACAGAGACGGAGACAAAGACCGAGACAGAGGCAGAGACACAGACAGAGACAGAGACGGAGACAGAGACAGAAACAGAGACAGAGACAGAGACAGAGACAGAGGCAGAGACAGAGACAGAGACAGAGACAGAGACAGAGGCAGAGACAGAGACAGAGACAGAGACAGAGACAGAGACAGAGACAGAGACAGACGACACAGACAGAGACAGAGACAGAGACGGAGACAGAGACAGAGACAGTGACAGAGACGGAGACAAAGACAGGGACAGAGACAGAGACAGAGACAGATACAGAGACAGAGACAGAGACGGAGACAAAGACCGAGACAGAGGCAGAGACACAGACAGAGACAGAGACGGAGACAGAGACAGAAACAGAGACAGAGACAGAGACAGAGACAGAGGCAGAGACAGAGACAGAGACAGAGACAGAGACAGAGACAGAGACAGAGACAGAGACAGAGACAGAGACAGAGACAGAGACAGAGACAGAGACACAGACAGAGACAGAGACAGAGACGGAGACAGAAACAGAGACAGAGACAGAGACAGAGACGGAGACAAAGACCGAGACAGAGACAGGGACGGAGACAGAGGCAGAGACAGAGCCAGGGACAGAGACGAAGACAGGGACAGAGGGAGAGACAGCGACAGAGACAGAGACAGAGACAGAGACAGAGACAGAGACAGAGACAGAGACAGAGGCAGAGGCAGAGACAGAGACAGGGACAGAGACAGAGACAGAGACAGAGACAGAGACAGAGACAGAGACAGAGACAGAGACAGAGACAGAGACAGAGACAGAGACAGAGACAGAGACAGAGACTGAGACAGAGACAGAAACAGCGGCAGAGACAGAGACGGAGACAGAGACAGAGACACAGACAGAGAAAGAGACAGAGACAGAGACGAAGACAGGGACAGAGGGAGAGACAGCGACAGAGACAGAGACAGAGACAGAGACAGAGACAGAGACAGAGACAGAGACAGAGGCAGAGGCAGAGACAGAGACAGGGACAGAGACAGAGACAGAGACAGAGACAGAGACAGAGACAGAGACAGAGACAGAGACAGAGACAGAGACAGAGACAGAGACAGAGACTGAGACAGAGACAGAAACAGCGCTAGAGACAGAGACGGAGACAGAGACAGAGACACAGACAGAGAAAGAGACAGAGACAGAGACGGAGATAGAGACAGAGACAGAGAACAGGCAGAGACAGAGACAGAGACGGAGACAGAGACAGAGACAGAGACAGAGACAGAGACAGAGACAGAGACGGAAACAAAGACCGAGGCAGAGACAGAGACGGAGACAGAAACAGAGACAGAGACAGAGACAGAGACAGAGACAGAGACAGAGACAGAGACAGAGACAGAGACAGAGAAAGAGACAGAGACAGAGGCAGAGACATAGACAGGGACAGAGACAGAGACGGAGACAGAGACACAGACAGAGACTGAGACAGAGACAGAAACAGCGGCAGAGACAGAGACGGAGACAGAGACAGAGACACAGACAGAGACAGAGACAGAGACAGAGACAGAGACAGAGACAGAGACAGAGACAGAGACAGAGACAGAGACACAGACAGAGACAGAGACAGAGACGGAGACAGAAACAGAGACAGAGACAGAGACAGAGACAGAGACAGAGGCAGAGACAGAGACAGAGACGGAGGCAAAGACCGAGACAGAGACAGAGACGGAGACAGAGGCAGAGACAGAGCCAGGGACAGAGACGAAGACAGGGACAGAGGGAGAGACAGCGGCAGAGACAGAGACAGTGACAGGGAGAGAGACAGAGGCAGAGACAGAGACAGGGACAGAGACAGAGACAGAGACAGAGACAGAGACAGAGACAGAGACAGAGAAAGAGACAGAGACAGAGGCAGAGACAGAGACAGGGACAGAGACAGAGACGGAGACAGAGACAGAGACAGAGACTGAGACAGAGACAGAAACAGCGGCAGAGACAGAGACGGAGACAGAGACAGAGACACAGACAGCGACAGAGACAGAGACAGAGACAGAGACAGAGACAGACACAGAGACAGAGACAGAGACAGAGACAGAGACAGAGAGAGAGACAGAGACAGAGGCAGAGTCTCAGACAGAGACAGAGACGGAGACAGAGACAGAGACAAAGACCGAGACAGAGACGGAGACAGAGACAGAGACAGTGACAGAGACGGAGACAAAGACCGAGACAGAGACAGAGACGGAGACAGAGACAGAGGCAGAGTCTCAGACAGAGACAGAGACAAAGACCGAGACAGAGACGGAGACAGAGACAGAGACAGTGACAGAGACGGAGACAAAGACAGGGACAGAGACAGAGACAGAGACAGATACAGAGACAGAGACAGAGACGGAGACAAAGACCGAGACAGAGGCAGAGACACAGACAGAGACAGAGACGGAGACAGAGACAGAAACAGAGACAGAGACAGAGACAGAGACAGAGACAGAGGCAGAGACAGAGACAGAGACAGAGACAGAGACAGAGACAGAGACAGAGACAGAGACAGAGACAGAGACAGAGACAGAGACAGAGACAGAGACAGAGACACAGACAGAGACAGAGACAGAGACGGAGACAGAAACAGAGACAGAGACAGAGACAGAGACGGAGACAAAGACCGAGACAGAGACAGAGACGGAGACAGAGGCAGAGACAGAGCCAGGGACAGAGACGAAGACAGGGACAGAGGGAGAGATAGCGACAGAGACAGAGACAGAGACAGAGACAGAGACAGAGACAGAGGCAGAGGCAGAGACAGAGACAGGGACAGAGACAGAGACAGAGACAGAGACAGAGACAGAGACAGAGACAGAGACAGAGACAGAGACAGAGACAGAGACAGAGACAGAGACAGAGACTGAGACAGAGACAGAAACAGCGGCAGAGACAGAGACGGAGACAGAGACAGAGACACAGACAGAGAAAGAGACAGAGACAGAGACAGAGACAGAGGCAGAGACAGAGAAAGAGACAGAGACAGAGGCAGAGACAGAGACAGAGACAGAGACGGAGACAGAAACAGCGGCAGAGACAGAGACGGAGACAGAGACAGAGACACAGACAGAGACAGAGACAGAGACAGAGACAGAGACAGAGACAGAGACAGAGACAGAGACAGAGACAGAGACAGAGACAGAGACAGAGACAGAGGCAGAGTCTCAGACAGAGACAGAGACGGAGACAGAGACAGAGACAACGACCGAGACAGAGACGGAGACAGAGACAGAGACAGTGACAGAGACGGAGACAAAGACCGAGACAGAGACAGAGACGGAGACAGAGACAGAGGCAGAGTCTCAGACAGAGACAGAGACAAAGACCGAGACAGAGACGGAGACAGAGACAGAGACAGTGACAGAGACGGAGACAAAGACAGGGACAGAGACAGAGACAGAGACAGATACAGAGACAGAGACAGAGACGGAGACAAAGACCGAGACAGAGGCAGAGACACAGACAGAGACAGAGACGGAGACAGAGACAGAAACAGAGACAGAGACAGAGACAGAGACAGAGGCAGAGACAGAGACAGAGACAGAGACAGAGACAGAGACGGAGACAGAGACAGAGACAGAGACAGAGACAGAGACAGAGACAGAGACACAGACAGAGACAGAGACAGAGACGGAGACAGAAACAGAGACAGAGACAGAGACAGAGACGGAGACAAAGACCGAGACAGAGACAGAGACGGAGACAGAGGCAGAGACAGAGCCAGGGACAGAGACGAAGACAGGGACAGAGGGAGAGATAGCGACAGAGACAGAGACAGAGACAGAGACAGAGACAGAGACAGAGGCAGAGGCAGAGACAGAGACAGGGACAGAGACAGAGACAGAGACAGAGACAGAGACAGAGACAGAGACAGAGACAGAGACAGAGAGAGAGACAGAGACAGAGACAGAGACAGAGACAGAGACAGAGACAGAGACTGAGACAGAGACAGAAACAGCGGCAGAGACAGAGACGGAGACAGAGACAGAGACACAGACAGAGAAAGAGACAGAGACAGAGACGGAGATATAGACAGAGACAGAGAACAGGCAGAGACAGAGACAGAGACAGAGACAGAGACAGAGACACAGACAGAGACAGAGACAGAGACGGAGACAGAGACAGAGACAGTGACAGAGACGGAGACAAAGACAGGGACAGAGACAGAGACAGAGACAGATACAGAGACAGAGACAGAGACGGAGACAAAGACCGAGACAGAGGCAGAGACACAGACAGAGACAGAGACGGAGACAGAGACAGAAACAGAGACAGAGACAGAGACAGAGACAGAGGCAGAGACAGAGACAGAGACAGAGACAGAGACAGAGGCAGAGACAGAGACAGAGACAGAGACAGAGACAGAGACAGAGACAGACGACACAGACAGAGACAGAGACAGAGACGGAGACAGAGACAGAGACAGTGACAGAGACGGAGACAAAGACAGGGACAGAGACAGAGACAGAGACAGATACAGAGACAGAGACAGAGACGGAGACAAAGACCGAGACAGAGGCAGAGACACAGACAGAGACAGAGACGGAGACAGAGACAGAAACAGAGACAGAGACAGAGACAGAGACAGAGGCAGAGACAGAGACAGAGACAGAGACAGAGACAGAGACAGAGACAGAGACAGAGACAGAGACAGAGACAGAGACAGAGACAGAGACAGAGACACAGACAGAGACAGAGACAGAGACGGAGACAGAAACAGAGACAGAGACAGAGACAGAGACGGAGACAAAGACCGAGACAGAGACAGGGACGGAGACAGAGGCAGAGACAGAGCCAGGGACAGAGACGAAGACAGGGACAGAGGGAGAGACAGCGACAGAGACAGAGACAGAGACAGAGACAGAGACAGAGACAGAGACAGAGACAGAGGCAGAGGCAGAGACAGAGACAGGGACAGAGACAGAGACAGAGACAGAGACAGAGACAGAGACAGAGACAGAGACAGAGACAGAGACAGAGACAGAGACAGAGACAGAGACAGAGACAGAGACTGAGACAGAGACAGAAACAGCGGCAGAGACAGAGACGGAGACAGAGACAGAGACACAGACAGAGAAAGAGACAGAGACAGAGACGAAGACAGGGACAGAGGGAGAGACAGCGACAGAGACAGAGACAGAGACAGAGACAGAGACAGAGACAGAGACAGAGACAGAGGCAGAGGCAGAGACAGAGACAGGGACAGAGACAGAGACAGAGACAGAGACAGAGACAGAGACAGAGACAGAGACAGAGACAGAGACAGAGACAGAGACAGAGACAGAGACTGAGACAGAGACAGAAACAGCGCTAGAGACAGAGACGGAGACAGAGACAGAGACACAGACAGAGAAAGAGACAGAGACAGAGACGGAGATAGAGACAGAGACAGAGAACAGGCAGAGACAGAGACAGAGACGGAGACAGAGACAGAGACAGAGACAGAGACAGAGACAGAGACAGAGACAGAGACGGAAACAAAGACCGAGGCAGAGACAGAGACGGAGACAGAAACAGAGACAGAGACAGAGACAGAGACAGAGACAGAGACAGAGACAGAGACAGAGACAGAGACAGAGAAAGAGACAGAGACAGAGGCAGAGACAGAGACAGGGACAGAGACAGAGACGGAGACAGAGACACAGACAGAGACTGAGACAGAGACAGAAACAGCGGCAGAGACAGAGACGGAGACAGAGACAGAGACACAGACAGAGACAGAGACAGAGACAGAGACAGAGACAGAGACAGAGACAGAGACAGAGACAGAGACAGAGACAGAGACACAGACAGAGACAGAGACAGAGACGGAGACAGAAACAGAGACAGAGACAGAGACAGAGACAGAGACAGAGGCAGAGACAGAGACAGAGACGGAGGCAAAGACCGAGACAGAGACAGAGACGGAGACAGAGGCAGAGACAGAGCCAGGGACAGAGACGAAGACAGGGACAGAGGGAGAGACAGCGGCAGAGACAGAGACAGTGACAGGGAGAGAGACAGAGGCAGAGACAGAGACAGGGACAGAGACAGAGACAGAGACAGAGACAGAGACAGAGACAGAGACAGAGAAAGAGACAGAGACAGAGGCAGAGACAGAGACAGGGACAGAGACAGAGACGGAGACAGAGACAGAGACAGAGACTGAGACAGAGACAGAAACAGCGGCAGAGACAGAGACGGAGACAGAGACAGAGACACAGACAGCGACAGAGACAGAGACAGAGACAGAGACAGAGACAGACACAGAGACAGAGACAGAGACAGAGACAGAGACAGAGAGAGAGACAGAGACAGAGGCAGAGTCTCAGACAGAGACAGAGACGGAGACAGAGACAGAGACAAAGACCGAGACAGAGACGGAGACAGAGACAGAGACAGTGACAGAGACGGAGACAAAGACCGAGACAGAGACAGAGACGGAGACAGAGACAGAGGCAGAGTCTCAGACAGAGACAGAGACAAAGACCGAGACAGAGACGGAGACAGAGACAGAGACAGTGACAGAGACGGAGACAAAGACAGGGACAGAGACAGAGACAGAGACAGATACAGAGACAGAGACAGAGACGGAGACAAAGACCGAGACAGAGGCAGAGACACAGACAGAGACAGAGACGGAGACAGAGACAGAAACAGAGACAGAGACAGAGACAGAGACAGAGACAGAGGCAGAGACAGAGACAGAGACAGAGACAGAGACAGAGACAGAGACAGAGACAGAGACAGAGACAGAGACAGAGACAGAGACAGAGACAGAGACACAGACAGAGACAGAGACAGAGACGGAGACAGAAACAGAGACAGAGACAGAGACAGAGACGGAGACAAAGACCGAGACAGAGACAGAGACGGAGACAGAGGCAGAGACAGAGCCAGGGACAGAGACGAAGACAGGGACAGAGGGAGAGATAGCGACAGAGACAGAGACAGAGACAGAGACAGAGACAGAGACAGAGGCAGAGGCAGAGACAGAGACAGGGACAGAGACAGAGACAGAGACAGAGACAGAGACAGAGACAGAGACAGAGACAGAGACAGAGACAGAGACAGAGACAGAGACAGAGACAGAGACAGAGACAGAGACTGAGACAGAGACAGAAACAGCGGCAGAGACAGAGACGGAGACAGAGACAGAGACACAGACAGAGAAAGAGACAGAGACAGAGACAGAGACAGAGGCAGAGACAGAGAAAGAGACAGAGACAGAGGCAGAGACAGAGACAGAGACAGAGACGGAGACAGAGACAGAGACAGAGACTGAGACAGAGACAGAGACAGAAACAGCGGCAGAGACAGAGACGGAGACAGAGACAGAGACACAGACAGAGACAGAGACAGAGACAGAGACAGAGACAGAGACAGAGACAGAGACAGAGACAGAGACAGAGACAGAGACAGAGACAGAGGCAGAGTCTCAGACAGAGACAGAGACGGAGACAGAGACAGAGACAACGACCGAGACAGAGACGGAGACAGAGACAGAGACAGTGACAGAGACGGAGACAAAGACCGAGACAGAGACAGAGACGGAGACAGAGACAGAGGCAGAGTCTCAGACAGAGACAGAGACAAAGACCGAGACAGAGACGGAGACAGAGACAGAGACAGTGACAGAGACGGAGACAAAGACAGGGACAGAGACAGAGACAGAGACAGATACAGAGACAGAGACAGAGACGGAGACAAAGACCGAGACAGAGGCAGAGACACAGACAGAGACAGAGACGGAGACAGAGACAGAAACAGAGACAGAGACAGAGACAGAGACAGAGGCAGAGACAGAGACAGAGACAGAGACAGAGACAGAGACGGAGACAGAGACAGAGACAGAGACAGAGACAGAGACAGAGACAGAGACACAGACAGAGACAGAGACAGAGACGGAGACAGAAACAGAGACAGAGACAGAGACAGAGACGGAGACAAAGACCGAGACAGAGACAGAGACGGAGACAGAGGCAGAGACAGAGCCAGGGACAGAGACGAAGACAGGGACAGAGGGAGAGATAGCGACAGAGACAGAGACAGAGACAGAGACAGAGACAGAGACAGAGGCAGAGGCAGAGACAGAGACAGGGACAGAGACAGAGACAGAGACAGAGACAGAGACAGAGACAGAGACAGAGACAGAGACAGAGAGAGAGACAGAGACAGAGACAGAGACAGAGACAGAGACAGAGACAGAGACTGAGACAGAGACAGAAACAGCGGCAGAGACAGAGACGGAGACAGAGACAGAGACACAGACAGAGAAAGAGACAGAGACAGAGACGGAGATATAGACAGAGACAGAGAACAGGCAGAGACAGAGACAGAGACGGAGACAGAGACAGAGACACAGACAGAGACAGAGACAGAGACAGAGACGGAAACAAAGACCGAGGCAGAGACAGAGACGGAGACAGAAACAGAGACAGAGACAGAGACAGAGACAGAGACAGAGACAGAGACAGAGACAGAGACAGAGACAGAGACGGAGACAAAGACCGAGACAGAGACAGAGACGGAGACAGAGGCAGAGACAGAGCCAGGGACAGAGACGAAGACAGGGACAGAGGGAGAGACAGAGACAGAGACAGAGACAGAGACAGAGACAGAGACAGAGACAGAGGCAGAGGCAGAGACAGAGACAGAGACAGAGACAGAGACAGAGACAGAGACAGAGACAGAGACAGAGACAGAGACAGAGACAGAGACAGAGACAGAGACAGAGGCAGAGACACAGACAGAGACAGAGACGGAGACAGAGACAGAAACAGAGACAGAGACAGAGACAGAGACAGAGACAGAGACAGAGGCAGAGACAGAGACAGAGACAGAGACAGAGACAGAGACAGAGACATAGACAGAGACAGAGACAGAGACAGAGACACAGACAGAGACAGAGACAGAGACAGAGACGGAGACAGAAACAGAGACAGAGACAGAGACAGAGACAGAGACAGAGACAGAGACAGAGACAGAGACAGAGACAGAGACGGAGACAAAGACCGAGACAGAGACAGAGACGGAGATAGAGGCAGAGACAGAGCCAGGGACAGAGACGAAGGCGGGGACAGAGGGAGAGACAGCGACAGAGACAGAGACAGAGACAGAGACAGAGACAGAGACAGAGACAGAGACAGAGACAGAGACGGAGACAAAGACCGAGACAGAGACAGAGACGGAGACAGAGGCAGAGACAGAGCCAGGGACAGAGACGAAGGCAGGGACAGAGGGAGAGACAGCGACAGAGACAGAGACAGAGACAGAGACAGAGACAGAGGCAGAGGCAGAGACAGAGACAGAGACAGAGACAGAGACAGAGACAGAGACAGAGACAGAGACAGAGACAGAGACAGAGACAGAGACAGAAACAGAGACAGAGACAGAGACAGAGACAGAGACAGAGACACAGACAGAGACAGAGACAGAGACAGAGACCGAGACAGAGACAGAGACGGAGACAGAGGCAGAGACAGAGCCAGGGACAGAGACGAAGACAGGGACAGAGGGAGAGACAGCGACAGAGACAGAGACAGAGACAGAGACAGAGACAGAGACGGAGACAGAGACAGAGACACAGACAGAGACAGAGACAGAGACAGAGACAGAGACAGAGACAGAGACAGAGACACAGACAGAGACAGAGACAGAGACGGAGACAGAAACAGAGACAGAGACAGAGACCGAGACAGAGACAGAGACAGAGACGGAGGCAAAGACCGAGACAAAGACAGAGACGGAGACAGAGGCAGAGACAGAGCCAGGGACAGAGACGAAGACAGGGACAGAGGGAGAGACAGCGACAGAGACAGAGACAGTGACAGAGAGAGAGACAGAGGCAGAGGCAGAGACAGAGACAGGGACAGAGACAGAGACAGAGACAGAGACAGAGACAGAGACAGAGACAGAGACAGAGACAGAGACAGAGACAGAGACAGAGACAGAGACAGAGACAGAGACAGAGAAAGAGACAGAGACAGAGGCAGAGACAGCGACAGAGACAGAGACAGAGACAGAGACGGAGACAGAGACAGAGACAGAGACTGAGACAGAGACAGAAACAGCGGCAGAGACAGTGACAGAGACGGAGACAAAGACCGAGACAGAGACAGAGACGGAGACAGATGCAGAGACAGAGCCAGGGACAGAGACGGAGACAGAGACAGAGACTGGGACAGAGACGGAGACAGAGACGGGGACGCAGACGGAGACAGAGACAGAGACATAGACAGGGACAGCGACAGAGTCAGAGGCAGAGATAGACATAGAGACAGAGACAGAGACAGAGACAGAGACAGAGACAGAGACAGAGACAGAGATAGAGAAGGAAACAAAGACCGAGACAGAGACAGAGACGGAGACAGAGACAGAGACAGAGACAGAGACTGAGACAGAGACAGAACCAGCGGCAGAGACAGAGACGGAGACAGAGACAGAGACACAGACAGAGACAGAGACAGAGACAGAGACGGAGATAGAGACAGAGACAGAGACACAGGCAGAGACAGAGACAGAGACGGAGACAGAGACAGAGACAGAGACAGAGACAGAGACAGAGACAGAGACGGAAACAAAGACCGAGACAGAGACAGAGACGGAGACAGAGGCAGAGACAGAGCCAGGGACAGAGACGAAGACAGGGACAGAGGGAGAGACAGCGACAGAGACAGAGACAGAGACAGAGACAGAGACAGAGGCAGAGGCAGAGACAGAGACAGAGACAGAGACAGAGACAGAGACAGAGACAGAGACAGAGACAGAGACAGAGACAGAGACAGAGACAGAGACAGAGACAGAGACAGAGACAGAGACAGAGACAGAGGCAGAGACAGAGAAAGAGACAGAGACAGAGGCAGAGACAGAGACAGAGACAGAGACGGAGACAGAGACAGAGACAGAGACTGAGACAGAGACAGAAACAGCGGCAGAGACAGAGACGGAGACAGAGACAGAGACAGAGACAGAGACAGAGACAGAGACAGAGACAGAGACAGAGAGAGAGACAGAGACAGAGACAGAGGCAGAGTCTCAGACAGAGACAGAGACGGAGACAGAGACAGAGACAAAGACCGAGGCAGAGACGGAGACAGAGACAGAGACAGTGACAGAGACGGATACAAAGACCGAGACAGAGACAGAGACGGAGACAGAGACAGAGACAGAGGCAGAGTCTCAGACAGAGACAGAGACAAAGACCGAGACAGAGACGGAGACAGAGACAGAGACAGAGACAGAGACAGAGGCAGAGACAGAGACAGAGACAGAGACAGGGACAGAGACAGAGACAGAGACAGAGACAGAGACAGAGACAGAGACAGAGACAGAGACAGAGACAGAGACAGAGACAGAGACAGAGACAGAGACAGAGACAGAGACAGAGACAGAGACAGAGACAGAGACAGAGACAGAGACTGAGACAGAGACAGAAACAGCGGCAGATACGAAGACAGGGACAGAGGGAGAGACAGCGACAGAGACAGAGACAGAGACAGAGACAGAGACAGAGACAGAGACAGAGACAGAGGCAGAGGCAGAGACAGAGACAGGGACAGAGACAGAGACAGAGACAGAGACAGAGACAGAGACAGAAACAGCGGCAGAGACAGAGACGGAGACAGAGACAGAGACACAGACCGAGAAAGAGACAGAGACAGAGACGGAGATAGAGACAGAGACAGAGAACAGGCAGAGACAGAGACAGAGACGGAGACAGAGACAGAGACAGAGACAGAGACAGAGACAGAAACAGAGACAGAGACAGAGACAGAGACAGAGACAGAGACAGAGACACAGACAGAGACAGAGACAGAGACGGAGACAGAGACAGAGACAGTGACAGAGACGGAGACAAAGACAGGGACAGAGACAGAGACAGAGACAGATACAGAGACAGAGACAGAGACGGAGACAAAGACCGAGACAGAGGCAGAGACACAGACAGAGACAGAGACAGAGACGGAGACAGAAACAGAGACAGAGACAGAGACAGAGACGGAGACAAAGACCGAGACAGAGACAGAGACGGAGACAGAGGCAGAGACAGAGCCAGGGACAGAGACGAAGACAGGGACAGAGGGAGAGACAGCGACAGAGACAGAGACAGAGACAGAGACAGAGACAGAGACAGAGACAGAGACAGAGGCAGAGGCAGAGACAGAGACAGGGACAGAGACAGAGACAGAGACAGAGACAGAGACAGAGACAGAGACAGAGACAGAGACAGAGACAGAGACTGAGACAGAGACAGAAACAGCGGCAGAGACAGGGACGGAGACAGAGACAGAGACACAGACAGAGAAAGAGACAGAGACAGAGACGGAGATAGAGACAGAGACAGAGAACAGGCAGAGACAGAGACAGAGACGGAGACAGAGACAGAGACAGAGACAGAGACGGAAACAAAGACCGAGACAGAGACAGAGACGGAGACAGAAACAGAGACAGAGACAGAGACAGAGACAGAGACAGAGACAGAGCCAGGGACAGAGACGAAGACAGGGACAGAGGGAGAGACAGCGACAGAGACAGAGACAGAGACAGAGACAGAGACAGAGGCAGAGGCAGAGACAGAGACAGAGACAGAGACAGAGACAGAGACAGAGACAGAGACAGAGACAGAGACAGAGACAGAGACAGAGACAGAGACAGAGACAGAGACAGAGACAGAGACAGAGGCAGAGACAGAGAAAGAGACAGAGACAGAGGCAGAGACAGAGACAGAGACAGAGACGGAGACAGAGACAGAGACAGAGACTGAGACAGAGACAGAAACAGCGGCAGAGACAGAGACGGAGACAGAGACAGAGACACAGACAGAGACAGAGACAGAGTCTCAGACAGAGACAGAGACGGAGACAGAGACAGAGACAGAGACAGAGACAGAGGCAGAGACAGAGACAGAGACAGAGACAGGGACAGAGACAGAGACAGAGACAGAGACAGAGACAGAGACAGAGACAGAGACAGAGACAGAGACAGAGGCAGAGGCAGAGACAGAGACATGGACAGAGACAGAGACAGAGACAGAGACAGAGACAGAGACAGAGACAGAGACAGAGACAGAGACAGAGACAGAGACAGAGACAGAGACAGAGACAGAGACAGAGACAGAGACTGAGACAGAGACAGAAACAGCGGCAGAGACAGAGACGGAGACAGAGACAGAGACACAGACCGAGAAAGAGACAGAGACAGAGACGGAGATAGAGACAGAGACAGAGAACAGGCAGAGACAGAGACAGAGACGGAGACAGAGACAGAGACAGAGACAGAGACAGAGACAGAAACAGAGACAGAGACAGAGACAGAGACAGAGACAGAGACAGAGACACAGACAGAGACAGAGACAGAGACGGAGACAGAGACAGAGACAGTGACAGAGACGGAGACAAAGACAGGGACAGAGACAGAGACAGAGACAGATACAGAGACAGAGACAGAGACGGAGACAAAGACCGAGACAGAGGCAGAGACACAGACAGAGACAGAGACAGAGACGGAGACAGAAACAGAGACAGAGACAGAGACAGAGACGGAGACAAAGACCGAGACAGAGACAGAGACGGAGACAGAGGCAGAGACAGAGCCAGGGACAGAGACGAAGACAGGGACAGAGGGAGAGACAGCGACAGAGACAGAGACAGAGACAGAGACAGAGACAGAGGCAGAGGCAGAGACAGAGACAGGGACAGAGACAGAGACAGAGACAGAGACAGAGACAGAGACAGAGACAGAGACAGAGACAGAGACAGAGACAGAGACAGAGACTGAGACAGAGACAGAAACAGCGGCAGAGACAGAGACGGAGACAGAGACAGAGACACAGACAGAGAAAGAGACAGAGACAGAGACGGAGATAGAGACAGAGACAGAGAACAGGCAGAGACAGAGACAGAGACGGAGACAGAGACAGAGACAGAGACAGAGACAGAGACAGAGACAGCGACAGAGACAGAGACAGAGACAGAGACAGAGACAGAGACAGAGACTGAGACAGAGACAGAAACAGCGGCAGAGACGAAGACAGGGACAGAGGGAGAGACAGCGACAGAGACAGAGACAGAGACAGAGACAGAGACAGAGACAGAGGCAGAGGCAGAGACAGAGACAGGGACAGAGACAGAGACAGAGACAGAGACAGAGACAGAGACAGAGACAGAGACAGAGACAGAGACAGAGACAGAGACAGAGACAGAGACTGAGACAGAGACAGAAACAGCGGCAGAGACAGAGACGGAGACAGAGACAGAGACACAGACCGAGAAAGAGACAGAGACAGAGACGGAGATAGAGACAGAGACAGAGAACAGGCAGAGACAGAGACAGAGACGGAGACAGAGACAGAGACAGAGACAGAGACAGAGACAGAAACAGAGACAGAGACAGAGACGGAGACAAAGACAGAGACAGAGACACAGACAGAGACAGAGACAGAGACGGAGACAGAGACAGAGACAGTGACAGAGACGGAGACAAAGACAGGGACAGAGACAGAGACAGAGACAGATACAGAGACAGAGACAGAGACGGAGACAAAGACCGAGACAGAGGCAGAGACACAGACAGAGACAGAGACAGAGACGGAGACAGAAACAGAGACAGAGACAGAGACAGAGACGGAGACAAAGACCGAGACAGAGACAGAGACGGAGACAGAGGCAGAGACAGAGCCAGGGACAGAGACGAAGACAGGGACAGAGGGAGAGACAGCGACAGAGACAGAGACAGAGACAGAGACAGAGACAGAGACAGAGACAGAGACAGAGACAGAGGCAGAGGCAGAGACAGAGACAGGGACAGAGACAGAGACAGAGACAGAGACAGAGACAGAGACAGAGACAGAGACAGAGACAGAGACAGAGACTGAGACAGAGACAGAAACAGCGGCAGAGACAGGGACGGAGACAGAGACAGAGACACAGACAGAGAAAGAGACAGAGACAGAGACGGAGATAGAGACAGAGACAGAGAACAGGCAGAGACAGAGACAGAGACGGAGACAGAGACAGAGACAGAGACAGAGACGGAAACAAAGACCGAGACAGAGACAGAGACGGAGACAGAAACAGAGACAGAGACAGAGACAGAGACAGAGACAGAGACAGAGCCAGGGACAGAGACGAAGACAGGGACAGAGGGAGAGACAGCGACAGAGACAGAGACAGAGACAGAGACAGAGACAGAGGCAGAGGCAGAGACAGAGACAGAGACAGAGACAGAGACAGAGACAGAGACAGAGACAGAGACAGAGACAGAGACAGAGACAGAGACAGAGACAGAGACAGAGACAGAGACAGAGACAGAGACAGAGGCAGAGACAGAGAAAGAGACAGAGACAGAGACAGAGACAGAGACAGAGACACAGACAGAGACAGAGACAGAGACGGAGACAGAAACAGAGACAGAGACAGAGACAGAGACGGAGACAAAGACCGAGACAGAGACAGGGACGGAGACAGAGGCAGAGACAGAGCCAGGGACAGAGACGAAGACAGGGACAGAGGGAGAGACAGCGACAGAGACAGAGACAGAGACAGAGACAGAGACAGAGACAGAGACAGAGGCAGAGGCAGAGACAGAGACAGGGACAGAGACAGAGACAGAGACAGAGACAGAGACAGAGACAGAGACAGAGACAGAGACAGAGACAGAGACAGAGACAGAGACAGAGACAGAGACAGAGACAGAGACTGAGACAGAGACAGAGACAGAGACAGAGACAGAGACAGAGGCAGAGGCAGAGACAGAGACAGGGACAGAGACAGAGACAGAGACAGAGACAGAGACAGAGACAGAGACAGAGACAGAGACAGAGACAGAGACAGAGACAGAGACAGAGACAGAGACAGAGACAGAGACTGAGACAGAGACAGAAACAGCGCTAGAGACAGAGACGGAGACAGAGACAGAGACACAGACAGAGAAAGAGGCAGAGACAGAGACGGAGATAGAGACAGAGACAGAGAACAGGCAGAGACAGAGACAGAGACGGAGACAGAGACAGAGACAGAGACAGAGACAGAGACAGAGACAGAGACAGAGACGGAAACAAAGACCGAGGCAGAGACAGAGACGGAGACAGAAACAGAGACAGAGACAGAGACAGAGACAGAGACAGAGACAGAGACAGAGACAGAGACAGAGACAGAGACGAAGGCAGGGACAGAGGGAGAGACAGCGACAGAGACAGAGACAGAGACAGAGACAGAGACAGAGGCAGAGGCAGAGACAGAGACAGGGACAGAGACAGAGACAGAGACAGAGACAGAGACGGAGACAGAGACAGAGACAGAAACAGAGACAGAAAAAGAGGCAGAGACAGAGACATAGACAGAGACAGAGACGGAGACAGAGACAGAGACAGAGACTGAGACAGAGACAGAAACAGCGGCAGAGACAGAGACGGGGACAGAGACAGAGACACAGACAGAGACAGAGACAGAGACAGAGACGGAGATAGAGACAGAGACAGAGACATAGGCAGAGACAGAGACAGAGACGGAGACAGAGACAGAGACAGAGACAGAGACAGAGACAGAGACGGAAACAAAGACCGAGACCGAGACAGAGACGGAGACAGAAACAGAGACAGAGACAGAGACAGAGACAGAGACAGAGACAGAGACGGAGACAAAGACCGAGACAGAGACAGAGACGGAGACAGAGGCAGAGACAGAGCCAGGGACAGAGACGAAGACAGGGACAGAGGGAGAGACAGCGACAGAGACAGAGACAGAGACAGAGACAGAGGCACAGGCAGAGACAGAGACAGAGACAGAGACAGAGACAGAGACAGAGACAGAGACAGAGACAGAGACAGAGACAGAGACAGAGACAGAGAAAGAGACAGAGACAGAGGCAGAGACAGAGACAGAGACAGAGACAGAGACAGAGACACAGACAGAGAAAGAGACAGAGACAGAGACGAAGACAGGGACAGAGGGAGAGACAGCGACAGAGACAGAGACAGAGACAGAGACAGAGACAGAGACAGAGACAGAGACAGAGGCAGAGGCAGAGACAGAGACAGGGACAGAGACAGAGACAGAGACAGAGACAGAGACAGAGACAGAGACAGAGACAGAGACAGAGACAGAGACAGAGACAGAGACAGAGACAGAGACAGAGACTGAGACAGAGACAGAAACAGCGCTAGAGACAGAGACGGAGACAGAGACAGAGACACAGACAGAGAAAGAGACAGAGACAGAGACGGAGATAGAGACAGAGACAGAGAACAGGCAGAGACAGAGACAGAGACGGAGACAGAGACAGAGACAGAGACAGAGACAGAGACAGAGACAGAGACAGAGACGGAAACAAAGACCGAGGCAGAGACAGAGACGGAGACAGAAACAGAGACAGAGACAGAGACAGAGACAGAGACAGAGACAGAGACAGAGACAGAGACAGAGACAGAGACAGAGACAGAGACGAAGGCAGGGACAGAGGGAGAGACAGCGACAGAGACAGAGACAGAGACAGAGACAGAGACAGAGGCAGAGGCAGAGACAGAGACAGGGACAGAGACAGAGACAGAGACAGAGACAGAGACGGAGACAGAGACAGAGACAGAAACAGAGACAGAAAAAGAGGCAGAGACAGAGACATAGACAGAGACAGAGACGGAGACAGAGACAGAGACAGAGACTGAGACAGAGACAGAAACAGCGGCAGAGACAGAGACGGGGACAGAGACAGAGACACAGACAGAGACAGAGACAGAGACAGAGACGGAGATAGAGACAGAGACAGAGACATAGGCAGAGACAGAGACAGAGACGGAGACAGAGACAGAGACAGAGACAGAGACAGAGACAGAGACGGAAACAAAGACCGAGACCGAGACAGAGACGGAGACAGAAACAGAGACAGAGACAGAGACAGAGACAGAGACAGAGACAGAGACGGAGACAAAGACCGAGACAGAGACAGAGACGGAGACAGAGGCAGAGACAGAGCCAGGGACAGAGACGAAGACAGGGACAGAGGGAGAGACAGCGACAGAGACAGAGACAGAGACAGAGACAGAGACAGAGGCACAGGCAGAGACAGAGACAGAGACAGAGACAGAGACAGAGACAGAGACAGAGACAGAGACAGAGACAGAGACAGAGACAGAGACAGAGAAAGAGACAGAGACAGAGGCAGAGACAGAGACAGAGACAGAGACAGAGACAGAGACAGAGACAGAGACAGAGACAGAGACAGAGACAGAGACAGATACAGAGACAGAGACAGAGACGGAGACAAAGACCGAGACAGAGGCAGAGACACAGACAGAGACAGATACGGAGTCAGAGACAGAGACACAGACAGGGACAGATACATAGACAGAGACAGAGACAGAGACAGAGACAGAGACAGAGACAGAGACAGAGACAGAGACAGAGACAGAGACAGAGACAGAGACAGAGACAGAGACAGAGACAGAGACAGAGACAGAGACAGAGACAGAGACAGAGACAGAGACAGAGACAGAGGCAGAGACAGAGACAGAGACAGAGACAGAGACGGAGACAGAGACAGAGACAGAGACTGAAACAGAGACAGAGACAGCGGCAGAGACAGAGACGGAGACAGAGACAGAGACACAGACAGAGACAGAGACAGAGTCTCAGACAGAGACAGAGACGGAGCCAGAGACAGAGACAGAGACCGAGACAGAGACAGAGACGGTGACAGAGGCAGAGACAGAGCCAGGGACAGAGACGGAGACAGAGACAGAGACTGGGACAGAGACGGAGACAGAGACAGAGACAGAGACAGAGACAGAGACGGATTCAGAGACAGAGACACAGACAGGGACAGATACATAGACAGAGACAGAGACATAGACAGAGACACAGATAGAGACAGATACATAGACAGAGACAGAGACAGAGACAGGGACGGAGACAAAGACCGAGACCGAGACAGAGACAGAGACAGAGACAGAGACAAAGACCGAGACTGAGACCGTGACGGTGACAGAGGCAGAGGCAGAGCCAGGGACAGAGACGGAGACAGATACAGAGACATAGACAGGGACAGCGACAGAGTCAGAGGCAGAGATAGACACAGAGACAGAGACAGAGACAGAGACAGAGACAGAGACAGAGACAGAGACAGAGACAGAGACAGAGAGAGAGACAGATACAGAGACAGAGACAGCGGCGGAGACAGAGGCGGAGACAGATACAGAGACACAGACAGAGACAGAGACAGAGACAGAGACACAGACAGAGACAGAGACAGAGACGGAGACAAAGATCGAGACAGAGACAGAGACGGAGACAGAGGCAGAGACAGAGACGGAGACCGAGACAGAGGCAGAGACAGAGACGGGGACAAAGACCGAGACAGAGGCAGAGACACAGACAGAGACAGAGACAGAGACAGAAACAGAGACAGGGACAGAGACAGAAACAGAGACAGAGACAGAGACAGAGACAGAGGCAGAGACAGAGACAGAGACAGAGACAGAGACAGAGGCAGAGACAGAGACAGAGACAGAGACACAGACAGAGACAGAGACAGAGACGGAGACAGAAACAGAGACAGAGACAGAGACAGAGACAGAGACAGAGACAGAGACAGATACAGAGACTGAGACAGAGACGGAGACAAAGACCGAGACAGAGACAGAGACGGAGACAGAGGCAGAGACAGAGCCAGGGACAGAGACGAAGACAGGGACAGAGGGAGAGACAGCGACAGAGACAGAGACAGAGACAGAGACAGAGACAGAGGCAGAGGCAGAGACAGAGACAGGGACAGAGACAGAGACAGAGACAGAGACAGAGACAGAGGCAGAGCCAGAGACAAAGACCGAGACAGAGACCGTGACGGTGACAGAGGCAGAGGCAGAGCCAGGGACAGAGACGGAGACAGAGACAGAGACAGAGACAGAGACAGAGACAGAGACAGAGACAGAGACAGAGACAGAAACAGCGGCAGAGACAGAGGCGGAGACAGATACAGAGACACAGACAGAGACAGAGACAGAGACAGAGACACAGACAGAGACAGAGACAGAGACGGAGACAAAGATCGAGACAGAGACAGAGACGGAGACAGAGGCAGAGACAGAGACGGAGACAGAGACAGAGACAGAGACAGAGACAGAGACAGAGACAGAGACAGAGACAGATACAGAGACAGAGACAGAGACGGAGACAAAGGCCGAGACAGAGGCAGAGACACAGACAGAGACAGAGACGGAGTCAGAGACAGAGACACAGACAGGGACAGATACATAGACAGAGACAGAGACAGAGACAGAGACAGAGACAGAGACAGAGACAGAGACAGAGACAGAGACAGAGACAGAGACAGAGACAGAGACAGAGACAGAGACAGAGACAGAGACAGAGACAGAGACAGAGACAGAGACGGAGACAAAGATCGAGACAGAGACAGAGACGGAGACAGAGGCAGAGTCTCAGACAGAGACAGAGACAAAGACCGAGACAGAGACGGAGACAGAGACAGAGACAGTGACAGAGACGGAGACAAAGACAGGGACAGAGACAGAGACAGAGACAGATACAGAGACAGAGACAGCGACGGAGACAAAGACCGAGACAGAGGCAGAGACACAGACAGAGACAGAGACGGAGACAGAGACAGAAACAGAGACAGAGACCGAGATACAGACAGAGACAGAGACAGAGACGGAGACAGAAACAGAGACAGAGACAGAGACAGAGACGGAGACAAAGACAGGGACAGAGACAGAGGCAGAGACAGAGAAAGAGACAGAGACAGAGACGGAGACAGAAACAGAGACAGAGACAGAGACAGAGACAGAGACAGAGACAGAGACAGAGACAGAGACAGAGACAGAGACAGAGACAGAGACAGAGACAGAGACAGAGACAGAGACAGAGACAGAGACAGAGACAGAGACAGAGACAGAGACAGAGACAGAGGCAGAGACAGAGACGGAGACAGAGACAGAGACAGAGACTGAAACAGAGACAGAGACAGCGGCAGAGACAGAGACGGAGACAGAGACAGAGACACAGACAGAGACAGAGACAGAGACGGATTCAGAGACAGAGACACAGACAGGGACAGATACAGAGACAGAGACAGAGACAGAGACAGAGACAGAGACAGACAAAGAGAGGGGGTGTCCCACTTGGACGTTGACCGATTGGACGCGTCCCGATTGGACGGTCCCGATTGGACGCGTCCCGTTTGGACGTGTCCCGATTGGACGCGTTCCACTTCGAATCGGTGCCGATTGAACACTAATTTCTCTTATGTTAGGCTATGTTAGGTTGAGTTAGGCTATTTTAGGTTCTGTTAGGCCTGGTTAGGTCTTATCTGCACCGCTTTGAATTTGAACGCGTCCAATTGGGACGCGTCCAAACGGGATGCGTCCAAACGGCACGCGTCCAATCGGGACGCGTCCAAACGGTCGACGTCCAAGTGGGCATCACTCACAAAGAGACAGAGACAGAGGCAGAGACAGAGACAGAGACGGAGACAAAGACCGAGACAGAGACAGAGACAGAGACAGAGACAGAGACAGAGACAGAGACAGAGACAGAGACAGAGACGGAAACAAAGACCGAGACAGAGACAGAGACGGAGACAGAAACAGAGACAGAGACAGAGACAGAGACAGAGACAGAGACAGATACAGAGACAGAGACAGAGACGGAGACAAAGACCGAGACAGAGGCAGAGACACAGACAGAGACAGAGACGGAGACAAAGACCGAGACAGAGACAGAGACGGAGACAAAGACCGAGACAGAGACAGAGCCAGGGACAGAGACGAAGACAGGGACAGAGGGAGAGACAGCGACAGAGACAGAGACAGAGACAGAGACAGAGACAGAGACAGAGACAGAGACAGAGGCAGAGACAGAGACTGGGACAGAGACGGAGACAGAGACAGAGACAGAGACAGAGACAGAGACAGAGACAGAGACAGAGACAGAGACAGAGACAGAGACAGAGACAGAGACGGATTCAGAGACAGAGACACAGACAGGGACAGATACATAGACAGAGACAGAGACAAAGACAGAGACACAGACAGAGACAGATACATAGACAGAGTCAGAGACAGAGACAGAGACGGAGACAAAGACCGAGACAGAGACAGAGACAGAGACAGAGACAAAGACCGAGACAGAGACCGTGACGGTGACAGAGGCAGAGGCAGAGCCAGGGACAGAGACGGAGACAGAGGCAGAGACTGGGACAGAGACGGAGACAGAGACAGGGACGCAGACGGAGACAGAGACAGAGACATAGACAGGGACAGCGACAGAGTCAGAGGCAGAGATAGACACAGAGACAGAGACAGAGACAGAGACAGAGAGGGAGACAGATACAGCGACAGAGACAGAGACGGGGACAAAGACCGAGACAGAGGCAGAGACAGAGACGGGGACAAAGACCGAGACAGAGGCAGAGACACAGACAGAGACAGAGACAGAGACAGAAACAGAGACAGGGACAGAGACAGAAACAGAGACAGAGACAGAGACAGAGACAGAGACAGAGGCAGAGACAGAGACAGAGACAGAGACAGAGGCAGAGACAGAGACAGAGACAGAGACACAGACAGAGACAGAGACAGAGACGGAGACAGAAACAGAGACAGAGACAGAGACAGAGACAGAGACAGAGACAGAGACAGATACAGAGACTGAGACAGAGACGGAGACAAAGACCGAGACAGAGACAGAGACGGAGACAGAGGCAGAGACAGAGCCAGGGACAGAGACGAAGACAGGGACAGAGGGAGAGACAGCGACAGAGACAGAGACAGAGACAGAGACAGAGACAGAGGCAGAGGCAGAGACAGAGACAGGGACAGAGACAGAGACAGAGACAGAGACAGAGACAGAGGCAGAGACAGAGACAAAGACCGAGACAGAGACCGTGACGGTGACAGAGGCAGAGGCAGAGCCAGGGACAGAGACGGAGACAGAGACAGAGACAGAGACAGAGACAGAGACAGAGACAGAGACAGAGACAGAGACAGAAACAGCGGCAGAGACAGAGGCGGAGACAGATACAGAGACACAGACAGAGACAGAGACAGAGACAGAGACACAGACAGAGACAGAGACAGAGACGGAGACAAAGATCGAGACAGAGACAGAGACGGAGACAGAGGCAGAGACAGAGACGGAGACAGAGTCAGAGACAGAGACAGAGACAGAGACAGAGACAGAGACAGAGACAGAGACAGATACAGAGACAGAGACAGAGACGGAGACAAAGACCGAGACAGAGGCAGAGACACAGACAGAGACAGAGACGGAGTCAGAGACAGAGACACCGACAGGGACAGATACATAGACAGAGACAGAGACAGAGACAGAGACAGAGACAGAGACAGAGACAGAGACAGAGACAGAGACAGAGACAGAGACAGAGACAGAGACAGAGACAGAGACGGAGACAAAGATCGAGACAGAGGCAGAGACGGAGACAGAGGCAGAGTCTCAGACAGAGACAGAGACAAAGACCGAGACAGAGACGGAGACAGTGACAGAGACAGTGACAGAGACGGAGACAAAGACAGGGACAGAGACAGAGACAGAGACAGATACAGAGACAGAGACAGAGACGGAGACAAAGACCGAGACAGAGGCAGAGACACAGACAGAGACAGAGACAGAGACAGAGACAGAGACAGAGGCAGAGACAGAGACAGAGACAGAGACACAGACAGAGACAGAGACAGAGACGGAGACAGAAACAGAGACAGAGACAGAGACAGAGACAGAGACAGAGACAGATACAGAGACTGAGACAGAGACGGAGACAAAGACCGAGACAGAGACAGAGACGGAGACAGAGGCAGAGACAGAGCCAGGGACAGAGACGAAGACAGGGACAGAGGGAGAGACAGCGACAGAGACAGAGACAGAGACAGAGACAGAGACAGAGACAGAGGCAGAGGCAGAGACAGAGACAGGGACAGAGACAGAGACAGAGACAGAGAGAGAGACAGAGGCAGAGACAGAGACAAAGACCGAGACAGAGACCGTGACGGTGACAGAGGCAGAGGCAGAGCCAGGGACAGAGACGGAGACAGAGACAGAGACAGAGACAGAGACAGAGACAGAGACAGAGACAGAGACAGAAACAGCGGCAGAGACAGAGGCGGAGACAGATACAGAGACACAGACAGAGACAGAGACAGAGACAGAGACACAGACAGAGACAGAGACAGAGACGGAGACAAAGATCGAGACAGAGACAGAGACGGAGACAGAGGCAGAGACAGAGACGGAGACAGAGACAGAGACAGAGACAGAGACAGAGACAGAGACAGAGACAGAGACAGAGGCAGAGACAGGGACAGCGACAGAGTCAGAGGCAGAGATAGACACAGAGACAGAGACAGAGACAGAGACAGAGACAGAGACAGAGAGGGAGACAGATACAGCGACAGAGACAGAGACGGGGACAAAGACCGAGACAGAGGCAGAGACAGAGACGGGGACAAAGACCGAGACAGAGGCAGAGACACAGACAGAGACAGAGACAGAGACAGAAACAGAGACAAGGACAGAGACAGAAACAGAGACAGAGACAGAGACAGAGACAGAGACAGAGACAGAGACAGGGACAGAGACAGAGACAGATACAGAGACTGAGACAGAGACGGAGACAAAGACCGAGACAGAGACAGAGACGGAGACAGAGGCAGAGACAGAGCCAGGGACAGAGACGAAGACAGGGACAGAGGGAGAGACAGCGACAGAGACAGAGACAGAGACAGAGACAGAGACAGAGGCAGAGGCAGAGACAGAGACAGAGACAGAGACAGAGACAGAGACAGAGACAGAGACAGAGACAGAGACAGAGACAGAGGCAGAGACAGAGACGGAGACAGAGACAGAGACAGAGACTGAAACAGAGACAGAGACAGCGGCAGAGACAGAGACGGAGACAGAGACAGAGACACAGACAGAGACAGAGACAGAGACGGATTCAGAGACAGAGACACAGACAGGGACAGATACAGAGACAGAGACAGAGACAGAGACAGAGACAGAGACAGACAAAGAGACAGAGACAGAGGCAGAGACAGAGACAGAGACGGAGACAAAGACCGAGACAGAGACAGAGACAGAGACAGAGACAGAGACAGAGACAGAGACAGAGACAGAGACGGAAACAAAGACCGAGACAGAGACAGAGACGGAGACAGAAACAGAGACAGAGACAGAGACAGAGACAGAGACAGAGACAGAGACAGATACAGAGACAGAGACAGAGACGGAGACAAAGACCGAGACAGAGGCAGAGACACAGACAGAGACAGAGACGGAGACAAAGACCGAGACAGAGACAGAGACGGAGACAAAGACCGAGACAGAGACAGAGCCAGGGACAGAGACGAAGACAGGGACAGAGGGAGAGACAGCGACAGAGACAGAGACAGAGACAGAGACAGAGACAGAGACAGAGACAGAGACAGAGGCAGAGACAGAGACTGGGACAGAGACGGAGACAGAGACAGAGACAGAGACAGAGACAGAGACAGAGACAGAGACAGAGACAGAGACAGAGACGGATTCAGAGACAGAGACACAGACAGGGACAGATACATAGACAGAGACAGAGACAAAGACAGAGACACAGACAGAGACAGATACATAGACAGAGTCAGAGACAGAGACAGAGACGGAGACAAAGACCGAGACAGAGACAGAGACAGAGACAGAGACAAAGACCGAGACAGAGACCGTGACGGTGACAGAGGCAGAGGCAGAGCCAGGGACAGAGACGGAGACAGAGGCAGAGACTGGGACAGAGACGGAGACAGAGACAGGGACGCAGACGGAGACAGAGACAGAGACATAGACAGGGACAGCGACAGAGTCAGAGGCAGAGATAGACACAGAGACAGAGACAGAGACAGAGACAGAGAGGGAGACAGATACAGCGACAGAGACAGAGACGGGGACAAAGACCGAGACAGAGGCAGAGACGGAGACAGAGGCAGAGACAGAGCCAGGGACAGAGACGAAGACAGGGACAGAGGGAGAGACAGCGACAGAGACAGAGACAGAGACAGAGACAGAGACAGAGGCAGAGGCAGAGACAGAGACAGGGACAGAGACAGAGACAGAGACAGAGACAGAGACAGAGGCAGAGACAGAGACAAAGACCGAGACAGAGACCGTGACGGTGACAGAGGCAGAGGCAGAGCCAGGGACAGAGACGGAGACAGAGACAGAGACAGAGACAGAGACAGAGACAGAGACAGAGACAGAGACAGAGACAGAAACAGCGGCAGAGACAGAGGCGGATACAGATACAGAGACACAGACAGAGACAGAGACAGAGACAGAGACACAGACAGAGACAGAGACAGAGACGGAGACAAAGATCGAGACAGAGACAGAGACGGAGACAGAGGCAGAGACAGAGACGGAGACAGAGTCAGAGACAGAGACAGAGACAGAGACAGAGACAGAGACAGAGACAGATACAGAGACAGAGACAGAGACGGAGACAAAGACCGAGACAGAGGCAGAGACACAGACAGAGACAGAGACGGAGTCAGAGACAGAGACACCGACAGGGACAGATACATAGACAGAGACAGAGACAGAGACAGAGACAGAGACAGAGACAGAGACAGAGACAGAGACAGAGACAGAGACAGAGACAGAGACAGAGACAGAGACAGAGACAGAGACGGAGACAAAGATCGAGACAGAGGCAGAGACGGAGACAGAGGCAGAGTCTCAGACAGAGACAGAGACAAAGACCGAGACAGAGACGGAGACAGTGACAGAGACAGTGACAGAGACGGAGACAAAGACAGGGACAGAGACAGAGACAGAGACAGATACAGAGACAGAGACAGAGACGGAGACAAAGACCGAGACAGAGGCAGAGACACAGACAGAGACAGAGACAGAGACAGAGACAGAGACAGAGGCAGAGACAGAGACAGAGACAGAGACACAGACAGAGACAGAGACAGAGACGGAGACAGAAACAGAGACAGAGACAGAGACAGAGACAGAGACAGAGACAGAGACAGATACAGAGACTGAGACAGAGACGGAGACAAAGACCGAGACAGAGACAGAGACGGAGACAGAGGCAGAGACAGAGCCAGGGACAGAGACGAAGACAGGGACAGAGGGAGAGACAGCGACAGAGACAGAGACAGAGACAGAGACAGAGACAGAGGCAGAGGCAGAGACAGAGACAGGGACAGAGACAGAGACAGAGACAGAGAGAGAGACAGAGGCAGAGACAGAGACAAAGACCGAGACAGAGACCGTGACGGTGACAGAGGCAGAGGCAGAGCCAGGGACAGAGACGGAGACAGAGACAGAGACAGAGACAGAGACAGAGACAGAGACAGAGACAGAGACAGAAACAGCGGCAGAGACAGAGGCGGAGACAGATACAGAGACACAGACAGAGACAGAGACAGAGACAGAGACACAGACAGAGACAGAGACAGAGACGGAGACAAAGATCGAGACAGAGACAGAGACGGAGACAGAGGCAGAGACAGAGACGGAGACAGAGACAGAGACAGAGACAGAGACAGAGACAGAGACAGAGACAGAGGCAGAGACAGGGACAGCGACAGAGTCAGAGGCAGAGATAGACACAGAGACAGAGACAGAGACAGAGACAGAGACAGAGACAGAGAGGGAGACAGATACAGCGACAGAGACAGAGACGGGGACAAAGACCGAGACAGAGGCAGAGACAGAGACGGGGACAAAGACCGAGACAGAGGCAGAGACACAGACAGAGACAGAGACAGAGACAGAAACAGAGACAAGGACAGAGACAGAAACAGAGACAGAGACAGAGACAGAGACAGAGACAGAGACAGAGACAGAGACAGAGACAGAGACAGATACAGAGACTGAGACAGAGACGGAGACAAAGACCGAGACAGAGACAGAGACGGAGACAGAGGCAGAGACAGAGCCAGGGACAGAGACGAAGACAGGGACAGAGGGAGAGACAGCGACAGAGACAGAGACAGAGACAGAGACAGAGACAGAGGCAGAGGCAGAGACAGAGACAGGGACAGAGACAGAGACAGAGACAGAGACAGAGACAGAGGCAGAGCCAGAGACAAAGACCGAGACAGAGACCGTGACGGTGACAGAGGCAGAGGCAGAGCCAGGGACAGAGACGGAGACAGAGACAGAGACAGAGACAGAGACAGAGACAGAGACAGAGACAGAGACAGAGACAGAGACAGAAACAGCGGCAGAGACAGAGGCGGAGACAGATACAGAGACACAGACAGAGACAGAGACAGAGACAGTGACACAGACAGAGACAGAGACAGAGACGGAGACAAAGATCGAGACAGAGACAGAGACGGAGACAGAGGCAGAGACAGAGACGGAGACAGAGACAGAGACAGAGACAGAGACAGAGACAGAGACAGAGACAGAGACAGATACAGAGACAGAGACAGAGACGGAGACAAAGACCGAGACAGAGGCAGAGACACAGACAGAGACAGAGACGGAGTCAGAGACAGAGACACAGACAGGGACAGATACATAGACAGAGACAGAGACAGAGACAGAGACAGAGACAGAGACAGAGACAGAGACAGAGACAGAGACAGAGACAGAGACAGAGACAGAGACAGAGACAGAGACAGAGACAGAAACAGAGACGGAGACAAAGATCGAGACAGAGACAGAGACGGAGACAGAGGCAGAGTCTCAGACAGAGACAGAGACAAAGACCGAGACAGAGACGGAGACAGAGGCAGAGACAGAGACGGAGACAGAGACAGAGACAGAGACTGAAACAGAGACAGAGACAGCGGCAGAGACAGAGACGGAGACAGAGACAGAGACACAGACAGAGACAGAGACAGAGACAGAGACGGATTCAGAGACAGAGACACAGACAGGGACAGATACAGAGACAGAGACAGAGACAGAGACAGAGACAGAGACAGACAAAGAGACAGAGACAGAGGCAGAGACAGAGCCAGGGACAGAGACGAAGACAGGGACAGAGGGAGAGACAGCGACAGAGACAGAGACAGAGACAGAGACAGAGACAGAGGCAGAGGCAGAGACAGAGACAGGGACAGAGACAGAGACAGAGACAGAGACAGAGACAGAGGCAGAGCCAGAGACAAAGACCGAGACAGAGACCGTGACGGTGACAGAGGCAGAGGCAGAGCCAGGGACAGAGACGGAGACAGAGACAGAGACAGAGACAGAGACAGAGACAGAGACAGAGACAGAGACAGAGACAGAAACAGCGGCAGAGACAGAGGCGGAGACAGATACAGAGACACAGACAGAGACAGAGACAGAGACAGTGACACAGACAGAGACAGAGACAGAGACGGAGACAAAGATCGAGACAGAGACAGAGACGGAGACAGAGGCAGAGACAGAGACGGAGACAGAGACAGAGACAGAGACAGAGACAGAGACAGAGACAGAGACAGAGACAGATACAGAGACAGAGACAGAGACGGAGACAAAGACCGAGACAGAGGCAGAGACACAGACAGAGACAGAGACGGAGTCAGAGACAGAGACACAGACAGGGACAGATACATAGACAGAGACAGAGACAGAGACAGAGACAGAGACAGAGACAGAGACAGAGACAGAGACAGAGACAGAGACAGAGACAGAGACAGAGACAGAGACAGAGACAGAGACAGAAACAGAGAAGGAGACAAAGATCGAGACAGAGACAGAGACGGAGACAGAGGCAGAGTCTCAGACAGAGACAGAGACAAAGACCGAGACAGAGACGGAGACAGAGGCAGAGACAGAGACGGAGACAGAGACAGAGACAGAGACTGAAACAGAGACAGAGACAGCGGCAGAGACAGAGACGGAGACAGAGACAGAGACACAGACAGAGACAGAGACAGAGACAGAGACGGATTCAGAGACAGAGACACAGACAGGGACAGATACAGAGACAGAGACAGAGACAGAGACAGAGACAGAGACAGACAAAGAGACAGAGACAGAGGCAGAGACAGAGACAGAGACGGAGACAAAGACCGAGACAGAGACAGAGACAGAGACAGAGACAGAGACAGAGACAGAGACAGAGACAGAGACGGAAACAAAGACCGAGACAGAGACAGAGACGGAGACAGAAACAGAGACAGAGACAGAGACAGAGACAGAGACAGAGACGGAGACAAAGACCGAGACAGAGGAAGAGACACAGACAGAGACAGAGACGGAGACAAAGACCGAGACAGAGACAGAGACGGAGACAAAGACCGAGACAGAGACAGAGCCAGGGACAGAGACGAAGACAGGGACAGAGGGAGAGACAGCGACAGAGACAGAGACAGAGACAGAGACAGAGACAGAGACAGAGACAGAGACAGAGACAGAGGCAGAGACAGAGACTGGGACAGAGACGGAGACAGAGACAGAGACAGAGACAGAGACAGAGACAGAGACAGAGACAGAGACAGAGACAGAGACGGATTCAGAGACAGAGACACAGACAGGGACAGATACATAGACAGAGACAGAGACAAAGACAGAGACACAGACAGAGACAGATACATAGACAGAGACAGAGACAGAGACAGAGACGGAGACAAAGACCGAGACAGAGACAGAGACAGAGACAGAGACAAAGACCGAGACAGAGACCGTGACGGTGACAGAGGCAGAGGCAGAGCCAGGGACAGAGACGGAGACAGAGGCAGAGACTGGGACAGAGACGGAGACAGAGACAGGGACGCAGACGGAGACAGAGACAGAGACATAGACAGGGACAGCGACAGAGTCAGAGGCAGAGATAGACACAGAGACAGAGACAGAGACAGAGACAGAGACAGAGACAGAGAGGGAGACAGATACAGCGACAGAGACAGAGACGGGGACAAAGACCGAGACAGAGGCAGAGACAGAGACGGGGACAAAGACCGAGACAGAGGCAGAGACACAGACAGAGACAGAGACAGAGACAGAAACAGAGACAGGGACAGAGACAGAAACAGAGACAGAGACAGAAACAGAGACAGAGACAGAGACACAGACAGAGACAGAGACAGAGACAGAAACAGAGACAGGGACAGAGACAGAAACAGAGACAGAGACAGAAACAGAGACAGAGACAGAGGCAGAGACAGAGACAGAGACAGAGACAGAGGCAGAGACAGAGACAGAGACAGAGACAGAGACAGAGACGGATTCAGAGACAGAGACACAGACAGGGACAGATACATAGACAGAGACAGAGACAAAGACAGAGACACAGACAGAGACAGATACATAGACAGAGACAGAGACAGAGACAGAGACGGAGACAAAGACCGAGACAGAGACAGAGACAGAGACAGAGACAAAGACCGAGACAGAGACCGTGACGGTGACAGAGGCAGAGGCAGAGCCAGGGACAGAGACGGAGACAGAGGCAGAGACTGGGACAGAGACGGAGACAGAGGCAGGGACGCAGACGGAGACAGAGACAGAGACATAGACAGGGACAGCGACAGAGTCAGAGGCAGAGATAGACACAGAGACAGAGACAGAGACAGAGACAGAGACAGAGACAGAGAGGGAGACAGATACAGCGACAGAGACAGAGACGGGGACAAAGACCGAGACAGAGGCAGAGACAGAGACGGGGACAAAGACCGAGACAGAGGCAGAGACACAGACAGAGACAGAGACAGAGACAGAAACAGAGACAGGGACAGAGACAGAAACAGAGACAGAGACAGAGACAGAGACAGAGGCAGAGACAGAGACAGAGACAGAGACAGAGGCAGAGACAGAGACAGAGACAGAGACAGAGACAGAGACGGAGACAGAAACAGAGACAGAGACAGAGACAGAGACAGAGACAGAGACAGAGACAGATACAGAGACTGAGACAGAGACGGAGACAAAGACCGAGACAGAGACAGAGACGGAGACAGAGGCAGAGACAGAGCCAGGGACAGAGACGAAGACAGGGACAGAGGGAGAGACAGCGACAGAGACAGAGACAGAGACAGAGACAGAGACAGAGGCAGAGGCAGAGACAGAGACAGGGACAGAGACAGAGACAGAGACAGAGACAGAGACAGAGGCAGAGACAGAGACAAAGACCGAGACAGAGACCGTGACGGTGACAGAGGCAGAGGCAGAGCCAGGGACAGAGACGGAGACAGAGACAGAGACAGAGACAGAGACAGAGACAGAGACAGAGACAGAGACAGAGACAGAAACAGCGGCAGAGACAGAGGCGGAGACAGATACAGAGACACAGACAGAGACAGAGACAGAGACAGAGACACAGACAGAGACAGAGACAGAGACGGAGACAAAGATCGAGACAGAGACAGAGACGGAGACAGAGGCAGAGACAGAGACGGAGACAGAGACAGAGACAGAGACAGAGACAGAGACAGAGACACAGACAGAGACAGATACAGAGACAGAGACAGAGACGGAGACAAAGACCGAGACAGAGGCAGAGACACAGACAGAGACAGAGACGGAGTCAGAGACAGAGACACAGACAGGGACAGATACATAGACAGAGACAGAGACAGAGACAGAGACAGAGACAGAGACAGAGACAGAGACAGAGACAGAGACAGAGACAGAGACAGAGACAGAGACAGAGACAGAGACAGAGACGGAGACAAAGATCGAGACAGAGGCAGAGACGGAGACAGAGGCAGAGTCTCAGACAGAGACAGAGACAAAGACCGAGACAGAGACGGAGACAGAGACAGAGACAGTGACAGAGACGGAGACAAAGACAGGGACAGAGACAGAGACAGAGACAGATACAGAGACAGAGACAGAGACGGAGACAAAGACCGAGACAGAGGCAGAGACACAGACAGAGACAGAGACGGAGACAGAGACAGAAACAGAGACAGAGACAGAGATACAGACAGAGACAGAGACAGAGACGGAGACAGAAACAGAGACAGAGACAGAGACAGAGACGGAGACAAAGACAGGGACAGAGACAGAGGCAGAGACAGAGAAAGAGACAGAGACAGAGACGGAGACAGAAACAGAGACAGAGACAGAGACAGAGACAGAGACAGAGACAGAGACAGAGACAGAGACAGAGACAGAGACAGAGACAGAGACAGAGACAGAGACAGAGACAGAGACAGAGACAGAGACAGAGACAGAGACAGAGACAGGGACAGAGACAGAGACAGAGACAGAGACAGAGACAGAGGCAGAGACAGAGACGGAGACAGAGACAGCGACAGAGACTGAAACAGAGACAGAGACAGCGGCAGAGACAGAGACGGAGACAGAGACAGAGACACAGACAGAGACAGAGACAGAGACAGAGACGGATTCAGAGACAGAGACACAGACAGGGACAGATACAGAGACAGAGACAGAGACAGAGACAGAGACAGAGACAGGGACAGAGGCAGAGTCTCAGACAGAGACAGAGACAGGGACAGAGACAGAGACAGAGACAGATACAGAGACAGAGACAGAGACGGAGACAAAGACCGAGACAGAGGCAGAGACACAGACAGAGACAGAGACGGAGTCAGAGACAGAGACACAGACAGGGACAGATACATAGACAGAGACAGAGACAGAGACAGAGACAGAGACAGAGACAGAGACAGAGACAGAGACAGAGACAGAGACAGAGACAGAGACAGAGACAGAGACAGAGACAGAGACAGAGACAGAGACAGAGACAGAGACAGAGACAGAGACAGAGACAGAGACAGAGACAGAGACAGAGACAGAGACAGAGACAGAGACAGAGACAGAGACAGAGACAGAGACAGAGACAGAGACAGAGACAGAGACAGAGACAGAGACAGAGACAGAGAAAGAGACAGAGACAGAGGCAGAGACAGAGACAGAGACAGAGACACAGGGACAGATACATAGACAGAGACAGAGACAAAGACAGAGACACAGACAGAGACAGATACATAGACAGAGACAGAGACAGAGACAGAGACAGAGACGGAGACAAAGGCCGAGACAGAGACAGAGACAGAGACAGAGACAGAGACAGAGACAGAGACAGAGACAGAGACAGAGACAGACAAAGAGACAGAGACAGAGGCAGAGACAGAGACAGAGACGGAGACAAAGACCGAGACAGGGACAGAGACAGAGACAGAGACAGAGACAGAGACAGAGACGGAAACAAAGACCGAGACAGAGACAGAGACGGAGACAGAAACAGAGACAGAGACAGAGACAGAGACAGAGACAGAGACAGAGACAGAGACAGATACAGAGACAGAGACAGAGACGGAGACAAAGACCGAGACAGAGGCAGAGACACAGACAGAGACAGAGACGGAGACAAAGACCGAGACAGAGACAGAGACGGAGACAGGGGCAGAGACAGAGCCAGGGACAGAGACGAAGACAGGGACAGAGGGCGAGACAGCGACAGAGACAGAGACAGAGACAGAGACAGAGACAGAGAGAGAGGCAGAGACAGAGACTGGGACAGAGACGGAGACAGAGACAGAGACAGAGACAGAGACAGAGACAGAGACAGAGACAGAGACAGAGACGGAGACAGAGACGGATTCAGAGACAGAGACACAGACAGGGACAGATACATAGACAGAGACAGAGACAAAGACAGAGACACAGACAGAGACAGATACAGAGACAGAGACAGAGACAGAGACAGAGACAGAGACAGAGACAGAGACAGAGACGGAGACAAAGATCGAGACAGAGACAGAGACGGAGTCAGAGACAGAGACACAGACAGGGACAGATACATAGACAGAGACAGAGACAGAGACAGAGACAGAGACAGAGACAGAGACAGAGACAGAGACAGAGACAGAGACAGAGACAGAGACAGAGACAGAGACAGAGACAGAGACAGAGACAGAGACAGAGACAGAGACAGAGACAGAGACAGAGACAGAGACAGAGACAGAGACAGAGACAGAGACAGAGACAGAGACAGAGACAGAGACAGAGACAGAGACCGAGACAGAGACAGAGACGGAGACAGAGGCAGTGACAGAGCCAGGGACAGAGACGAAGACAGGGACAGAGGGAGAGACAGCGACAGAGACGGAGACAAAGACCGAGACAGGGACAGAGACAGAGACAGAGACAGAGACAGAGACAGAGACGGAAACAAAGACCGAGACAGAGACAGAGACGGAGACAGAAACAGAGACAGAGACAGAGACGGAGACAGAGACAGAGACAGAGACAGATACAGAGACAGAGACAGAGACGGAGACAAAGACCGAGACAGAGGCAGAGACACAGACAGAGACAGAGACGGAGACAAAGACCGAGACAGAGACAGAGACGGAGACAGGGGCAGAGACAGAGCCAGGGACAGAGACGAAGACAGGGACAGAGGGAGAGACAGCGACAGAGACAGAGACAGAGACAGAGACAGAGACAGAGAGAGAGGCAGAGACAGAGACTGGGACAGAGACGGAGACAGAGACAGAGACAGAGACAGAGACAGAGACAGAGACAGAGACAGAGACAGAGACGGAGACAGAGACGGATTCAGAGACAGAGACACAGACCGGGACAGATACATAGACAGAGACAGAGACAAAGACAGAGACACAGACAGAGACAGATACATAGACAGAGACAGAGACAGAGACAGAGACGGAGTCAAAGACCGAGACAGAGACAGAGACAGAGACAGAGACAAAGACCGAGACAGAGACCGTGACGGTGACAGAGGCAGAGGCAGAGCCAGGGACAGAGACGGAGACAGAGGCAGAGACTGGGACAGAGACGGAGACAGAGACAGGGACGCAGACGGAGACAGAGACAGAGACATAGACAGGGACAGCGACAGAGTCAGAGGCAGAGATAGACACAGAGACAGAGACAGAGACAGAGACAGAGACAGAGACAGAGAGGGAGACAGATACAGCGACAGAGACAGAGACGGGGACAAAGACCGAGACAGAGGCAGAGACAGAGACGGGGACAAAGACCGAGACAGAGGCAGAGGCACAGACAGAGACAGAGACAGAGA
The DNA here is from genome assembly GCA_945859595.2 of Megachile willughbiella. NCBI lineage: Eukaryota > Metazoa > Arthropoda > Insecta > Hymenoptera > Megachilidae > Megachile > Megachile willughbiella. Next base: position 535,051 of record CAMAOD020000128.1, read on the forward strand.
CAGAAACAGAGACAGGGACAGAGACAGAAACAGAGACAGAGACAGAGACAGAGACAGAGACAGAGGCAGAGACAGAGACAGAGACAGAGACAGAGACAGAGACAGAGACAGAGACAGAGAGAGAGACAGAGACAGAGGCAGAGTCTCAGACAGAGACAGAGACAAAGACCGAGACAGAGACGGAGACAGAGACAGAGACAGTGACAGAGACGGAGACCAAGACAGGGACAGAGACAGAGACAGAGACAGAGACAGATACAGAGACAGAGACAGAGACGGAGACAAAGACCGAGACAGAGGCAGAGACACAGACAGAGACAGAGACGGAGACAGAGACAGAAACAGAGACAGAGACAGAGATACAGACAGAGACAGAGACAGAGACGGAGACAGAAACAGAGACAGAGACAGAGACAGAGACGGAGACAAAGACAGGGACAGAGACAGAGGCAGAGACAGAGACAGAGACAGAGACAGAGACAGAGACAGAGACAGAGACAGAGACAGAGACGGAGACAAAAGATCGAGACAGAGACAGAGACGGAGACAGAGACAGAGCCACAGACAGAGACAGAGACAGGGACAGAGACGGATTCAGAGACAGAGACACAGACAGGGACAGATACAGAGACAGAGACAGAGACAGAGACAGAGACAGAGACAGAGACAGAGGCAGAGTCTCAGACAGAGACAGAGACAGAGACAGAGACAGAGACAGAGACAGGGACAGAGACAGAGACAGAGACAGATACAGAGACAGAGACAGAGACGGAGACAAAGACCGAGACAGAGGCAGAGACACAGACAGAGACAGAGACGGAGTCAGAGACAGAGACACAGACAGGGACAGATACATAGACAGAGACGGAGACAGAGACAGAGACAGACACAGAGACAGAGACAGAGACAGAGACAGAGACAGAGACAGAGACAGAGACAGAGACAGAGACAGAGACAGAGACAGAGACAGAGACAGAGACAGAGACAGAGACAGAGACAGAGACAGAGACAGAGACAGAGACAGAGACAGAGACAGAGACAGAGACAGAGGCAGAGACAGAGACAGAGACAGAGACAGAGACGGAGACAAAGACAGGGACAGAGACAGAGGCAGAGACAGAGACAGAGACAGAGACAGAGAGAGAGACAGAGACAGAGACAGAGGCAGAGACAGAGGCAGAGACAGAGACAAAGACCGAGACAGAGACCGTGACGGTGACAGAGGCAGAGGCAGAGCCAGGGACAGAGACGGAGACAGAGACAGAGACAGAGACAGAGACAGAGACAGAGACAGAGACAGCGACAGAGACAGAGACAGAGACAGAGACAGAAACGGCGGCAGAGACAGAGGAGGAGACAGATACAGAGACACAGACAGAGACAGAGGCAGAGACAGAGACAGAGACAGAGACAGAGACAGAGACAGAGACAGAGACAGAGACAGAGACAGAGACAGAGACAGAGACAGAGACAGAGACAGAGACAGAGACAGAGACAGAGACAGAGACAGAGACAGAGACAGAGACAGAGACAGAGACGGAGACAAAGATCGAGACAGAGACAGAGACGGAGACAGAGGCAGAGACAGAGACGGAGACAGAGACAGAGACAGAGACACAGACAGAGACGGAGACAAAGATCGAGGCAGAGACAGAGACGGAGACAGAGGCAGAGACAGAGACGGAGACAGAGACAGAGACAGAGACAGAGACAGAGACAGAGAGAGAGACAGAGACTGAGACAGAGACAGAAACAGCGGCAGAGACAGAGACGGAGACAGGGACAGAGACACAGACAGAGAAAGAGACAGAGACAGAGACGGAGATAGAGACAGAGACAGAGAACAGGCAGAGACAGAGACAGAGACGGAGACAGAGACAGAGACAGAGACAGAGACAGAGACAGAGACGGAAACAAAGACCGAGACAGAGACAGAGACGGAGACAGAAACAGAGACAGAGACAGAGACAGAGACAGAGACAGAGACAGAGACAGAGACAGAGACAGAGACAGAGACAGAGACAGAGACAGAGACAGAGACGGAGACGAAGACCGAGACAGAGACAGAGACGGAGACAGAGGCAGAGACAGAGCCAGGGACAGAGACGAAGACAGGGACAGAGGGAGAGACAGAGACAGAGACAGAGACAGAGACAGAGACAGAGACAGAGGCAGAGGCAGAGACAGAGACAGAGACAGAGACAGAGACAGAGACAGAGACAGAGACAGAGACAGAGACAGAGACAGAGACAGAGACAGAGACAGAGACAGAGGCAGAGACACAGACAGAGACAGAGACGGAGACAGAGACAGAAACAGAGACAGAGACAGAGACAGAGAGAGAGACAGAGACAGAGGCAGAGACAGAGACAGAGACAGAGACAGAGACAGAGACAGAGACAGAGACAGAGACAGAGACAGAGACAGAGACAGAGACAGAGACGGAGACAGAGACGGAGACAGAAACAGAGACAGAGACAGAGACAGAGACAGAGACAGAGACAGAGACAGAGACGGAGACAAAGACCGAGACAGAGACAGAGACGGAGACAGAGGCAGAGACAGAGCCAGGGACAGAGATGAAGGCAGGGACAGAGGGAGAGACAGCGACAGAGACAGAGACAGAGACAGAGACAGAGACAGAGACAGAGGCAGAGGCAGAGACAGAGACAGAGACAGAGACAGAGACAGAGACAGAGACAGAGACAGAGACAGAGACAGAGACAGAGACAGAGACAGAGACAGAAACAGAGACAGAGACAGAGACAGAGACAGAGACAGAGACACAGACAGAGACAGAGACAGAGGCAGAGACAGAGCCAGGGACAGAGACGAAGACAGGGACAGAGGGAGAGACAGCGACAGAGACAGAGACAGAGACAGAGACAGAGACAGAGACGGAGACAGAGACAGAGACACAGACAGAGACAGAGACAGAGACAGAGACAGAGACAGAGACAGAGACACAGACAGACACAGAGACAGAGACAGAGACAGAGACAGAGACAGAGACGGAGACAAAGACCGAGACAGAGACAGAGACGGAGACAGAGGCAGAGACAGAGCCAGGGACAGAGATGAAGGCAGGGACAGAGGGAGAGACAGCGACAGAGACAGAGACAGAGACAGAGACAGAGACAGAGACAGAGACAGAGGCAGAGGCAGAGACAGAGACAGAGACAGAGACAGAGACAGAGACAGAGACAGAGACAGAGACAGAGACAGAGACAGAGACAGAGACAGAGACAGAAACAGAGACAGAGACAGAGACAGAGACAGAGACAGAGACACAGACAGAGACAGAGACAGAGGCAGAGACAGAGCCAGGGACAGAGACGAAGACAGGGACAGAGGGAGAGACAGCGACAGAGACAGAGACAGAGACAGAGACAGAGACAGAGACGGAGACAGAGACAGAGACACAGACAGAGACAGAGACAGAGACAGAGACAGAGACAGAGACAGAGACACAGACAGACACAGAGACAGAGACGGAGACAGAAACAGAGACAGAGACAGAGACAGAGACAGAGACAGAGACAGAGACGGAGGCAAAGACCGAGACAAAGACAGAGACGGAGACAGAGGCAGAGACAGAGCCAGGGACAGAGACGAAGACAGGGACAGAGGGAGAGACAGAGACAGAGACAGAGACAGTGACAGAGAGAGAGACAGAGGCAGAGGCAGAGACAGAGACAGGGACAGAGACAGAGACAGAGACAGAGACAGAGACAGAGACAGAGACAGAGACAGAGACAGAGACAGAGACAGAGACAGAGACAGAGACAGAGACAGAGACAGAGACGGAGACAAAGACCGAGACAGAGACAGAGACGGAGACAGAGGCAGAGACAGAGCCAGGGACAGAGATGAAGGCAGGGACAGAGGGAGAGACAGCGACAGAGACAGAGACAGAGACAGAGACAGAGACAGAGACAGAGGCAGAGGCAGAGACAGAGACAGAGACAGAGACAGAGACAGAGACAGAGACAGAGACAGAGACAGAGACAGAGACAGAGACAGAGACAGAGACAGAAACAGAGACAGAGACAGAGACAGAGACAGAGACAGAGACACAGACAGAGACAGAGACAGAGGCAGAGACAGAGCCAGGGACAGAGACGAAGACAGGGACAGAGGGAGAGACAGCGACAGAGACAGAGACAGAGACAGAGACAGAGACAGAGACGGAGACAGAGACAGAGACACAGACAGAGACAGAGACAGAGACAGAGACAGAGACAGAGACAGAGACACAGACAGACACAGAGACAGAGACGGAGACAGAAACAGAGACAGAGACAGAGACAGAGACAGAGACAGAGACAGAGACGGAGGCAAAGACCGAGACAAAGACAGAGACGGAGACAGAGGCAGAGACAGAGCCAGGGACAGAGACGAAGACAGGGACAGAGGGAGAGACAGAGACAGAGACAGAGACAGTGACAGAGAGAGAGACAGAGGCAGAGGCAGAGACAGAGACAGGGACAGAGACAGAGACAGAGACAGAGACAGAGACAGAGACAGAGACAGAGACAGAGACAGAGACAGAGACAGAGACAGAGACAGAGACAGAGACAGAGACAGAGACAGAGAAAGAGACAGAGACAGAGGCAGAGACAGAGACAGAGACAGAGACAGAGACAGAGACGGAGACAGAGACAGAGACAGAGACTGAGACAGAGACAGAAACAGCGGCAGAGACAGTGACAGAGACGGAGACAAAGACCGAGACAGAGACAGAGACGGAGACAGATGCAGAGACAGAGCCAGGGACAGAGACGGAGACAGAGACAGAGACCGAGACAGAGACCGTGACGGTGACAGAGGCAGAGGCAGAGCCAGGGACAGAGACGGAGACAGAGGCAGAGACTGGGACAGAGACGGAGACAGAGACAGGGACGCAGACGGAGACAGAGACAGAGACATAGACAGGGACAGCGACAGAGTCAGAGGCAGAGATAGACACAGAGACAGAGACAGAGACAGAGACAGAGACAGATACAGAGAGGGAGACAGATACAGCGACAGAGACAGAGACGGGGACAAAGACCGAGACAGAGGCAGAGACAGAGACGGGGACAAAGACCGAGACAGAGGCAGAGACACAGACAGAGACAGAGACAGAGACAGAAACAGAGACAGGGACAGAGACAGAAACAGAGACAGAGACAGAGACAGAGACAGAGGCAGAGACAGAGACAGAGACAGAGACAGAGACAGAGACAGAGACAGAGACAGAGACAGAGACAGAGACAGAGACACAGACAGAGACAGAGACGGAGACAGAAACAGAGACAGAGACAGAGACAGAGACAGAGACAGAGACAGAGACAGAGACAGAGACGGTGACAAAGACCGAGACAGAGACAGAGACGGAGACAGAGGCAGAGACAGAGCCAGGGACAGAGACGAAGACAGGGACAGAGGGAGAGACAGCGACAGAGACAGAGACAGAGACAGAGACAGAGACAGAGACAGAGGCAGAGGCAGAGACAGAGACAGGGACAGAGACAGAGACAGAGACAGAGACAGAGACAGAGGCAGAGACAGAGACAAAGACCGAGACAGAGACCGTGACGGTGACAGAGGCAGAGGCAGAGCCAGGGACAGAGACGGAGACAGAGACAGAGACAGAGACAGAGACAGAGACAGAGACAGAGACAGAAACAGCGGCAGAGACAGAGGCGGAGACAGATACAGAGACACAGACAGAGACAGAGACAGAGACAGAGACAGAGACAGAGACAGAGACAGAGACAGAGACAGAGACAGAGACAGAGACAGAGACAGAGACAGAGACAGAGACAGAGACAGAGACGGAGACAAAGATCGAGACAGAGACAGAGACGGAGACAGAGGCAGAGACAGAGACGGAGACAGAGACAGAGACAGAGACAGAGACAGAGACAGAGACAGAGACAGAGACAGAGAGAGAGACAGAGACAGAGACAGAGGCAGAGTCTCAGACAGAGACAGAGACAAAGACCGAGACAGAGACGGAGACAGAGACAGAGACAGAGACAGAGACAAAGACCGAGACAGAGACCGTGACGGTGACAGAGGCAGAGGCAGAGCCAGGGACAGAGACGGAGACAGAGGCAGAGACTGGGACAGAGACGGAGACAGAGACAGGGACGCAGACGGAGACAGAGACAGAGACATAGACAGGGACAGCGACAGAGTCAGAGGCAGAGATAGACACAGAGACAGAGACAGAGACAGAGACAGAGACAGAGACAGAGAGGGAGACAGATACAGCGACAGAGACAGAGACGGGGACAAAGACCGAGACAGAGGCAGAGACAGAGACGGGGACAAAGACCGAGACAGAGGCAGAGACACAGACAGAGACAGAGACAGAGACAGAAACAGAGACAGGGACAGAGACAGAAACAGAGACAGAGACAGAGACAGAGACAGAGACAGAGGCAGAGACAGAGACAGAGACAGAGACAGAGACAGAGACAGAGACAGAGACAGAGACAGAGACAGAGACAGAGACAGAGAGAGAGACAGAGACAGAGGCAGAGTCTCAGACAGAGACAGAGACAAAGACCGAGACAGAGACGGAGACAGAGACAGAGACAGTGACAGAGACGGAGACCAAGACAGGGACAGAGACAGAGACAGAGACAGAGACAGATACAGAGACAGAGACAGAGACGGAGACAAAGACCGAGACAGAGGCAGAGACACAGACAGAGACAGAGACGGAGACAGAGACAGAAACAGAGACAGAGACAGAGATACAGACAGAGACAGAGACAGAGACGGAGACAGAAACAGAGACAGAGACAGAGACAGAGACGGAGACAAAGACAGGGACAGAGACAGAGGCAGAGACAGAGACAGAGACAGAGACAGAGACAGAGACAGAGACAGAGACAGAGACGGAGACAAAGATCGAGACAGAGACAGAGACGGAGACAGTTGCAGAGACAGAGACGGAGACAGAGACAGAGACAGAGACAGAGACAGAGACAGAGACAGAGACAGAGACAGAGAGAGAGACAGAGACAGAGACAGAGGCAGAGTCTCAGACAGAGACAGAGACAAAGACCGAGACAGAGACGGAGGCAGAGACAGAGACAGTGACAGAGACGGAGACCAAGACAGGGACAGAGACAGAGACAGAGACAGAGACAGAGACAGAGACAGAGACAGAGACACAGACAGAGACAGAGACAGAGACGGAGACAGAGGCAGAGACAGAGCCAGGGACAGAGACGAAGACAGGGACAGAGGGAGAGACAGCGACAGAGACAGAGACAGAGACAGAGACAGAGACAGAGACAGAGACAGAGGCAGAGGCAGAGACAGAGACAGGGACAGAGACAGAGACAGAGACAGAGACAGAGACAGAGGCAGAGACAGAGACAAAGACCGAGACAGAGGCAGAGACAGAGACAAAGACCGAGACAGAGCCAGGGACAGAGACGGAGACAGAGACAGAGACAGAGACAGAGACAGAGACAGAGACAGAGACAGAAACAGCGGCAGAGACAGAGGCGGAGACAGATACAGAGACACAGACAGAGACAGAGACAGAGACAGAGACAGAGACAGAGACAGAGACAGAGACAGAGACAGAGACAGAGACAGAGACAGAGACAGAGACGGAGACAAAGATCGAGACAGAGACAGAGACGGAGACAGAGGCAGAGACAGAGACGGAGACAGAGACAGAGACAGAGACAGAGACAGAGACAGAGACAGAGACAGAGACAGAGACAGAGAGAGAGACAGAGACAGAGACAGAGGCAGAGTCTCAGACAGAGACAGAGACAAAGACCGAGACAGAGACGGAGACAGAGACAGAGACAGTGACAGAGACGGAGACCAAGACAGGGACAGAGACAGAGACAGAGACAGAGACAGATACAGAGACAGAGACAGAGACGGAGACAAAGACCGAGACAGAGGCAGAGACACAGACAGAGACAGAGACGGAGACAGAGACAGAAACAGAGACAGAGACAGAGATACAGACAGAGACAGAGACAGAGACGGAGACAGAAACAGAGACAGAGACAGAGACAGAGACAGAGACGGAGACAAAGACAGGGACAGAGACAGAGGCAGAGACAGAGAAAGAGACAGAGACAGAGACGGAGACAGAAACAGAGACAGAGACAGAGACAGAGACAGAGACAGAGACAGAGACAGAGACAGAGACAGAGACAGAGACAGAGACAGAGACAGAGACAGAGACAGAGACAGAGACAGAGGCAGAGACAGAGACGGAGACAGAGACAGAGACAGAGACTGAAACAGAGACAGAGACAGCGGCAGAGACAGAGACGGAGACAGAGACAGAGCCACAGACAGAGACAGAGACAGGGACAGAGACGGATTCAGAGACAGAGACACAGACAGGGACAGATACAGAGACAGAGACAGAGACAGAGACAGAGACAGAGACAGAGACAGAGACAGAGACAGAGACAGAGGCAGAGTCTCAGACAGAGACAGAGACAGAGACAGAGACAGAGACAGAGACAGAGACAGAGACAGAGACGGAGACAAAGACCGAGACAGAGACAGAGACGGAGACAGAGGCAGAGACAGAGCCAGGGACAGAGACGAAGACAGGGACAGAGGGAGAGACAGAGACAGAGACAGAGACAGAGACAGAGACAGAGGCAGAGGCAGAGACAGAGACAGAGACAGAGACAGAGACAGAGACAGAGACAGAGACAGAGACAGAGACAGAGACAGAGACAGAGACAGAGACAGAGACAGAGACAGAGGCAGAGACACAGACAGAGACAGAGACGGAGACAGAGACAGAAACAGAGACAGAGACAGAGACAGAGACAGAGACAGAGACAGAGGCAGAGACAGAGACAGAGACAGAGACAGAGACAGAGACAGAGACAGAGACAGAGACAGAGACAGAGACAGAGACAGAGACAGAGACGGAGACAGAGACGGAGACAGAAACAGAGACAGAGACAGAGACAGAGACAGAGACAGAGACAGAGACAGAGACAGAGACGGAGACAAAGACCGAGACAGAGACAGAGACGGAGACAGAGGCAGAGACAGAGCCAGGGACAGAGACGAAGGCAGGGACAGAGGGAGAGACAGCGACAGAGACAGAGACAGAGACAGAGACAGAGACAGAGACAGAGGCAGAGGCAGAGACAGAGACAGAGACAGAGACAGAGACAGAGACAGAGACAGAGACAGAGACAGAGACAGAGACAGAGACAGAGACAGAAACAGAGACAGAGACAGAGACAGAGACAGAGACAGAGACACAGACAGAGACAGAGACAGAGGCAGAGACAGAGCCAGGGACAGAGACGAAGACAGGGACAGAGGGAGAGACAGCGACAGAGACAGAGACAGAGACAGAGACAGAGACAGAGACAGAGACGGAGACAGAGACAGAGACACAGACAGAGACAGAGACAGAGACAGAGACAGAGACAGAGACAGAGACACAGACAGACACAGAGACAGAGACGGAGACAGAAACAGAGACAGAGACAGAGACAGAGACAGAGACAGAGACAGAGACGGAGGCAAAGACCGAGACAAAGACAGAGACGGAGACAGAGGCAGAGACAGAGCCAGGGACAGAGACGAAGACAGGGACAGAGGGAGAGACAGCGACAGAGACAGAGACAGTGACAGAGAGAGAGACAGAGGCAGAGGCAGAGACAGAGACAGGGACAGAGACAGAGACAGAGACAGAGACAGAGACAGAGACAGAGACAGAGACAGAGACAGAGACAGAGACAGAGACAGAGACAGAGACAGAGACAGAGACAGAGACAGAGACAGAGAAAGAGACAGAGACAGAGGCAGAGACAGAGACAGAGACAGAGACAGAGACAGAGACAGAGACGGAGACAGAGACAGAGACAGAGACTGAGACAGAGACAGAAACAGCGGCAGAGACAGTGACAGAGACGGAGACAAAGACCGAGACAGAGACAGAGACGGAGACAGATGCAGAGACAGAGCCAGGGACAGAGACGGAGACAGAGACAGAGACCGAGACAGAGACCGTGACGGTGACAGAGGCAGAGGCAGAGCCAGGGACAGAGACGGAGACAGAGGCAGAGACTGGGACAGAGACGGAGACAGAGACAGGGACGCAGACGGAGACAGAGACAGAGACATAGACAGGGACAGCGACAGAGTCAGAGGCAGAGATAGACACAGAGACAGAGACAGAGACAGAGACAGAGACAGAGACAGAGACAGAGAGGGAGACAGATACAGCGACAGAGACAGAGACGGGGACAAAGACCGAGACAGAGGCAGAGACAGAGACGGGGACAAAGACCGAGACAGAGGCAGAGACACAGACAGAGACAGAGACAGAGACAGAAACAGAGACAGGGACAGAGACAGAAACAGAGACAGAGACAGAGACAGAGACAGAGACAGAGGCAGAGACAGAGACAGAGACAGAGACAGAGACAGAGACAGAGACAGAGACAGAGACAGAGACACAGACAGAGACAGAGACAGAGACGGAGACAGAAACAGAGACAGAGACAGAGACAGAGACAGAGACAGAGACAGAGACAGAGACAGAGACGGTGACAAAGACCGAGACAGAGACAGAGACGGAGACAGAGGCAGAGACAGAGCCAGGGACAGGGACGAAGACAGGGACAGAGGGAGAGACAGCGACAGAGATAGAGACAGAGACAGAGACAGAGACAGAGACAGAGGCAGAGGCAGAGACAGAGACAGGGACAGAGACAGAGACAGAGACAGAGACAGAGACAGAGGCAGAGACAGAGACAAAGACCGAGACAGAGACCGTGACGGTGACAGAGGCAGAGGCAGAGCCAGGGACAGAGACGGAGACAGAGACAGAGACAGAGACAGAGACAGAGACAGAGACAGAGACAGAGACAGAAACAGCGGCAGAGACAGAGGCGGAGACAGATACAGAGACACAGACAGAGACAGAGACAGAGACAGAGACAGAGACAGAGACAGAGACAGAGACAGAGACAGAGACAGAGACAGAGACAGAGACAGAGACAGAGACAGAGACAGAGACAGAGACAGAGACAGAGACAGAGACAGAGACAGAGACAGAGACAGAGACAGAGACAGAGACAGAGACAGAGACAGAGACGGAGACAAAGATCGAGACAGAGACAGAGACGGAGACAGAGGCAGAGACAGAGACGGAGACAGAGACAGAGACAGAGACTGAGACAGAGACAGAAACAGCGGCAGAGACAGTGACAGAGACGGAGACAAAGACCGAGACAGAGACAGAGACGGAGACAGATGCAGAGACAGAGCCAGGGACAGAGACAGAGACAGAGGCAGAGGCAGAGACAGAGACAGAGACAGAGACAGAGACAGAGACAGAGACAGAGACAGAGACAGAGACAGAGACAGAGACAGAGACAGAGACAGAGACAGAAACAGAGACAGAGACAGAGACAGAGACAGAGACAGAGACACAGACAGAGACAGAGACAGAGACAGAGACCGAGACAGAGACAGAGACGGAGACAGAGGCAGAGACAGAGCCAGGGACAGAGACGAAGACAGGGACAGAGGGAGAGACAGCGACAGAGACAGAGACAGAGACAGAGACAGAGACAGAGACGGAGACAGAGACAGAGACACAGACAGAGACAGAGACAGAGACAGAGACAGAGACAGAGACAGAGACAGAGACACAGACAGAGACAGAGACAGAGACGGAGACAGAAACAGAGACAGAGACAGAGACCGAGACAGAGACAGAGACAGAGACGGAGGCAAAGACCGAGACAAAGACAGAGACGGAGACAGAGGCAGAGACAGAGCCAGGGACAGAGACGAAGACAGGGACAGAGGGAGAGACAGCGACAGAGACAGAGACAGTGACAGAGAGAGAGACAGAGGCAGAGGCAGAGACAGAGACAGGGACAGAGACAGAGACAGAGACAGAGACAGAGACAGAGACAGAGACAGAGACAGAGACAGAGACAGAGACAGAGACAGAGAAAGAGACAGAGACAGAGGCAGAGACAGCGACAGAGACAGAGACAGAGACAGAGACGGAGACAGAGACAGAGACAGAGACTGAGACAGAGACAGAAACAGCGGCAGAGACAGTGACAGAGACGGAGACAAAGACCGAGACAGAGACAGAGACGGAGACAGATGCAGAGACAGAGCCAGGGACAGAGACGGAGACAGAGACAGAGACTGGGACAGAGACGGAGACAGAGACGGGGACGCAGACGGAGACAGAGACAGAGACATAGACAGGGACAGCGACAGAGTCAGAGGCAGAGATAGACATAGAGACAGAGACAGAGACAGAGACAGAGACAGAGACAGAGACAGAGACAGAGATAGAGAAGGAAACAAAGACCGAGACAGAGACAGAGACGAAAACAGAGACAGAGACAGAGACAGAGACTGAGACAGAGACAGAACCAGCGGCAGAGACAGAGACGGAGACAGAGACCGAGACACAGACAGAGACAGAGACAGAGACAGAGACGGAGATAGAGACAGAGACAGAGACACAGGCAGAGACAGAGACAGAGACGGAGACAGAGACAGAGACAGAGACAGAGACAGAGACAGAGACAGAGACGGAAACAAAGACCGAGACAGAGACAGAGACGGAGACAGAGGCAGAGACAGAGCCAGGGACAGAGACGAAGACAGGGACAGAGGGAGAGACAGCGACAGAGACAGAGACAGAGACAGAGACAGAGACAGAGGCAGAGGCAGAGACAGAGACAGAGACAGAGACAGAGACAGAGACAGAGACAGAGACAGAGACAGAGACAGAGACAGAGACAGAGACAGAGACAGAGACAGAGACAGAGACAGAGACAGAGACAGAGACAGAGGCAGAGACAGAGAAAGAGACAGAGACAGAGGCAGAGACAGAGACAGAGACAGAGACGGAGACAGAGACAGAGACAGAGACTGAGACAGAGACAGAAACAGCGGCAGAGACAGAGACGGAGACAGAGACAGAGACAGAGACAGAGACAGAGACAGAGACAGAGACAGAGAGAGAGACAGAGACAGAGACAGAGGCAGAGTCTCAGACAGAGACAGAGACGGAGACAGAGACAGAGACAAAGACCGAGGCAGAGACGGAGACAGAGACAGAGACAGTGACAGAGACGGATACAAAGACCGAGACAGAGACAGAGACGGAGACAGAGACAGAGGCAGAGTCTCAGACAGAGACAGAGACAAAGACCGAGACAGAGACGGAGACAGAGACAGAGACAGAGACAGAGACAGAGGCAGAGACAGAGACAGAGACAGAGACAGGGACAGAGACAGAGACAGAGACAGAGACAGAGACAGAGACAGAGACAGAGACAGAGACAGAGACAGAGACAGAGACAGAGACAGAGACAGAGACAGAGACAGAGACAGAGACAGAAACAGAGACAGAGACAGAGACAGAGACAGAGACAGAGACAGAGACAGAGGCTGAGACAGAGACAGAAACAGCGGCAGATACGAAGACAGGGACAGAGGGAGAGACAGCGACAGAGACAGAGACAGAGACAGAGACAGAGACAGAGACAGAGACAAAGACCGAGACAGAGACAGAGACGGAGACAGAGGCAGAGACAGAGCCAGGGACAGAGACGAAGACAGGGACAGAGGGAGAGACAGCGACAGAGACAGAGACAGAGACAGAGACAGAGACAGAGACAGAGACAGAGACAGAGGCAGAGGCAGAGACAGAGACAGGGACAGAGACAGAGACAGAGACAGAGACAGAGACAGAGACAGAGACAGAGACAGAGACAGAGACAGAGACAGAGACAGAGACAGAGAACAGGCAGAGACAGAGACAGAGACGGAGACAGAGACAGAGACAGAGACAGAGACGGAAACAAAGACCGAGACAGAGACAGAGACGGAGACAGAAACAGAGGCAGAGACAGAGACAGAGACAGAGACAGAGCCAGGGACAGAGACGAAGACAGGGACAGAGGGAGAGACAGCGACAGAGACAGAGACAGAGACAGAGACAGAGACAGAGGCAGAGGCAGAGACAGAGACAGAGACAGAGACAGAGACAGAGACAGAGACAGAGACAGAGACAGAGACAGAGACAGAGACAGAGACAGAGACAGAGACAGAGACAGAGACAGAGACAGAGACAGAGACAGAGACAGAGACAGAGACAGAGACAGAGACAGAGACAGAGACTGAGACAGAGACAGAGACAGAGACAGAGACAGAGACAGAGACAGAGAGAGAGACAGAGACAGAGGCAGAGTCTCAGACAGAGACAGAGACGGAGACAGAGACAGAGACAAAGACCGAGACAGAGACGGAGACAGAGACAGAGACAGTGACAGAGACGGAGACAAAGACCGAGACAGAGACAGAGACGGAGACAGAGACAGAGGCAGAGTCTCAGACAGAGACAGAGACAAAGACCGAGACAGAGACGGAGACAGAGACAGAGACAGTGACAGAGAGGGAGACAAAGACAGGGACAGAGACAGAGACAGAGACAGATACAGAGACAGAGACAGAGACGGAGACAAAGACCGAGACAGAGGCAGAGACACAGACAGAGACAGAGACGGAGACAGAGACAGAAACAGAGACAGAGACAGAGACAGAGACAGAGGCAGAGACAGAGACAGAGACAGAGACAGAGACAGAGACAGAGACAGAGACAGAGACAGAGACACAGACAGAGACAGAGACAGAGACGGAGACAGAAACAGAGACAGAGACAGAGACAGAGACGGAGACAAAGACCGAGACAGAGACAGAGACGGAGACAGAGGCAGAGACAGAGCCAGGGACAGAGACGAAGACAGGGACAGAGGGAGAGATAGCGACAGAGACAGAGACAGAGACAGAGACAGAGACAGAGACAGAGACAGAGGCAGAGGCAGAGACAGAGACAGGGACAGATACAGAGACAGAGACAGAGACAGAGACAGAGACAGAGACAGAGACAGAGACAGAGACAGAGACAGAGACAGAGACAGAGACAGAGACAGAGACAGAGACTGAGACAGCGACAGAAACAGCGGCAGAGACAGAGACGGAGACAGAGACAGAGACACAGACAGAGAAAGAGACAGAGACAGAGACGGAGATAGAGACAGAGACAGAGAACAGGCAGGGACAGAGACAGAGACGGAGACAGAGACAGAGACACAGACAGAGACAGAGACAGAGACAGAGACAGAGACGGAAACAAAGACCGAGGCAGAGACAGAGACGGAGACAGAAACAGAGACAGAGACAGAGACAGAGACAGAGACAGAGACAGAGACAGAGACAGAGACAGAGACAGAGACAGAGACAGAGACGGAGACAAAGACCGAGACAGAGACAGAGACGGAGACAGAGGCAGAGACAGAGCCAGGGACAGAGACGAAGACAGGGACAGAGGGAGAGACAGAGACAGAGACAGAGACAGAGACAGAGACAGAGACAGAGACAGAGGCAGAGGCAGAGACAGAGACAGAGACAGAGACAGAGACAGAGACAGAGACAGAGACAGAGACAGAGACAGAGACAGAGACAGAGACAGAGGCAGAGACACAGACAGAGACAGAGACGGAGACAGAGACAGAAACAGAGACAGAGACAGAGACAGAGACAGAGACAGAGACAGAGGCAGAGACAGAGACAGAGACAGAGACAGAGACAGAGACAGAGACAGAGACAGAGACAGAGACAGAGACAGAGACACAGACAGAGACAGAGACAGAGACGGAGACAGAAACAGAGACAGAGACAGAGACAGAGACAGAGACAGAGACAGAGACAGAGACAGAGACAGAGACGGAGACAAAGACCGAGACAGAGACAGAGACGGAGACAGAGGCAGAGACAGAGCCAGGGACAGAGACGAAGGCAGGGACAGAGGGAGAGACAGCGACAGAGACAGAGACAGAGACAGAGGCAGAGGCAGAGACAGAGACAGGGACAGAGACAGAGACAGAGACAGAGACAGAGACAGAGACAGAGACAGAGACAGAGACAGAGACAGTGACAGAGACGGAGACAAAGACCGAGACAGAGACAGAGACGGAGACAGATGCAGAGACAGAGCCAGGGACAGAGACGGAGACAGAGACAGAGACTGGGACAGAGACGGAGACAGAGACAGGGACGCAGACGGAGACAGAGACAGAGACATAGACAGGGACAGCGACAGAGTCAGAGGCAGAGATAGACATAGAGACAGAGACAGAGACAGAGACAGAGACAGAGACAGAGACAGAGACAGAGACAGAGACAGAGACAGAGACAGAGACAGAGACAGAGACAGAGACAGAGACGGAAACAAAGACCGAGACAGAGACAGAGACGGAGACAGGGACAGAGACAGAGACTGAGACAGAGACAGAAACAGCGGCAGAGACAGAGACGGAGACAGAGACAGGGACACAGACAGAGACAGAGACAGAGACAGAGACGGAGATAGAGACAGAGACAGAGACACAGGCAGAGACAGAGACAGAGACGGAGACAGAGACAGAGACAGAGACAGAGACAGAGACGGAAACAAAGACCGAGACAGAGATAGAGACGGAGACAGATGCAGAGACAGAGCCAGGGACAGAGACGGAGACATAGACAGAGACTGGGACAGAGACGGAGATAGAGACAGAGACATAGACAGGGACAGCGACAGAGTCAGAGGCAGAGATAGACATAGAGACAGAGACAGAGACAGAGACAGAGACAGAGACAGAGACAGAGACAGAGACAGAGACAGAGACAGAGACAGAGACAGAGACAGAGACAGATACAGAGACAGAGACAGAGACGGAGACAAAGACCGAGACAGAGGCAGAGACACAGACAGAGACAGATACGGAGTCAGAGACAGAGACACAGACAGGGACAGATACATAGACAGAGACAGAGACAGAGACAGAGACAGAGACAGAGACAGAGACAGAGACAGAGACAGAGACAGAGACAGAGACAGAGACAGAGACAGAGACAGAGACAGAGACAGAGACAGAGACAGAGACAGAGGCAGAGACAGAGACAGAGACAGAGACAGAGACGGAGACAGAGACAGAGACAGAGACTGAAACAGAGACAGAGACAGCGGCAGAGACAGAGACGGAGACAGAGACAGAGACACAGACAGAGACAGAGACAGAGTCTCAGACAGAGACAGAGACGGAGCCAGAGACAGAGACAGAGACCGAGACAGAGACAGAGACGGTGACAGAGGCAGAAACAGAGCCAGGGACAGAGACGGAGACAGAGACAGAGACTGGGACAGAGACCGAGACAGAGACAGAGACAGAGACAGAGACAGAGACAGAGACAGAGACAGAGACAGAGACGGATTCAGAGACAGAGACACAGACAGGGACAGATACATAGACAGAGACAGAGACAAAGACAGAGACACAGACAGAGACAGATACATAGACAGAGACAGAGACAGAGACAGGGACGGAGACAAAGACCGAGACCGAGACAGAGACAGAGACAGAGACAGAGACAAAGACCGAGACTGAGACCGTGACGGTGACAGAGGCAGAGGCAGAGCCAGGGACAGAGACGGAGACAGATACAGAGACATAGACAGGGACAGCGACAGAGTCAGAGGCAGAGATAGACACAGAGACAGAGACAGAGACAGAGACAGAGACAGAGACAGAGACAGAGACAGAGAGAGAGACAGATACAGAGACAGAGACAGAGACGGGGACAAAGACCGAGACAGAGACAGAGACGGAGACAGAGGCAGAGACAGAGCCAGGGACAGAGACGAAGACAGGGACAGAGGGAGAGACAGAGACAGAGACAGAGACAGAGACAGAGACAGAGACAGAGACAGAGACAGAGACAGAGACAGAGGCAGAGACACAGACAGAGACAGAGACGGAGACAGAGACAGAAACAGAGACAGAGACAGAGACAGAGACAGAGACAGAGACAGAGACAGAGGCAGAGACAGAGACAGAGACAGAGACAGAGACAGAGACAGAGACAGAGACAGAGACACAGACAGAGACAGAGACAGAGACGGAGACAGAAACAGAGACAGAGACAGAGACAGAGACAGAGACAGAGACAGAGACAGAGACAGAGACGGAGACAAAGACCGAGACAGAGACAGAGACGGAGACAGAGGCAGAGACAGAGCCAGGGACAGAGACGAAGGCAGGGACAGAGGGAGAGACAGCGACAGAGACAGAGACAGAGACAGAGACAGAGACAGAGGCAGAGGCAGAGACAGAGACTGGGACAGAGACAGAGACAGAGACAGAGACAGAGACAGAGACAGAGACAGTGACAGAGACGGAGACAAAGACCGAGACAGAGACAGAGACGGAGACAGATGCAGAGACAGAGCCAGGGACAGAGACGGAGACAGAGACAGAGACTGGGACAGAGACGGAGACAGAGACAGGGACGCAGACGGAGACAGAGACAGAGACATAGACAGGGACAGCGACAGAGTCAGAGGCAGAGATAGACATAGAGACAGAGACAGAGACAGAGACAGAGACAGAGACAGAGACAGAGACAGAGACAGAGACAGAGTCGGAAACAAAGACCGAGACAGAGACAGAGACGGAGACAGAGACAGAGACAGAGACTGAGACAGAGACAGAAACAGCGGCAGAGACAGAGACGGAGACAGAGACAGAGACAAAGACCGAGACAGAGACGGAGACAGAGACAGAGACAGTGACAGAGACGGAGACAAAGACCGAGACAGAGACAGAGACGGAGACAGAGACAGAGGCAGAGTCTCAGACAGAGACAGAGACAAAGACCGAGACAGAGACGGAGACAGAGACAGAGACAGTGACAGAGACGGAGACAAAGACAGGGACAGAGACAGAGACAGAGACAGATACAGAGACAGAGACAGAGACGGAGACAAAGACCGAGACAGAGGCAGAGACACAGACAGAGACAGAGACGGAGACAGAGACAGAAACAGAGACAGAGACAGAGACAGAGACAGAGGCAGAGACAGAGACAGAGACAGAGACAGAGACAGAGACAGAGACAGAGACAGAGACAGAGACACAGACAGAGACAGAGACAGAGACGGAGACAGAAACAGAGACAGAGACAGAGACAGAGACGGAGACAAAGACCGAGACAGAGACAGAGACGGAGACAGAGGCAGAGACAGAGCCAGGGACAGAGACGAAGACAGGGACAGAGGGAGAGATAGCGACAGAGACAGAGACAGAGACAGAGACAGAGACGGAGACAGAGACAGAGGCAGAGGCAGAGACAGAGACAGGGACAGATACAGAGACAGAGACAGAGACAGAGACAGAGACAGAGACAGAGACAGAGACAGAGACAGAGACAGAGACAGAGACAGAGACAGAGACAGAGACTGAGACAGCGACAGAGACAGGGACAGAGACAGAGACAGAGACAGAGACAGAGACAGAGACAGAGACAGAGACAGAGACAGAGACAGAGACAGTGACAGAGACGGAGACAAAGACCGAGACAGAGACAGAGACGGAGACAGATGCAGAGACAGAGCCAGGGACAGAGACGGAGACAGAGACAGAGACTGGGACAGAGACGGAGACAGAGACAGGGACGCAGACGGAGACAGAGACAGAGACATAGACAGGGACAGCGACAGAGTCAGAGGCAGAGATAGACATAGAGACAGAGACAGAGACAGAGACAGAGACAGAGACAGAGACAGAGACAGAGACAGAGACAGAGACAGAGACGGAAACAAAGACCGAGACAGAGACAGAGACGGAGACAGGGACAGAGACAGAGACTGAGACAGAGACAGAAACAGCGGCAGAGACAGAGACGGAGACAGAGACAGGGACACAGACAGAGACAGAGACAGAGACAGAGACGGAGATAGAGACAGAGACAGAGACACAGGCAGAGACAGAGACAGAGACGGAGACAGAGACAGAGACAGAGACAGAGACAGAGACGGAAACAAAGACCGAGACAGAGATAGAGACGGAGACAGATGCAGAGACAGAGCCAGGGACAGAGACGGAGACATAGACAGAGACTGGGACAGAGACGGAGATAGAGACAGAGACATAGACAGGGACAGCGACAGAGTCAGAGGCAGAGATAGACATAGAGACAGAGACAGAGACAGAGACAGAGACAGAGACAGAGACAGAGACAGAGACAGAGACAGAGACAGAGACAGTGACAGAGACAGATACAGAGACAGAGACAGAGACGGAGACAAAGACCGAGACAGAGGCAGAGACACAGACAGAGACAGATACGGAGTCAGAGACAGAGACACAGACAGGGACAGATACATAGACAGAGACAGAGACAGAGACAGAGACAGAGACAGAGACAGAGACAGAGACAGAGACAGAGACAGAGACAGAGACAGAGACAGAGACAGAGACAGAGACAGAGACAGAGACAGAGACAGAGACAGAGACAGAGGCAGAGACAGAGACAGAGACAGAGACAGAGACGGAGACAGAGACAGAGACAGAGACTGAAACAGAGACAGAGACAGCGGCAGAGACAGAGACGGAGACAGAGACAGAGACACAGACAGAGACAGAGACAGAGTCTCAGACAGAGACAGAGACGGAGCCAGAGACAGAGACAGAGACCGAGACAGAGACAGAGACGGTGACAGAGGCAGAAACAGAGCCAGGGACAGAGACGGAGACAGAGACAGAGACTGGGACAGAGACCGAGACAGAGACAGAGACAGAGACAGAGACAGAGACAGAGACAGAGACAGAGACGGATTCAGAGACAGAGACACAGACAGGGACAGATACATAGACAGAGACAGAGACAAAGACAGAGACACAGACAGAGACAGATACATAGACAGAGACAGAGACAGAGACAGGGACGGAGACAAAGACCGAGACCGAGACAGAGACAGAGACAGAGACAGAGACAAAGACCGAGACTGAGACCGTGACGGTGACAGAGGCAGAGGCAGAGCCAGGGACAGAGACGGAGACAGATACAGAGACATAGACAGGGACAGCGACAGAGTCAGAGGCAGAGATAGACACAGAGACAGAGACAGAGACAGAGACAGAGGCAGAGACAGAGACAGAGACAGAGAGAGAGACAGATACAGAGACAGAGACAGAGACGGGGACAAAGACCGAGACAGAGGCAGAGACAGAGAGGGGGACAAAGACCGAGACAGAGGCAGAGACACAGACAGAGACAGAGACAGAGACAGAAACAGAGACAGGGACAGAGACAGAAACAGAGACAGAGACAGAGACAGAGACAGAGACAGTGACAGAGACGGAGACAAAGACCGAGACAGAGACAGAGACGGAGACAGGTGCAGAGACAGAGCCAGGGACAGAGACGGAGACATAGACAGAGACTGGGACAGAGACGGAGACAGAGACAGAGACATAGACAGGGACAGCGACAGAGTCAGAGGCAGAGATAGACATAGAGACAGAGACAGAGACAGAGACAGAGACAGAGACAGAGACAGAGACAGAGACAGAGACAGAGACAGAGACGGAGACAGAGACAGAGACAGAGACAGAGACAGAGACAGAGACAGAGACAGAGACAGAGACAGAGACAGAGAGAGAGACAGATACAGAGACAGAGACAGAGACAGAGACAGAGACAGAGACAGAGACAGAGGCAGAGTCTCAGACAGAGACAGAGACAGAGACAGAGACAGAGACAGGGACAGAGACAGAGACAGAGACAGATACAGATACAGAGACAGAGACGGAGACAAAGACCGAGACAGAGGCAGAGACACAGACAGAGACAGAGACGGAGTCAGAGACAGAGACACAGACAGGGACAGATACATAGACAGAGACAGAGACAGAGACAGGTGCAGAGACAGAGCCAGGGACAGAGACGGAGACATAGACAGAGACTGGGACAGAGACGGAGACAGAGACAGAGACATAGGCAGGGACAGCGACAGAGTCAGAGGCAGAGATAGACATAGAGACAGAGACAGAGACAGAGACAGAGACAGAGACAGAGACAGAGACAGAGACAGAGACAGAGACAGAGACAGAGACAGAGACAGAGACAGAGACAGAGACAGAGACAGAGACAGAGACAGAGACAGAGACAGAGAGAGAGACAGATACAGAGACAGAGACAGAGACAGAGACAGAGACAGAGACAGAGGCAGAGTCTCAGACAGAGACAGAGACAGAGACAGAGACAGAGACAGGGACAGAGACAGAGACAGAGACAGATACAGATACAGAGACAGAGACGGAGACAAAGACCGAGACAGAGGCAGAGACACAGACAGAGACAGAGACGGAGTCAGAGACAGAGACACAGACAGGGACAGATACATAGACAGAGACAGAGACAGAGACAGAGACAGAGACAGAGACAGAGACAGAGACAGAGACAGAGACAGAGACAGAGACAGAGACAGAGACAGAGACAGAGACAGAGACAGAGACAGAGACAGAGACAGAGACAGAGACAGAGACAGAGACAGAGACAGAGACAGAGA